>CM019063.1:562016663-562375144 GCA_009667805.1 Leptobrachium leishanense
TTCGTGTCTTCGGATTCGGCCGAATTTCCGAAAAGGATCGGACCCGAAAACCGACAGATCCGAAAAGTTTTCCGAGCTGAAACAAAAAAATTTCGGATTTTTCGAATGGACTTGAAATGTGTCAAATCGAAATAAATTTTGCTCTATTCATGAGTTCGGTTCCATTCGTGATTTCGGTTCCATTTCGGTAATTCTGGACATCGTATATTTAACTATTATCTGTTATAACGCTGATTCTGTAAATTTTGTATTTGTAAATGCATATCACTTGTTTCTTGTGGCATTCGGGTCAGTTTAGCATTTTTTAAATCGTTTTGTTCATTTTTTTGTTCCTTGGCTTTCATACCATTTTAATATGATTAAATAAAGCTGTGAAATGTATATTCATAAGAAAAAAAGGATCTTTATTTAATAAAAAAAAAACACGATAGAATCGCCAGAATTATCGTATCGACAGAATGAATTATCGGATCCGAAAAAGAAACCAAACATTTATTCCTATACTATAATAGAGTAAGACTTGGCGTGTCCGTCGCCAAGCCTTACTCTGCGCATGCGCGCAACCAACGGCGGTTGGCTGCGCGCGCATGCAACCACCGCAGCACGAGCCGGCTGTGCGCTCGCCGTGGCAGTTACAAGATGCACACGCAGCAGCCGGGTAGAGGCTGCGCTCGCAGCCTCTACCCGGCTGCCGCACGCATTAAACCCCTGAGCGGCGAAGGGAAAGTTCCCTCGCTTCCGCTCTTTGAAGGACCCAAGCCGCGGTCACGTGGGAGTCCCACGTGACCGCGGCTTGGGTCCTTCAATGAGCGGAAGCGGGGAAACTTTCCCTTCGCCGCTCAGCAGGTAAGTATGCCGGAGCTCCAGGGGCGGCTGCCTGAATGCGATAGAGCATTCGAACAGCCGCCCCATGTCTGGTCTGGGGGCTGAGTTTGGAGGCAAATATCCATGAGAGCTTGGGGGCAAATATCCATGTGCTGGGGCAATATATCCACGAGCTGGGGCAATATCGACGAGCTGGGGCAATATATCCACGAGCTGGGGGGTATATCCACGAGCTGGGGCAATATATCCATGTGCTGCGGCAATATATCCACGAGCTGGGGCAATATATCCACGAGCTGGGGCAATATATCCACGAGCTGGGGCAATATATCCATGAGCTGGGGCAATATCCACGAGCTGGGGCAATATATCCATGAGCTGGGGCAATATATCCATGAGCTGGGGCAATATATCCATGTGCTGGGGCAATATATCCATGAGCTGGGGCAATATATACGAGCTGGGGCAATATCCACAAGCTGGGACAATATATCCACGAGCTGGGGCAATATATCCACGAGCTGGGGCAATATATCCACGAGCTGGGGCAATATCCACGAGCTGGGTCAATATATCCACGAGCTGGGGCAGTATATCCACGAGCTGGGGCAGTATATCCACGAGCTGTGGCAATATCCACAAGCTGGGGCAGTATATCCACGAGCTGGGGCAGTATTAATAATAGACTGCCCTCTGGGCAGGCTTTCCAAAGTATAAAAAAGTAAACCATAGTAGTTTACGTCAAAACGAATAGAGTTAGACACTTTGAAACGAGGAGAACAGACGTTCCAAAAAAACGAAAATTTCCAAAATCACGAAAAGTCAATACAAAAATGAGCAAAGTGACCCGAAAACACAAAAAATGGTCGATATTCTGACAAAAAAATGTACACGAAAAATGAGCCGAACCGAATCGAAACAGAAATCGGTCGAAACAAGCCAAATCGAAAATTTTAAACATCCGAACAAATCGAACCGAATCGAACCGAAAAAAGAATCGTGCACAAGCCTATATTTCATGAGAATCGTTCTTGTCTGCACCTACCCTGCATTCCCACCCCACCTTCCTTGATTCCTTCCCTCAATTCCCATCCCATGAGTAGTTACTAGACTCTTTTCTTCCCCTCTGGTCATCTAGAATGACTTATGGGTATATAGCGATTGACACTGTGGCCCCAAGTATAATTGGTTCTATTGCCTTGTTTTGTCTTATACTTTTGAATGATCACAATTGTGCATGTGATCAAAGAGAGACTTGTAAAATAATATCTTTTAATTCCTTGTATCTTAAGCACATATAATAGCTTCGCATAAGTTGACATGCCCCCCTCTCCCTTTAGCTCAGTCTAAAAATGTTTCACTTTATATCCTATAGAGACAAAAGGAATGTGTAATATAAGCAAGCCCTTCTAGTTTCATGGGTTTGACTATAACACAAATGATTACTATTGAAACAATCTTGGGCCCTATTACATTCTCGTTACTAACGGTAGCGCTCACTTGCCTGAGCACTAACATTACAATCCAAACGGAAACGGGTTAAGTAAGCCATTAGCGTTTGGTACCTTGCACTTTTCAGTGCGAGGTTACTGCACTTTATGCTCCCTATACTTAACATGGGGAGTGCAAAGTGTTAATCAGTGTTAGGATTACAGAGTCCTAACTTTGATTAACATCCGGCTCTGGTTAGCGGAAAGTTAACCAGAGCCAGGACTTGGTGTTAACACCAGCCTAAAAAAACAAAAAAGGATTTGTATACTCACCTCCTGTCCCGCGGTGAGGACCGCGGCTCCGATCGCCTCCTCCGTCCGGTGGGAGCAGGGAAATACGGGGAGGGAAATTCCCCCCAGTCTCCCCCTGCGTATCACTACGCCGACTTGTTGGGTATATTAGAGAGGAAAGGATTTAAAATGGATGTCTGTAGCCATTTTGTTTTTAAAGACAGTTTTTTTTTCAAAATTTCTCTAGGTTTAGAAATGAACGAGATTTTTTTTTATAAAGAGTTCATTTCTGGGTGAAGTCTTTTATATTTTTTTTAAGAAGTGCCAGACATGACGGAACCTAGAATGAATGTTTTTGTGAGATAATGTTAAGACGTGTTATAATTAAATTTATTGGTCTGTCTTAAGTTTCTAAAACAAAAGATATTTTGTCTTTTGGGTATAGGAAAAAGAGTTAAAATTTCTCTAATATAGATTTATATTCACAAAAAATATCTTTATAATCAAGGTATATTTTATTATATTTACAGTAGGAAATATACTCCAAAATATAGTACATAATTGGTAAATAATAAATTACTAAAGAATAGATTAACCAGAAAAGAATTTAGCTGATAGGACTCTAAGTAATTTCAAAAGGGAGTAGAGCTATAAATCAGATGACAGACACAGTCTAGTTGAGAGAAGGGAAGGTCTTTGTTAAGTCAGTCTGACCTTTTTGACCCGAGATAAGAATTAAAAAGAAATGGTGGAATTAATTTAAGAAGTGCAATACTGCCCTCTAGAGGATAGTAAAAATAATGATTCATATTACCATTAATTAACCGTGACATCAAATTGGCTATAATAAGCGGCAAAGGTTTTTGTAAGTCAGTCGGAGATTCCAGCATTCAGAGACTCACACTGCAAGGCATTAGACATGACACTCTGAGAGTCCAAGATTCCAACACTCAGACTCACACCATGATGCAGGCAGATCCCAAGACATGAGGCAATCAAGATTCTCACTAAATTTCTGACTCTCACCAACTCTCTAACTCACATGCATTGATTATCTGATATCGATAATTTTCACACATTCCAAAAATTACTACATCAAGAATTCCAAGGCAGACTTATCAACATCCAAATTGGACAGGTAATGTATGAAATAAGGAATTAATGTAAAAATATATTTGTAGAGATTCTTGCAACGTAAACTGAGACTTCTCGGATACGGTTAAATCCAAATTCTAAGTAATTCTATTCTGCAGATAGAAATATGAAGAAGTGGATATAAGGATTTATTCCTAACAGAAATGTTGTAAGATTGATACCAATATATATATTGCATTTGGAAATTACTGTGATTAAAATTAATAAGCAGGGAATTATATAACTACAAAATAAAAAGCAAAAGATTAGAAGTTTAATTCTCGATTAGGGGAGGATTCACTAAATAAGTTTTTATTACTTATCATTAAATTAGCTCATCTTTTGTTGATCCATGTAGCATAGATATAGAGATATATATATATATATATATATATATATAAGAGCTGGCTGGTTAAACATTGTTTGCTGGGAAATGCATGTTGTATTAAGCAGAAATGTTTATTAACCCTTTCGCTGCTGAGGCTTTTCCCGCCCCTGTGCTGAGGTCATTTTTTACCTGTTTTGCGCATCATGTTTAAACCTGTTTTGAAGGCTTATTTTAGTATATGACATCGACATATTATATATCGTTCTTTCCGTCAGACTCGGTAGATTCATAATATGTCATTATTATATGTATACGTTATGTCATGTTTGTATATTATAACAAAAAATGCAATAAAATATGTATTTTCAATAATTTACAGCGTGTAAAGTGTTTTTTTCCACATTTTAACATGCGAGCAATTGCGGTTATATTTTGTATGGGGTGCGCTTGTTAAAAAAATTAGAGATGGGGTCTCGTTACATTTTTTTTTGGGGAAAATGACACCATTTTTAACAAACGCACCGCATACAAAAATCGTTAATGCAGCATCATTGTTCACATTATAATTGAAATGGGAAAAATTTTGCTGCATTAACAAAACAAAAAAAAAAAAAAAAAGTGTTTTTTTTTTTTTTTTTTAATTTTTTTTTTTAATTTTTACAATTTTTTTTACTTTCATGTTTGGTATCGTTGGAACGGCCATGCTCTGGCCGATCCAACGATATCAAAATTTAACCCCTAACTGCCACGGATCGGGAGATAGGGAGTTCATTGGAACTCCCTATCTCCACACTTCGTGGCAGTTAGGGGTTAATGCTAGGACTGGCGTCATCGTGCTGCGCACGATGACGCCAGTCCTCTGGGGGAGTTCCCGGAAGCTTGGCCGACATCCAAGATGTCGGCCAGCTCCCGGGAAGGATCGCAAATCGGCGCTTTTCAGCGCCGATTTGCGATCCAGCTCCCCAGGGGTTAATGCCAGGCATCATTTGGAAGGGCAGGCTGTGCCCTTCCAAATGATGCCTGGGTTAAGCCCCTGTGAGCCGCCGATCGGGAGGGAGAGAGGTCCGAAGGACCTCCCCCCCCTCCCTTTCAGGCGCCTCCTCCGCACATGCGGGGGGGCGCCTGAATTATGTGTCATCGCGGGGGCACGATGACACATAATAATGGCGGCCACTGCTCCGGATGCCGGGCTGACATCCAGGATGTCAGCCCGCACCGGAGGGGCCAGCGATCGGCCGGAACCCGGCCGAACGCTGACCCCAATGCGAGGACGCGCTCAGCGCGTCCTCCGCATACCAGCGGGAATGCTGAGGACGCGCTGAGCGCGTCCTTAGCATTCAAGTGGTTAACCATCTGTGTATTCGTTACTAACTGATAAGGTAAATGATATTAATCATATATGCTGTTACTAACCGGAGATACATATATTGTGAAGCTAGTTTTTATATGCTGATGGATTGTGGTTTATAAATTGTTGTTTATGATATGAGATTTGAAACTTTTTTGTATACGTAAAAAAAATATATATATATTTTTATCCGATTATTTATTACTAGGTGTAAAGCCTGCCCAGAGGGCAGTCTATTGATAAGTGTGGTGCGTTGTGCTTGGTTCGGTGCCATTTATTGTGCTGTGTTTGGCTCTGTGCTCGGCTCTGTGCCGTTTATTCTGTTGTGCTTGGCTCTGTGCCGTCTATTGTACTGTGCTCGGCTCTGTGGAGTTTATTGTGCTCGGCTCTGTGGCGTTTATTCTGTTGTGCTCGGCTCTGTGCTGGGCTCTGCACATCGGCTCTGTGCTCTGCTCCGTGCCGTATATTGTGCTCTGCTTTTTATTGTGCTCTGCGCCATTTATTGTGTTGTGCTTGGTTCTGTGCTTGGCGCCGTTTATTGTGCTGTGATTGGCTGTGCCGTTTATTGTGCTGTGCTCTGTGCCGTATATTGTGCTGTGCTCGGCGCTGTGCCGTTTATTGTGCTTGGCTCTGTGGCGTCTATTGTGCTTGGCTCTGTGGCGTTTATTGTGCTCGGCTCTGTGGCGTTTATTGTGCTCGGCTCTGTGGCGTTTATTGTGCTCGGCTCTGTGGCGTTTATTGTGCTCGGCTCTGTGGCGTTTATTGTGCTCGGCTCTGTGGCGTTTATTGTGCTTGGCTCTGTGGCGTTTATTCTGTTTTGCTCGGCTCTGTGCTGGGCTCTGCACATCGACTCTGTGCTCTGCTCCGTGCCGTATATTGTGCTCTGCTTTTTATTGTGCTCTGCGCCGTTTATTGTTTTGTGCTTGGTTCTGTGCTCGGCGCCGTTTATTGTGCTGTGCTTTGTGCCGTTTATTGTGCTGTGCTTGGCTCTGTGGCGTTTTTTTGTGCTCGGCTCTGTGGCGTTTTTTTGTGCTCGGCTCTGTGGCGTTTATTGTGCTCGGCTCTGTGGCGTTTATTGTGCTCGGCTCTGTGGCGTTTATTGTGCTCGGCTCTGTGCCTTTAATGGGTTGTGCTCTGCTCTGTGCCATCTATTGTGCTCTGCTTGGCGCTCTGCTCTGTGCCCTGCACTCGGCTGTGTTCAGGTACTGGGCTCAGGCGCTGGGCTCTGCGCTCAGGCGCTGGGCTCTGCGCTCAGGCGCTGGGCTCTGCGCTCAGGCGCTGGGCTCAGGCGCTGGGCTCTGCGCTCAGGCGCTGGGCTCAGGCGCTGGGCTCTGCGCTCAGGCACTGGGCTCAGGCGCTGGGCTCTGCGCTCAGGCGCTGGGCTCAGGCGCTGGGCTCTGCGCTCAGGCGCTGGGCTCAGGCGCTGGGCTCTGCGCTCAGGCGCTGGGCTCAGGCACTGGGCTCTGCGCTCATGCGCTGGGCTCTGCGCTCATGCGCTGGGCTCTGCGCTGGGCACTGCGCTGGGCTCTGCGCTCAGGCGCTGGGCTCAGGCGCTGGGCACTGGGCTCAGGCTCTGCGCTCAGGCGCTGGGCTCAGGCGCTGGGCGCTGGGCTCAGGCGCTAGGCTCTGCGCTCAGGCGCTAGGCTCTGCGCTCAGGCGCTAGGCTCAGGCGCTGGGCTCTGCGCTCAGGCGCTGGGCTCAGGCGCTGGGCTCTGCGCTCAGGCGCTGGGCTCAGGCGCTGGGCTCTGCGCTCAGGCGCTGGGCTCTGCGCACAGGCGCTGGGCTCAGGCGCTGGGCTCAGGCGCTGGGCTCTGCGCTCAGGCGCTGGGCTCTGCGCACAGGCGCTGGGCACAGGCGCTGGGCTCAGGCGCTGGGCTCTGCGCTCAGGCGCTAGGCTCTGCGCTCAGGCGCTGGGCTCTGGGCTCAGGCGCTGGGCTCTGGGCTCAGGCGCTGGGCTCTGCGCTCAGGCGCTGGGCTCTGCGCTCAGGCGCTGGGCTCAGGCGCTGGGCTCAGGCGCTGGGCTCAGGCGCTAGGCGCTGGGCTCAGGCACTAGGCTCTGCGCTCAGGCGCTAGGCTCTGCGCTCAGGCGCTAGGCGCTGCGCTCAGGCGCTAGGCTCAGGCGCTGGGCTCTGCGCTCAGGCGCTGGGCTCAGGCGCTGGGCTCTGCGCTCAGGTGCTGGGCTCTGCGCTCAGGCGCTGGGCTCAGGCGCTGGGCTCAGGCGCTGGGCTCTGCGCTCAGGCGCTGGGCTCGGGCGCTGGGCTCAGGCGCTGGGCTCAGGCGCTGGGCTCAGGCGCTGGGCTCTGCGCTCAGGCGCTGGGCTCAGGCGCGTGGCAACCTCCGTAACAGGCTGTTGCGGTTGGATGCGCGCGCGCCACCTGCCGCAGCACGCCCAAAGCGTCCAACGGAGGTTGGATGCGCGCGCAGCAAACCTCCGTAGGACGCTTTGGGCGTGCTGCGGCGGGTGGCGCGCACGCACCCGGCTGCGCGCGCATCCAACCACCACAGCACCCCGTGGGCTGCGCGCATGCGCAGTCCATATATATATATATATATATATATATATATATATATATATATACACACACACACTGTAACCCCATGTGGATATATATACACACATATATGTTTTTTACAGTGTGTGTGTGTGTGTATGGCCGGCATCCAGGCTCAGGCGAGCCCCCGGCTCGGCTGGGCCTCTAGGCCCAGGCCAAGCCGGGGGCTCGCCTTAGCCTGGATGCCGGCCAAGCAAGTAGCTCAGGCGGCATCCAAGCTTAGGCGAGCCCCCGGCTTGGCTTGGGCCTAGAGGCCCAGCCGAGCCATGGACTCGCCTGAGCCTGGAGGACACCCAAGCAGGCAATTCGGCCGGCCTCCATGCTTAGGTGAGTCCCCGGCTCGGCTGGGCCTCTAAGCCCAGGCCAAGCCGGGGGCTCGCCTAAGCTTGGATACCGGCCGAGCAAGCAGGGTGGGTGTGGAGAGCACATACTCACCTACATCGGCCCTCCAGCGATGGCAGTCCCGCTTCCAGTGTCCTCTCTCTGTTGATCACCGGTATGACATCACAAAAGCCTTTGACCCAGGGTCAAAGGCTTTCGTGACGTCATACCGACGACCAACGGAGACACAGAGGACGCTGGAAGCGGGACTGCCATCGCTGGAGGAGCTAAGGGCCGATGTAGGTGAGTATGTGTAGGCAACATCCTCCTACATTGGCCCTGAGCTCCAGCGGTGACCGTCCTCCGGCTGTCGCTGGCTGCTCGGCCGGCCTCTAGGCTTAGGCGAGTCCCCGGCTCAGCTGGGCCTGTAGGCCCGAGCCAAGCCGGGGGCTCGCCTGAGCCTGTAGGCCGGCCTAGCAGCCAGCGACAGCCGGAGGAAGTCACCGCTGGAGCTCAGGGCCAATGTAGGGGAGTATGTTTTGGCAACTTCGGCCCTGAGCTCCAGCGGTGACCGTCCTCCGGCTGTCGCAGGCTGCTCGGCCGGCCTCCAGGCTCAGGCGAGCCCCCGGCTTGGCTTGGGCCTACAGGCCCAGCCGAGCCGGGGGCTCGCCTAAGCCTGGAGGCCGGCCGAGCTGCCTGCGACAGCCACCGCTGGAGCTCCGGGCCAATGTAGGGGGATGTTGCCTACACATACTCACCGACATCGGCCCTTAGCTCCTCCAGCGATGGCGGTCCCGCTTCCTCTCTCTTCGTTGGTCGCCGGCATGATGTAACGAAAGCCTTTGACCCCGGCATTTTGACCCGGGGTCAAAGGCTTTCGTGATGTCATACCGGCGACCAACGAAGAGAGAGGACGCTGGAAGCGGGACCGCCATCGCTGGAGGAGCTAAGGGCCGATGTCGGTGAGTATGTGTGGACCGGTGGAGGACTCGAGGCCGATGTAGGTGAGTATATGCTCTCCACACCCACCCTGCTTGCTCGGCCGGTTACCAAGCTTAGGTGAGCCCCCGGCTTGGCTTGGGCCTAGAGGACCTGTCGAGCCGGGGACTTGCCTGAGCATGGAGGCCGGTCGAGTTGCATGCTCGGGCGTCCTCCAGGCTCAAGCGAGTCCCCGGCTCGGCTGGGCCTCTAGGCCAACGCCGAGCCGGGGGCTCGTCTAACCTTGGATACCGGCCGAGCAAGCAGGGTGGGTGTGAAGAGCACATACTCACCTACATTAGCCCTGAGCTCCAGCGGTGACTGTCCTCCGGCTGTCGCAGACTGCTCGCCGGCCTCCAGGCTCAGGCGAGCCCCCGGCTTGGCTTGGGCCTACAGGCCCAGCCAAGCCGGGGGCTTGCCTAAGCCTGGAGGCCGGCCGAGCAGCCTGCGACAGCCACCGCTGGAGCTCCGGGCCAATGTAGGGGGATGTTGCCTACACATACTCACCGACATCAGCCCTTAGCTCCTCCAGCGATGGCGGTCCCGCTTCCAGCGTCCTCTCTCTCTTCGTTGGTCGCCGGCATGATGTAACGAAAGCCTTTGACCCCGGCATTTTGACCCGGGGTCAAAGGCTTTCGTGACGTCATACCGGCACACCAACGGAGAGAGAGAGGATGCTGGAAGCGGGACCGCCATCACTGGAGGAGCTAAGGGCCAATGTTGGTGAGTATGTGTAGGCAACATCCTCCTTCATTGGCCCTGCGCTCCAGCGGTGACCGTCCTCTGGCTGTCGCAGGCTGCTAGGCCGGCCTCCAGGCTTAGGCGAGTCCCTGGCTCGGCTGGGCCTGTAGGCCCAAGCCAAGCCGGGGGCTCGCCTTAGCCTTGAGGCCGGCCTAGCAGCCTGCTCGGCCGGAGGAGGTCACCGCTGGAGCTCAGGGCCGATTTAGGGGAGTATGTTTTGGGAACTTCGGTCCTGAGCTCCAGCGGTGACCGTCCTCCGGCTGTCGCTGGCTGCTCGGCCGGCTTCTAGGCTTAGGCGAGTCCCCGGCTCGGCTGGGCCTGTAGGCCCAAGCCAAGCCGGGGGCTCGCCTGAGCCTGGAGGCCGGCCTAGCAGCCTGCTCGGCCGGAGGAGGTCACCGCTGGAGCTCAGGGCCGATTTAGGGGAGTATGTTTTGGGAACTTCGGCCCGGAGCTCCAGCGGTGACCGTCCTCCGGCTGTCGCTGGCTGCTCGGCCGGCCTCTAGGCTTAGGCGAGTCCCTGGCTCGGCTGGGCCTGTAGGCCCAAACCAAGCCGGGGGCTCGCCTGAGCCTGGATGCCCGCCGAGCAGGCCGCGACAGCCGGAGGACGGTCACCGCTGGAGGATCGGGGCTTGCGGCGTTTAAACACACGGGTAGCTGCGCGCGGCTCGTGCCGATTTTTTTTTTTTGCAGGCGGCCGGCACGCGCAGCTACCTGTTTGTTTTAACGGCCACTTTCAAATGTCCGTCGCGCATGCGCAGACCGCTTTTGGCGACGGACACTTGAAGGCTTATTCTTTTATAGTATAGATTGTATTTTTGAAAGCAAAACACAGACCATTAAAAGAATTCAGGATAATTTCTAAGAGATATAGACGATTGATATTTGTGTCTCGTATAAGTTTCTTATGAAATAATAATCCCTGATATATTGGAGGCAACTGCCGAGGTAGGTCCAGTAAGTCCAATATAGACATATTGGAGGCTTGGCTGATAAGTCCAATATATATAAACGTGTTGTATTCACGTGCAGAGATTATATCCGACAGACTGGCTGGATCCTGCTAGGCATCGCAGAGCGGTAGCGCCCTCAAACAATGCAGGGAGCATTTTTAGCACCTGCATTGTAACTCAGAGTTAAAACGTGGGCGTAAGGGGGAAAACTGTGTGCACAGTTTTTTCTCCCTTGCACCCGCGTTTTAACTCTAGGATGGTAATGTGGCTCCTTATTGGTTATAAATGTGTCTGAGTTTTAATAAAAGAACTAGCTGGACAAAAACACATCAGATACTTGAAGTACCAAATCCTGTGTGATTGTCTTTAGTTATCTCCGCTATAGCGTAACACTGCTTTGCGTCTTCCTTGCTTATATGAGAGAATTAAAGGGGGGAAAAAAAGGAACTGTTTGCCGTTAAAAGAGGTCCGATTAGGGGGCGGAGCCAAACAGAGTGGTGAATGGCCGCGTTTCTTGTGAGCTCCGCGAGGTGAAAATATAACCTGGTGCCTCGGTTGATTCCTGCACACCCCACAGGACTCCCTCACTCACCCGGATGATAAAGAACCAGTGGGGACGGGTCTGGGACGTTTTCTCGTGCCCGGTCGCCCGTTGGAGTGGATACTCGGCCCGTCTTTCCTTTTGCGGCCTAGAGGCGGCGGCCATTGCGGAGGCCTCGAGGAGAGACAGGAGCCGAAGACGCAGGGGACAAGAGGTAGGGAGACGCATCCGGACGGAGCTTTCCCCCCCACCCCAACGCTCGGCCTGAGAGGCGGCTGCTTTCCTCCTCCCGAGCCAGGTGTGAGCACCATCCACCGGAGAGGGTTGCGTACCCGGTTCTCACCTGCGGCCTGATCAGCGAAGCCGAGGAGGGGCCATAAACGACGGTCGGGCGCAGCCCGGTGTCGGCCATTCCACCGCGCCAGAGGACATTGCTGGTTGGGGACACGTGGGGCGGCCTTCACAGATCGGAAGGACACCGACAGCGGCAGGTGGTCTTGCTCCCCCTCCCTATTGCGGTCACCATCAGGCCTGCTCATCACCAGGGTGGCTCCTTGGGTCCCACGTGATTCCCCCCCGAGGACATCGGACCCGCACCGCGACTCCAACGGGCCCTGAGGTGGAGCGGGGTGGAAAGGAGAGAGGAAGGGGTGAGAACGCCTGAACAGTTCTTGCTTCCTGCTTTTGTTTTTATTTTTATTTAATTTCTACCCCTACCTTATTGTACGCCTTCCGGGCGAATAGCACGGATCACCTTCCCATTATTGTACAAGAAGACAGGGGGGGGGAAGCGAAGGGAAAAGCATCTTGTTCGGGACACTGAACCGCATTGTATTGGGAGCGCACCCCGAGAACTCCTTTTTTTTTTTTTTTCTCTCTCTCTCTTTTTCTCTCACCTATCCTCGTTTGAACTTACGGGTCCACTGTATTTGATCTGGTCTCCTGCACGGACTCCAGGAGGTCCCTCTTACAAGTGAGAGTTTCCTTAAAGCGACTTTTCTCAAAGAACGGAGTCCTGCTGGGCAGCACGGATGACAACCTGAAGCTGTAGCGCCAAGCCTAAGAGACTCCCTTGAAGCTTTCTAAGCGACCTATTACGTTACGCACTCCCTAAGCGTCCCCCCTCGTCATGCCCGGAACTAAATCTGGACGTAACCCGGGACAAAAACATATTTCCCGGTGCTTCACCCTGGCTCGCGCTGCAACCACTGCATCTCCGAAGATGGCGACGCCGGCAGAGGAGTCGGCGACTCAGGATGCACCGTGCACGCGCAGGGACATACAAGATTTGCGCCAACTCCTTCTGACTATTAAAGATGACCTGCAAGCAGATCTCAGGGCCGGGATTGATGGTCTGAGAGCGGACCTGGGGACCCTCGGGACGCGCACGGCGGCCCTTGAGCAGAGAGTGGACGAAGCCCAGGCAGCGGACACAGAGGTACGAGCAGATCTGGGGGCCCTCCAAAACAAATACGAACTCCTTCAGGAGGCAGTTGAGGATATGGATAATCAGTCCCGCCGCTCCAACCTTCAGCTCCGTAATATTCCTGAGTCGGTGGTGAATCTCCGGGATTTCCTACATCGGTACTTCCAGGCGCTTCTACCCGAGACACCCGAGGAAGAACTGTTACTTGACAGGGCCCACAGAGCCTTACGCCTGAAACCATCAGAGACGGATCCTCCTAGAGATGTGATACTTCGATGTCACTACTACACCACCAAAGAAGATATACTCCAGGCGGTGCGCAACGCTGCTCCGACCCTCGACGACATCACTCCTCACTTCTACAACGACCTGGCTCCGTCCACGCTCCAGAAACGCCGGGCACTTAAGCCCCTCACAGATCTTCTCCGCCAGAGAGATGTCAGATACCGCTGGGGGTTCCCATTCCGCCTTCTCATTCCTCACAACGGTACTTTCTTATCTCTCCGTACCCCTGCGGATAGCTCGACTGTCCTGGAGACACTGGGCATCCCGGAGCCCCCGGACCTTTTTGCGCAGGTGGAGGCCAGAGGCAGGCCAAGGAGGCAGGATCGGAGGCGCTCACCGGTGCGTTAGCTTACAAGATGCTGCTGACATTGTCCCCCCGCCTCCTCTACACCACATGGAAGAGATCATCTCATCCTCTCCACGGGACTCTATGGAAGGAGCTTTACTTTGCCCCGATGGACACCTTTTTGGGTTTTCGCAGGGTGGGTCTAGAGGGCTGGAGGGAGGGCCTGAGAATTAGAGGGCGCCCAAACCTGACGGGGTCTTTCGGGATAGACCTTGGATTGGCGGTAGATACCCTGCCGAGGGCTGGGAGCCTCCTGGTGGACGCCTCTGGGGTCCCGGGGACTTTTGCAGCTCCTGGACCTGGTTGCCGTGGGATTGGGGGTGGGGGGTTAGATGGACGAGCCGCACCTGGATATTGGTTCACCTGTTGATTGGGAGGGTTGGCTGGGCGGGGTTGATTTAGGCTAGGGTCAGACTGAGGCAGTGCGAACGCGCGTTCTGGCGCACTTAATCACGGCCGCACTAGCAGCAGATGCCGGGCAATGACGGCCAATATACGAAGTACGGTCGCACAAAAGTCCGGCTGCGCAACGCAAGTGGAAAATGAACGCATTTTTTCGAGAACGTTAAACCACTAGTACTGACGTACAGAGTGCGCTGCGCCCGCTAGCGGCGTGTGTGCGTGATTAGGAGACGTCAGACACTGCTAATGGCCAGCCAACATAACGTCCAGATGCAACAAGTGTTTTATTGATGATCCGTACAAAATCACGGATGAAACTGCGCATCGTATGACCGCTATCGCGTATTCCGTGAAAAAATACGTCCATTCTTCGAACGCACATTTTCACGGACAACGTGAAAAATGCGTTAGTCTGACCCTAGCCTTAAAGGTTTTAAAGGTTTAACAGCTGTATGGTAGGTCTTAGTCCTTCCTTAGGGAGTTTAGGGGCTGGCGGCCTTCTCCTTTCTGTCGCTCTCGCCCCCGAGTGCGTACCTAGCGGTCGGTACAATCCACCACCAGACACATCTTTTTCGGTGTCTTTTATCCTCCCCCTTTTTTTCCCCCCCTTTTTTTTTTTTTTTTTTTTTACTCTTGTTTTGTCTCTTTTTTTCTTTTCTCTTTCTTTCTCTTCCTTTTTCTCTCTCTCACTTCCCCTTCCATTGTTCCCATCTGATTGATTCCTCATGGCTGAGGGGAGTGGAGGGGCGCGGGTCCGCCTTAAGGTAGTCTCTCACAATGTGAAGGGTCTACTATCCCCGAATAAGCGAAGAGGGGCCACCAGATATTACCGGAAGCTTCGGGCAGACGTGGTCCTCCTACAGGAGACCCACTTTACCAGGGATAGAGTCCCGGGATATTGGGGAGAGGGATACACCGTGCACTACCACTCCGCTGGCAGCTCCCGCAAGACGGGAGTCTCTATACTGATGAGAGGCAGTCTTCATTTCCACCTTACCCAGCAGGAGTCCGCGATGGATGGTAGATACCTGCGGGTGACTGGGACGATTGGAGGCAAGCCAGTCACTTTTGTTAGCGTCTACGCTCCTTCCCCTCCTGAGGGACCTTTTTGGAGGGCATTGGAGGAGCGCCTTGCGCAGTTACCGAACAGGGGGGTCTTTGTAGGGGGAGACTTCAATGCGGTTATGGACCCTTACCTAGATCGAGTGTCAGACCGCTGTCAGCCGCGCTCCTACCCGCCGCTCTAAGACCTTCCGGGGCGTAGTCCAGACGGCCAATCTGTATGACTCTTGGCGGTTGCTCCACCCTAGAGACCGAGACTACTCCTTTTATTCGAATCCCCACGACTCATATTCCAGATTAGACTATGTTTTTTGCAGTAGAGACAACATTACGGCCCTAGCCTCTTCCACCATTCACGAAATCTCATGGTCTGACCATGCTGCGGTCGAGATAGCATTATTGGGTTGGGGGGAATTGGGCTCGGCCGGAGGGTGGAGGTTTAATGCTTCACTCTTCCTTGACCCTGGTGTGAAAGAAACCATGAACCTTGACTTGACGGCCTTCTTTGAACGTAATTTTACCCCAGGCATGGCTACCACCACTGTGTGGGAGGTGCACAAGGCGTTCATGCGCGGCAAATTAATCGCTATAGCGTCTCGCCGCAAGCGAGAAAGGGCAGCTGAGACGGTTTCACTTACAGCTAAGGTGGGAGACTTGGAGCGTGAACATAAACGGACTGGGGACGCCACTCTGCTAAGGGAATTGCTGGAGGCCAGGGGGAGCCTCAACATATTGCTGTCTCGTCAGGTCCAGGCGGCTCTTCAGTGTACGGGTCGGAAGTTTTTTGAGAAGAGTAACAAACCCGACACTCTTCTGGCCCGTAGGCTGAAACAGCAGACCCGGGAGCGTACTGTGCGAGCAGTGCGCCTTGGCTCTGGCGAGATGACCTCTGACCCTCGGGACATTTCAGGGGCCTTCTATTCTTACTACGCGTCCCTCTATAACGGCACTACTGCGACGCCAGGCCCAGCACGGGAGACACACATCCGGGAATTTCTCAGTCGCACCACTCTGCCCTCCTTCAGCCGCCAGCAGCGTAGGGATATGGCAGCTCCCATCTCAGCGGAGGAAATTGCAGAGGTGATTAAACACTTACACTCCTCTAAATCCCCGGGCCCAGATGGATTCTCGGTCCCTTATTATAAGGGATTGAGCCAGGCCCTCCTTCAGCCCCTGGCCAGTTTATTTAACACCTATATGAAGGGAAAGGAGGTTCCGTCCTCCGATATGCTCCTGGCCCGCATTGTGGTCATCCCCAAGCCAGGCAAGGACCCAGCGGTTTGCCCTAGTTATAGGCCCATCTCCCTGATTAATGTGGACATGAAGATCTACGCTAAGATTCTAGCTAACAGATTAGGTCGTTACATCGCCGAGATTGTCCATCCGGATCAAGTGGGCTTTGTCCCCGGTAGAGAGGCCCCGGATAACATCAGAAGGGCACTTAATCTGATCCAGGTTGCTTCAACCTCGGGGAGAGGCTCTTTTCTCCTTTCCTTAGATGCCGAGAAGGCCTTTGACAGGGTAGATTGGAACTACCTGTGGGCAACATTGACCTCCTTTGGCATACGGGGAGACCTTCTGACGGCAATACAGGCTTTATATGCGGGCCCCAGGGCGCAGGTTGACACGGGAGGGTTCCTCTCGGCTCCCTTTTCTATCTTGAACGGGACCCGACAGGGATGCCCCTTGTCGCCGCTTCTATTCGCCCTCTCTATAGAACCACTGGCGGCATATATTAGAGAACATCCTGATGTCCGGGGCATGGAGGTGGGGGGAAAGCAGTATAAGCTGTCTCTTTTCGCTGATGATGTCCTCCTATCCCTGACCTCACCCATCACCACCCTCCCCAACCTGATGAGGGCCCTGAAGGACTACGGAAGGGTCTCGGGCTATAAACTTAACGCGGATAAGAGCGAGGTGCTTGACCTTACCTTGGCAGAGGAGGAGAGGGCGGTGATTCGTGATAGGTTCCCTTTTCGATGGTGCCGCTCGTCTATGGGATCCATGGGGACCCAGCTGACTCCTACTTGGAGCCAGATGTACAAGGCTAACTATGGAGTACTGCTTCCTACCCTTCACGCATTGCTGGCGGCATGGTCCCAGTTACACCTTTCGCTCTTTGGCCGAATATATGCGGTCAAGATTACCCTGCTCCCGAAGCTGTTATACCTCTTCAGAACACTGACAATTCCTATCTGCAGGGCGGACCTGACTTTTCTTCAGTCAGCTATCCACTCTTTTATATGGGGAGGTCGTAGAGGCCGGTTGCCTAAAAACCTTATGTTTCAATTCAAGCGACGGGGAGGCATGGGGGTCCCACATCTTTACTCTTATTACAAGGCGGCCCAATTTGCGATGCTCTCTATGATTAATCTAAGGAGCGGGGCCCCGCTTTGGACTACCCTTGAACAGGATATGGGGGTATGACGGAATGGAGATGTTGTTCCGCCTGCGGGTGTGCTCTATCTGCGGGACCCCGTCGCTTACCGCTGGCCCGACTACCGAGTGGCGCACACTCGGCGTCTCGTGCGGCCTGGCGTGACCCTAGGGTAGGGTTAGCGGGCGGTGGAGGGGACCCCTGCCTGGAACCAGTCCGACCACTGAGGCGCGCAGCACTCAGCGTCCCGAGCAACTGGTTCCCTGACCTGGCGGGTGTGGGACGCCCGTGGGAATCGGCCCTAGCAGCCGCGGAGAAAGATTCGGATCTTATGGGGAAACGTTTCGGATCTTATGCGGGAAACGTTTCCGATCCGGGGGCGGGTGTCTCTTCGGATCTTGGGCGGTGAAGGTTTCGAGTCGGGAAGGGATGGCGGGTCGGATCGGAACTGGAGGGCTTCGGATCGGTATGGGAGGGAGTTTCGGATATGGCGGGACCAGTGGAGAGTTCGGGTCTTACCGCAATGCCGAAGCGCGGTTCCCGGCGGGGCCGTTCGGTTCGGATCTCCGTCTTCCTCCGACCGAATCTTCCTGAGCAGCGCCTCTGCCCTGATACTCGATGCAGGGTCAGAGCGCTCGATTCGGATCGTATCCGAGTGGGCACCGTACTCTGAGGCTGCGGGGGAACACTCAGATCCGAAAATACGGTGGAGAATAAAGTCACACCAGTCAAAGCTGAATGTACTGCAGAATCTGGCTTTTTTATTTACAGTCCAAGCATTTATTACCTCTGCACACAATTAGAATACAATGGGACTCCTTGCCCGCCCTCCCAGGACCCATTGGCCCTTGGCCTTCAGGGAGTCACCAATTCGGACCGGATGGTCCGAATCGGCCATTTTACGATTCGAACCGGATGGTTCGAATCGGCCATTTTCCGAAACGAGAATTCCAACTGCGCCACAAGGATCGGAAAATGGCGGCGAGCAAGGCAAACAAAGGAAAAGTCATTACACCATAAACCAACGGGGAACACTTTATTAACACCACACAATGTCACATCTAAATAAAACTGGTAAACGGGGTGCGTGCCACCACACCCAAGTGTCCATGTCCCCACTGTCACTGCACCGCCCCTGGCTGAGGGTGCTGGGCCATCCCGTGACACTCCTCCCCCTCCCCAAGGTCCGACGCACTCGGTTGGACCCCACCGGGTCGTACCGAGGTAGTCGGGGCTCCCCAATCCCCTGGTTCCCGGGCCGACTGTCGCGATAACCCATCTGCGTTACCGTTCTGCGACCCGGGCCGATATTGGATGGAAAAGTTGAAGGGTTGGAGAGCCAGGCTCCACCGCAACAGGCGGCCGTTCCCCCCCGCCACTCGGTTGAGCCATACCAAGGGGTTATGGTCGGTCATCACGGTGAAGGACCGACCGTAGACGTAGGTTGGAGCTTCCGTAGGGCCCAGACCAGGGCCAGGCACTCCTTCTCCACTGCAGCATACCCCACCTCTCGTGGCAACAACTTCCGGCTAATAAACGCCACCGGATGGTCCCCCCGTCGTCCCCCACTTGACTCAGGACAGCTCCCAGTCCGAACATGGACGCGTCTGTGTGGACAATAAAACGTTTATTATAGTTGGGAGCTGCCAGCAGGGGCGCTTGGGTCAGGGCGGCCTTCAGCTGCCGGAAGGCCTGTTCGCACTCCGGGGACCACAGGACTTGGCGGGGCAGGGATTTCTTGGTCAGATCAGTCAGGGGTTTGGCCAGGTCTGTAATGGGGTACAAATTTTCTGTAGTACCCCGCGGTACCCAGAAAGGCCAGGACCTGGGTCTTGGTCACCGGGGTGGGCCAATCCAGGATAGCCTCTATCTTCGCGGGCTCCGGCCGTTGTATCCCGCACCCACCCGGTGGCCCAGATACTGCACCTCGGCCATCCCCACCCTACACTTCTCCGGCTTCAGGGTCAGGTTGGCGTCCCTAATCCGGCCCAGGACAGTCCCTACATGGTCCAGATGTTCCTCCCAGGTCTGGCTATAGATGGCTATATCATCCAGGTACGCGCAAGCGAATCCCTGGAGGCCATCGAGGAGGCGATCGATTAACCGCTGGAAGGTAGCAGGGGCGTTCTTCATCCCGAACGGCATGACTCGAAACTGGTACAGGCCGAACGGGGTGATGAAGGCCGACTTCGGGGTCGCCTCCTCGGCAAGGGGAATCTGCCAATACCCCTTGCACAGATCCACCGTGGTCAGAAAATGACCCCCGGAGATCTGATCTAGCAACTCGTCGACTCGGGGCATCGGATAAGCGTCCGTAACAGTACAGTCGTTTATCCGCCGATAGTCGACGCAGAACCTGGTTGTACCGTCCTTTTTGGGACCAGGACCACGGGCGACGCCCATGGGCTGGCCGACGGCTCAATGACCCCCAGCTCCAACATCTCCCGGATCTCGGCCCGCATAGACTCGCGGACTGCTTCCGGGATCCGGTAGGCGGGCTGTCGGAGTGGTTTCTGACCGGGTGTGTCCACCTGATGGACGGCCTGGTCCGTATATCCCGGGAGGGCCGAGAAAACCCCCGGATAGGCGAGAAGCAGCTGCCGCGCCTGCGCCTGTTCTCGGGCCCTAGCTCCTCCCCCAACTGCACCTGCTCCACCCCGGAAGGCTGCTTGGCTACCCCGGGAGTTCCTCCAAGGAAAGGGTTCCATCTCCTCGGCCGCCGGCGCGCAATATGGCGTCCACCGACTCTGGCCGCTCATGGAAGGCCTTCAGCATATTGACGTGGAACGTCCGCTGGATTCTGGTGTCCGCGCAGCTCACAACCACATAGGTGGTATCCCCCAGCTGGGTTACCACCTTGTAGGGACCTTGCCAGGCCGCCTGCAGCTTGTTCTGCCGCTGTGGTTTTAACACCAGAACCTTCTGTCCCACACAGAACGAGCGGCTGCACGCAGCGCGATCGTACCACGCCTTCTGCTGAGCCTGGGCCGTCTCCATGTTCTCCTGCACGAACCCCTGGAGGTCCGCCAAGCGCTCCCGCAGCTTCAGGACGTACTCCACCACGGGAACTCCGTCCTCTCCGGCGCCCCTCCCACTGAGCCCTAACCAGATCCAGGGGACCTCGCACCCGGCGTCCATATAGCAGCTCAAAGGGTGAGTACCCGGTGGATTCCTGCGGAACCTCCCGGTAGGCGAACAAGTGGGGAAGATACTTCTCCCAGTCCCTGTTCTCATGCACGAAGGCCCGGATGAGCTGCTTCAGGGTCCCATTGAACCGCTCGCACAGCCCGTTGGTCTGGGGGTGATACGGGGCGCTGTGCAGCGCCTTAACGCCACAGAGACGCCAGAGCTGTTGGGTGAGCTCAGCGGTAAACTGGGTACCCTGATCGGATAGGATTTCTCGGGGAAACCCTACCCTCGTGAACACCCTGAGGAGCGCGTCTGCTACGGTGTCCGCCTGGATGTTGGCCAAGGCCACAGCCTCGGGGTACCGGGTGGCATAATCCACTACGGTAAGAATATACCTCTTACCGGTGGCACTGGGCCGTGGCAACGGCCTACGATGTCAACCGCCACCCGGCTAAAGGGCTCCTGGATAATGGGCATGGGCCGCAAGGGCGCCTTCGGATGGTCCCCAGCCTTCCCAGCTTTCTGGCAAACTGGGCAGGTGCGGCAATAATCGCGTGGTGTCTGCTAAGGCGAGGCCAGTAAAACGCGCGCCAACCTGTGCCGGGTTTTACTCTGGCCTAAGTGACCTGCAAGGGGGATGTCGTGGGCCAAGCGCAGAAGCTCCTGCCTGGGTCCCTGCGCACCACCAGCTGCTTCTGCGGAATCTGCTTCTTCTTGGCCCCCTCCCTCACGGTGTAACGGTACAGCAGCCCATCCTCCCACTCCACCTTGTCTTTCCCCTGACCGTCCAGGCCCTGACCAGCTCGGTCCCGGTAGCCCTGTAATGTGGGGTCGGTTTGCGTCTGGTGGCGCAGCGTCTCCGGGGTACTCCACGGGGAAGGGGGGGACAGGCGGAGGGGGAAGAATCGGGTCCCGTCGAGGTCGGGGAGGTGATGGCGGTCTGGGAGGTTGGGAAGGGCCTGGGGTTTTGGGCTGTCGGGGGGTCGAGGAGGTCGGTAATGGTTGGGGGTCGCGGAGGTCGGGGAGGTTTGGGAGTTTTGGGGGCCTGGGAGGTCGGGATGGTGGTGGTTGGAGGTCTCACCTGGGTCCCATTCGGAGCGCCCCTGTCTTGTCGTCGGCTCTGTTGCCTAGTGGTAACCGGGGTAGCTGCATCTGTGGAGTAAGCGGAAATGAGCTGCCCCAAATCATTCCCCAGGAGCACCTCGGCCGGCAGTTGTCTCAGCAACCCCACCCGCACCTCCTTCTCCCCGTTCCCCCAGTCCAGGTGCACCCGGGCCGTCTCGAGCCGGAGCACCTTTCCTCCCGCCACCCGTACTGCTACAGTGCTCTGCAGGCGGTCGCTTGGCGGGACCAAGTGAGGCCGGACCAGGGTGATGGTAGCCCCGGAGTCTCGCAGCCCCTCAGCAGGCCGCCCGTTTATCCACACTGCCTGGCGGTGGTGTCGGCGGTTGTCATCCGCGGCGGCTTGCACGGGGTCGGCTTCGTGCAACTGCTCCCACCATTCCTCCGGGGCCTCCGGCCACGGAGCTCCGGCGTCGCAACAATGGGCCGCCGGCGATGGCCTGCCGGCCGGCCGGGTCAATTCCGGGTGGTTGGGGCAATGTTGTTTGTAGTGCCCCTCCTGGTTGCACCCGTAACAGCGGACGTTAGCCATGTTGGTGGGCCGGCTGGGAGCCCGTGCTACAGGCGCCCGGACCGCGGGTGGTGGAGGTGGCGGAGGTAGTGGGGCGGGTAACACGGGACGGCTGGCCAGGGTCCGCTCCCCCCCCGGCAACTTCCGGGTGTCCGTGTACTCGTCGGCCCAGGTGGCCGCTTGTTGCACCGTATGGGGCTTCTTGTCGCGCACCCACTCTCGGATAGCGGAGGGTGTGTGCTCGAAGAACTGCTCGAGCAGCAGCAGTTGGGTGATCTCGGCCACCGTCTCCGCTTGGCTTCCCGAGAGCCAGGTGCGCAGGTCCCTCTGCAGCCGATGGGCCCACTCCACGTGGGTGGCGCCACTGGGCCGGCGAGAATTCCGGAACTTCGTCCGGCTAGCTTCCGGGGGTCACGGCATATCTACTCAGCAGCGCCTGCTTGACGTGCGAGTAGCTGGTGGCCTCGTCGTCCGGCACCGTACGATAGGCCTCGGCGGCCCGACCGGTCAGCTTACTCGCCAAGATCCGGATCCAGTCGGCCCGGTGCACTTCATGCACCCGACACAGGCGCTCAAAGTCTTGGAGATAGCTTTCGATTTCTTCCTCGGCTTCCCGGAACTCCTTGAACGCCTGGAACGGCACTTTCCGCCCGGCGTATCGGTCCGATGGCGAGCGGCTACTCCGCCGGCTTCGCACTTCGGCCAGCCGCAGTTCGTGCACCCCTCTCTCTCCCTCTCCTCTTCCTGACCGAGTTCCCGACCCAGCTTCCTCATCTCAGCTTCCGATGGGGCCGGACCCATCATGGAGATCCGCTCCCGCATCTTCCGGCAGAATTCGCTATCCTCGGCCTCAGCGGGAACGGCAGCCGGCACTGGGTCCGCGGGCAACGCCGCGAACGCCTCCTCCTGATCTATTCTCCTCAACTCCTCTATCAGGGTCTCCCGACTCTTGGAGCCCGGGACACCGCCCCGATTCTCCAGCATCCCACGCAGGACGTCCCGCTTGTAGGCAGTATACTTGATCATGATGAGGGTCCCCCTGGGGTCTGCAGAGAGCTATCCCACCGCTGCCACCAGTATGACGGAATGGAGATGTTGTTCCGCCTGCGGGTGTGCTCTATCTGCGGGACCCCGTCGCCTACCGCTGGCCCGACTACCGAGTGGCGCACACTCGGCGTCTCGTGCGGCCTGGCGTGACCCTAGGGTAGGGTTAGCGGGCGGTGGAGGGGACCCCTGCCTGGAACCAGTCCGACCACTGAGGCGCGCAGCACTCAGCGTCCCGAGCAACTGGTTCCCTGACCTGGCGGGTGTGGGACGCCCGTGGGAATCGGCCCTAGCAGCCGCGGAGAAAGATTCGGATCTTATGGGGAAACGTTTCCGATCCGGGGGCGGGTGTCTCTTCGGATCTTGGGCGGTGAAGGTTTCGAGTCGGGAAGGGATGGCGGGTCGGATCGGAACTGGAGGGCTTCGGATCGGTATGGGAGGGAGTTTCGGATATGGAGGGACCAGTGGAGAGTTCGGGTCTTACCGCAATGCCGAAGCGCGGTTCCCGGCGGGGCCGTTCGGTTCGGATCTCCGTCTTCCTCCGACCGAATCTTCCTGAGCAGCGCCTCTGCCCTGATACTCGATGCAGGGTCAGAGCGCTCGATTCGGATCGTATCCGAGTGGGCACCGTACTCTGAGGCCGCGGGGGACACTCAGATCCGAAAATACGGTGGAGAATAAAGTCACACCAGTCAAAGCTGAATGTACTGCAGAATCTGGCTTTTTTATTTACAGTCCAAGCATTTATTACCTCTGCACACAATTAGAATACAATGGGACTCCTTGCCCGCCCTCCCAGGACCCATTGGCCCTTGGCCTTCAGGGAGTCACCAATTCGGACCGGATGGTCCGAATCGGCCATTTTACGATTCGAACCGGATGGTTCGAATCGGCCATTTTCCGAAACGAGAATTCCAACTGCGCCACAAGGATCGGAAAATGGCGGCGAGCAAGGCAAACAAAGGGAAAAGTCATTACACCATAAACCAACGGGGAACACTTTATTAACACCACACAATGTCACATCTAAATAAAAACTGGTAAACGGGGTGCGTGCCACCACACCCAAGTGTCCATGTCCCCACTGTCACTGCACCGCCCCTGGCTGAGGGTGCTGGGCCATCCCGTGACAGGGGGGACCACAGCCATTGCGCACGCTTCAATGGACCCAGAAAGCTACTCCTCGGACACTACACAATAGCCCCACGCTGCAACATTCGCTGCGCCTCTGGAACCTTTGTAGAGAGGGGGATGGTTTGTCCCCACCGGGTTCGGGCCTCCAACCTTTATTTTACAATCCAAAGTTCCCGGAGGGTAACCCTCCTGGGGCGTTCGGGTGGTGGATCAGGGCTGACATAACAGAGTTGCGAGACCTGATTTTGCAGGGTCGCCCGGTCACCCTCGGTTACCTAAGGGAATCGAAAGAGCTACCCCCCTCGGAGACATTCAGAGCAGTCCAACTGCTATACTTTGTCAGAAGCACTCTCAGGGAGACGCCCGACCGCAGACTGACCCTTTACGAGACCTGCTGTCGACGGAAGCATAGAGGGCGCGGTCTGATATCCTCGCTCTACTCTTTCATCCTCGAAGCAACCTTCCCGCAGGACGCATCTTATATTACACGGTGGGAGGAAGATTTAGGAAGCTCTTTGGAAGGGAACGAGTGGGCGGACATTATCGACAGAACCTCCCGGGTTACAATCTGTACAGCGGTTCGCGAGAACTGTTACAAGGTCATGGCAAGGTGGTATATACACCCGCAGCGCCTCGCAAAGATGTACCCAGGGACGCCGTCGACTTGCTTCAGGGGATGTGACGATGAGGGGACGTATATGCATGCATGGTGGGACTGTGGCATGGTCAGCACTATTTGGGCGGAGGTGTTTGGTGATTTGAGCAGGGCACTAGGGACGCACCTAAGTCCGGATCCATGGACGGCACTTCTTAACCGTCCGCACCCTGAGGCACGCCTTACCCGAGGCGAACACTCTCTGGTCTCTAGGGTGTGCGCCGCGGTACGCATCTGTTTGGCTAGGACCTGGAAGGGCCCCCCTCCCCCGCGCCAGCTGATAGAGGCCAAAATTTGGCACATGATTACAATGGAACGCCTGACGGCAGTGGTACTTGACAGAATGGTTCACTTTGAAGCAGTCTGGACGCCATGGCTGGCGATATTTGCCTCCCCGGCATCTGCTCGCATTGCTTTTTCAGGTTAGGCGGAGACCCGGCGGGGGCGGGCCCGCAGTTCCGTAGTTCCACCACAGCTCTCCCCACCTGCTTCCTCTCTTCTCTCCTTTCTTCTCTTTTCCCTTCCTCTTTAATATCTTCTGAGGGCATCTACGGGAGGCCTTTCCCTCTTTACAGATAGTACATCTCGCCAAGGGCGCCTCTGTTCTTCTCCTTTCTTCTCAGTTCACCCTTCCCCCCCCCCTTTTTTTATTTTTATTTTTATTTTTTACGAAGCGTTTCTCACGTTCTTTATATTCTGATGTTGGCAGTAGTGGTTTAATCTACGTATTGATCTTTTGATTATAGTATAAGGGGAATGGAGGCGGGTGGTAGCGTTTGCAACAAGGCATAATGTGATTACCGGTCTCCTATCCGCATCGTATGTAACACAAGATTTTCCAGTATTTACGCTTTCTTTTGTACTGTTTATTCTCATACAATAAAAATCTATTGAATTTAAAAAAAGAGGTCCGATTAAAAAAAAAAGATAAAAACGGTCTGTTACAGAATAAAAAAAAGAACACCTTTTAAAAAAAATGGGAATCCAAAATTCTGTCTAAAAATTTTTAATTTTAACAGAATAAATAAAAGCTATGTGCTGAAAATGAAAAGAATAAACGGTTGAATAAAAAAAATTATAAACAATAATATTGTTTTACATTGAAACTTATGTGATTCGCCTGTATAAACCTGTCAAACTGAATCACTGAAAATCAGGGCATTTCACTGGCATTTTAGTGCAGTTTGACATTCTCCGAATAGATTAACCATTACTATTGGTGTAAGGATTTGAGCATTGTGCCGAGCCCAATGTGCTTTGATACCAAAAACAAACTGAATACGGAAGCATGGTGCAAGGGATTTATTAAATAAATCAATATAATAATGGCAAATCATGTAACAGAAGAGGCTATAGGAGAAACAAAAGCAACAACAGGGATGGAGCTAAACGGGAGAAAAGGAGACAGATAGGGAAGACTTGAAAAGTAGTGATGGGCCGAACACCTGTGTTCAGTTCGCATTCGAACTCGAACATCCGAAAAAGTTTGACCGTGAACTCAAACACGATGTGAACTCAATGCAAGTCAATGGGACTCGAACGTTCAAATTTTAGAGTGCCCTCCAAGAGGCCATATATGCAAGATATTGGCCATTAAAGGTGTATGGGGGTCCGGGTACTGCCTGGGGGACAGGAAACAATGAAAAAAAGTTTTAAAAAAAAGTTTTTTAACCCTTTTTCTGGTGAGTGCTAAGCCATTTCACCGCTGTGCGCTAAGCTCAGTTTTTCCGCTTTTGCTCATGTTTAAATGCGATTTGAAGCCATGGGAAATGTTTGACCAACAATGAGTGGGAAATGTTTGACCAACAATCAGTGGGAGATGTTTGACCAACAAGGAGTGGATGTTTGACCAACAAGGAGTGGATGTTTGACCAACAAAGAGAGGGAAATCTTTGACCAACAATGAGTGGGAAATGTTTATGAATCCCATAGGCTTCAATGTTAAAAATATTCCCATTTTAATTCGATATTTATTTATAAAGTATTTTACCAGGAAGGATACATTGAGATTTCTCTCGTTTTCAAGTATGTCCTCTTTATTATAATATTCTGCAGTAAAAAATCTCTTAATCCTATAGATTTTTTAGGATCTTTTAACCACTTCGCTGCTGAGGACGCGCTCAGCGCGTCCTCAGCAGTCCCGCTGGTGTGCTGAGGACGCGCTGAGCGCGTCCTCACATTGGGGTCAGCGTTCGGCCGGGTTCCGGCCGATCGCTGGCCCCTCCGGTGCGGGCTGACATCCTGGATGTCAGCCCGGCATCCGGACCAGCAGCCGCCAGAATTAGGTGTCATCGCGGGGGCGCGATGACACCTAATTCAGGCGCCCCCCCGCATGTGCGGAGGAGGCGCCTGAAAGGGAGGGGGGGGAGGTCCTTCGGACCTCTCTCCCTCCCGATCGGCGGCGCACAGGGGGTTAACCCAGGCATCATTTGGAAGGGCACAGCCTGCCCTTCCAAATGATGCCTGGCATTAACCCCTGGGGAGCTGGATCGCGAATCGGCGCTGAAAAGCGCCGGTTCGCGATCCTTTCCCGGAGCTGGCCGACATCTTGGATGTCGGCCAAGCCTCCGGGAACTCCCCCAGAGGACTGGCGTCATCGTGCGTAGCACGATGACGCCAGTCCTAGAGTTAACCCCTAACTGCCACCAACTGTGGAGATAGGGAGTTCCAATGAACTCCCTATCTCCCGATCCGTGGCAGTTAGGGGTTAAATTTTGGTATGGTTGGATCGGCCAGAGCATGGCCGTTCCAACGATACCAAATACTACAGTGAAAAATGTTGTAAAAAAAAAAAAATTAAAAAAAAAAATTAAATCTTTTTTTTTTTTTTTTTTGGTTTGTTAATGCAGCAATATTGTTCCCATTTCAATTATAATGTGAACAATGATGCTGCACTAATGATTTTTGTATGCGGTGCGTTTGTTAAAAATAGTGTCATTTTCCCCAAAAAAAAAATGTAATGAGACCCCATCTCTAATTTTTTTAACAAGCACACCCCATACAAAATATAACCGCAATTGCTCGCATGTTAAAATGTGGAAAAAAACACTTTACACATTGTAAATTATTGAAAATTCATATTTTATTGCATTTTTTGTTATAATATACAGACAGGTCATGACGTATACATATAATAATGACATATTATGAATCTACCGAGTCTGACGGAAAGAACGATATATAATATGTCTGGGTCATATACTAAAATAAGCCTTCAAAACACGTTTAAACATGATGCGCAAAACAGGTAAAAATGACCTCAGCATAGGGGCGGGAAAAGCCTCAGCAGCGAAAGGGTTAAGCATTATTTTGATTTTTTTTATTTATTTATTTTTTTGAGCTTTTAGCGAACGTCCCGAAAAAGTTCGAAGTTTGCAAATTTTCGAACAGCCGATGTCCGAATTGAACATCGAACCGATTCAAACCGGCAGCCCATCCCTAATGAAAAGGACTGACAATAGAGACATAGAAGGTCAAGGGTTTGACAGAGTACTAATATACAATACACATAAGTGATAGTAGGATATAGGAACACAGTGAACTAACAGGAGGGCACTTGAAGGATGAGGGTAAAAAGGGGACTGAAGCTTAAAGCAGGTAAAGCTAAATATAAAGTTATTTGTAACCAGTGCTGTAGAAGGGGGTCTGTAGAACTGGAGATGTAGCAAAGGGACTGAGCTGTAGCAGAGGGACTGTAGAATTGGAGCTGTAGCAGAGGGACTGTAGAATTGGAGCTGTAGCAGTGGGACTGTAGATTATGAGCTGCAGCACAGTGTCTGTAGAATTGGAGCTGTAGCAGAGGGATTGTAGATTTGGAGCTGTAGCAGAGGGACTGTAGAATTGGAGCTGTAGCAGAGGGACTGTAGAATTGGAGCTGTAGCAGAGGGACTGTAGATTAGGAACTCAGTGATTTCATACATGGAGCCTCCACTCGGAGCCTCTACTCAGTGATTCCACACATGGAGCCTTCACTCAGTGATTTCATACACGAAGCCTCCACTCATCGATTTCATACACAGAGCCTCCGCTCAGTGATTTCATACATGGAGCCTCCTCCACTCAGTGATATCATACACAGAGCCTCCACTCAGGGATTTCATACACGGGACCTCCACTCATTGAATTACTCAGGAATCTCACAGCACTCAGACAGAAAATATGCCACATACAATAATTAGACAAGGAGCAATGGAGAAATATATTTAACTTGTATTTAATGCAATAAAATGCAATGCATTTTATAGCAGATTACTGGGCACCTCCTCTTGTCAGGATACACATTTGTTTTAAATACTTTGCAAATTTTGTCCTAGAGGGCAAGGTGCCGGGTCCCCATGACAACCTGTGCGTGGGCGTGATCTTATGACCCGCAGGGTTAAGCAACTCACTATCCGTCTATCCTAGACCCAAATAATGACTACGCGGACAACAATCCCCTGCGCGCATGCACCTAACTATAGTAACAACGCCTCTGCTCGCGACATGCACGTAAAGTGTGATGAAGTGGTCACAGGGTTGCAACGCTACCCGGCTACTCTTGTCCCGGAATACCGACTACGTTTTCCACAATCCTTACACCCACTTTCTTACTCTATTCGTTATGCTGCCACCAGTTCTCACAAACACTAAGCGCGCTGCAGCGAGAGACGCAGGGATAAGCAATCCACTGTCTATCCTAGACCCAAATAATGACTAGGTGGACAACAATCCCCATGCACTTACCCAACCGTCCTCAGCCACTGCATCTCACAATTTAGTAGTTACTCGAGCTTAAAACAAAAAACAATAGTCCAGTCCCTTCAGTTAGCGCGGAGTGAATATCAGTCAGAAGCAGAACTTAATAAGGGATATTTATTATGATCAGAAAACCAGTGCATTTTGTTACAGAAAAAATGGATATGACAAATCAATTACACACAAACAGCAAATAAAAGAAGCAGGATTAAAACCACAGACCCTTACTCACATCAGTAAGCTAACAGGAGCATCAGTGTACCCCTGGGGCTGGAGATTTGAAGACTGGCACAGTTTCTCACGTTCTTAGGTGACCCCACAGAAACTAGCCCTGAGTCCATGCTTGGCTCAGGTATATATAGGCTGCCCTGTCCCTCTGGAGGACAGCCCCTATTTTCTACCCCTTGCACTACATTTCCCAGACTTCCCTTTTCCTGAGCACGCTCAGTGCACTTCGCCATTAACTTGATTCCCAAAGTTTGTCTCTAGGGATCAAAGGATGTGATTGCTTCTTTGAAATCGCCTGGCCCCTTGCAGCTTGGTGCCACACCATCTGTAGTCAGGACTCCAAGGTTTGAATATAGGACACATGACTTCCCAGTTCACCAAATGGGTTATTACTTTTATTCACACCTTTCGATGGCTTCACAGAGACAACAGTCACTGACCTGTTAATTGTTTCCTTTGAACAGGCTAGAAACTCAGGCATTGATTCACTAGGCAGCTGGGCCAACTGGGCACTTCCCAGATATGGACAGACCCAGATATGAATATGCCTATGTAGAGGAGATATGTATGTACAGGTGTATAGATACATAGACACAGGTAGATACGTCTATACCCATCACAATAGAGATACAGATCCAATCTGTCAAATCTTCCCTCAAAAAGAAGACGCGAAGAGAGGGGCTCTCATGCTTCTCTCGTGCATCTTACAACGGGTTCGCCAACAGGCATCTGGCACCTGCGCCAGTCACCGGCGCTATTACGGAGTGGGTGACACAGAGGTGTCCATGCACTTTTACCCACCAAAGCGTGTACTCCATCTCACAACCGCATCACCCCTCTCCCATGAAGGCCTTTGGTGACTCCACCATTCTACCACACCTCTCCCAAACCTGGGGGAGGGGGTCACTCACGCTGCACTCACAGCGCGGCACAGACTTGGAGAAGCCCCTGTGCTTCTGCAGCCCCTCCTGGTACACCGTTTGGGGGTGTAGCACGTGTGACTCACTCTCACCTGGCACCTCAGTCTTGCAGGCAGCCAAACACTCACCAACGGTCGCCTGCTCGGGAGCCATTCTTACAGCAGGGGGTCTGGGGAAACTGGGTGAAGCGCCCCACTCCCCGGTAAACGTCCCCCCTCCATCTGCCAACGGAGCCAGGCTTTGCACCTGGCTCTGGGTAGATGGCTGGGAGGTCACAGGGGCCACACCAGGACCCGCTGCCTCCCCTTCTCTCACTGTCCCCGCACATTCAGAATTTGGGGAACCGTACAGTTGGGGTACAGGATTCTCCATGCTAACGCTCGTCCCACCCCCCATTGCACACAGTTTCCCCACTGTATCACACAGTTTATCAAGCACGCCTTGCTTCATACCCAATGAGCATACAGCCGTATGCCACTCTCCTCCAGAGGGAGGTTGCTCAGTACCAGTTTCCTGTGGTACCGGGAATCTGGTTGGCTTTCCCCCAGGGCAACACGCATCCACCCCAGGCCCTTCCTCCTGATCACACAGCATGTGCACGTTGCCACCCACAGCCTCAGACACAGGCGACACAGACTGGCATACTACAGTATCCTGCCCATCCAGGATGTTCTGACCTCCACTCCTTTCACCTGGCACCGCCAACCTGGATGGTTTAGGCCCTGGATAACCCTCTTTCACCCTAGGCCTGTCCTTCCGACCACCCAGTGCGCCCTCTGCGCCACGCACAGTCTCTAACACACATGGCACAGGCTGGCACACCACAGTGTCCTCATCCCAGGCATTCCGATTCACCCACTTCCCCTCCAGTACCATTGACCCAGTTAGTTCTGCCACAAAGGAACCTACCGTGATCCTTTGTTCTCCCTGCCAACTGCATGGCATCACAGACACACCTGAGTCTGGTCTAGGCAGGCACACCACAGTATCCTGCCATCCCCCAGGAATTCTGATCTACACCATTCTCACGGGGCACTAGAGTCCTGGTTGGTTTAGGTGCAAGCAGACCCGTAGTCATCCCTTGCTCCCAACCATATGGGGTCACAGACACACCCGAGTCTGGTCTTGGTAGGCATACCGCAGTATCCTGCCACCCTTCCCAGGCATTCTGATCACATGGCAGAGACGGGCCTTGTGCCCTACTCCCCACAGACAGCCAGCAGGTACCCACTTCCACCATGGGCACCGTATCCTCCCCACAAATGGGGTCTGGGGAATCAGCTGACTCAGGTGCAGGTGGGCATTCACTCACCCCCTGCCTTTCTTCCCAGTCACACTGCCCCTCATGCTACCACACAACACCTCGGGCACACCTGGCACAGGTGCAGACTGACTCACTGCCATCCCCTGCCCTCCTGTCCAGGAATCCTGTTGTGCACTCCCACACACAGCCCTCCCCACTGTAGAGCCAATAGTGGGCCTGGGTAAATCCCAGCATCCCTTTCCAGTACATACTGGGACACCAATTTACCCAAATCCGTGCCCAGTAACACATCTGTAGGAATATTCTCAGACACCCCCATCTCCCGCAGACCTCTCCCCGCTCCCCAGTCTGAATAAACCCGTGCCATCGGCACCGCAGGATGTACCCCACCAACCCTCTACGGCTTGAGTCCTGCCAGGAAGAAAGTCTGCAGGGCTGACTGACCCTGGACACACCAAAGTTACTTCAGCGGCCGTAACTCTTAGCCCGACAGATACCTGAGTCCCGACAATGACTGGTTGCTGGTTTACGTTGGCACTGCCCTCTGATCTGGTCACGAACAGGACAGAGGGTCATGCTGAGGCGAGTCTTCCCCCCGCTGTGGATGCAGGTTTCTTCCTCTGCGGGCACGCTGCCAGGAGATGATTGACACTGTTACAAATAAAACAGCATGGCTCACACTTCTTCCAAGCAAAGAAGGACTCGTTCCCCCCCTCCTCAGCAGAGACTGGCACAGAGGGGGCACTGCCGCCGTGATGTCGGGGGTTCGTGATGAGTTGGGCTTCCATCCAGATGATCCTTTGGGGAACCTCTGTTCCGGTCCACGGATGCTCTGTTGGCCGCATGGAAACCGGCCAGCTCACCAGCTTCCAGGGTCATCTCGGGTTTGCGATCCAGAAGCCATTCCTGGATCTCAGGTGGGCACAGCTGCACAAAATGCTCCTTGATTAACAGGTCTTCCAGGGCATCCAAGGTGTCAACCTTCAGCCCCCTGACCCATTGTCGAAATAGGGTGGTCAGGTGGCTCACGACTGCAGAGTAGCTCTCCAAGGCCCGCTTCTGCAAGGACCTGAACTTTTTGCGATATACCTCTGGCGTGAGGTTGTACCGCCTCTGCAGCGCAGCTTTAATTGCCTCATGGTCCTGGTCGCTCTCAGCTGGTAATTCTGCAAAGGCTTCAAGCACGGGACCTTTTACTCCAGGAGTGAGGTACCTGGCCCATTGCTCCTTGGGCAACTGGTACTGTCGACAAGTCTTTTAAAAACTTCGTAGGAACACATCCAAGTCCCCATCTTTGTCTAGAGTGGGAAAGTTCTCGGCACTAGGGATGAGCTGAACACCCCCCGAGTTCGGTTCGGGCCCGAACCCGAATTTTTCCAAATGTTCGGGTCCGAACCCGAACCTGAACTGCATGCAAGTCAATGGGGCTGAAAATTCAGTTTTTAGAGTGCCCTCCAAGAGGGCATATATGCTACATATTTGCCATAAAAGGTGTATGGGGGTCTGGATAGTGCCCTGGGGGACAGGAAACAAGGACAAAAAGTTTAAAAAAATACATTTTTAAAGGGACAGTGAGTTTTCCATGAAATAAGGGTTAAAAATAAAAATTCCTTCAAATATCGTGCCTAGGAGGTCCCCATAACCTGCCCGTGAAGTGGCGGATTTGTAGGATGTATAGAAACACTTAAAAACAAAAAAATGATGTTTCAAATGACGGTAAATGCTTTTCCTTTTAATCTATCCATAAACAACTGCTTGGGGCGGCAGTCTGTATGAAAAGAGGAGACATTTTTGTACACGCAGAAAAAGTTTACTGATTTTTTTTGGCTAAATTATTGTGAAACTTATGCAGGCTTTGGATGAAAGTAACAGTAGGTGCTTCAAAATTGGTCCTTTAGCGTCCCCAACAGTGCCGTCACATCGTAACCCCTCTGAGGATATGAATCTGATACAGGCGTCAGTGGCAGTGCACCCAAATATTGTGCTTTTGGTGCCAGGCCTGCAAGTACTATCATACAGTAACCCCTCTGTGGTATTGTGGAAGAATGCAGGGGTGAACCTTGCGGTCCTATATTAAAAAGATATGCATCTGGTAAAGGCGTCAGTGCACCCAGATATTCTGCCTTTGGTGCAAGACTGCCAGGCCAGCAAGTATCATCATACAGTAACCCCTCTGTAGTATTGTGAAGAATGCAGGGGTGGACCATGTGGTCCTATATTAAAAAGATATGATTCTGGTCAAGGCGTCAGTGCACCCAGATATTGTGCCTTTCATGGCAGCTAGTGCCTTCACACCGTAACCCTTTTGTGGTATTGTGGAAGAGTGCAGGGTTGGACCCTGTGGTTCAAAAAATTAAAATGATATAAATCTGGCACAGGCGTCAGTGCAGCCAAATATTGCGCCTTTCATGGCAGCAAGTGCATTCATACCGTAACTATTTTGTGGTATTGTGGAAGAGTTCAGTGCTGGAGGTTTGGTGAATGCAGAAGACATCCCTGATCTATTCCATTACGTCAGCATCAGGGGGTTGATAGCTGCTGATCATTGATCACTGATTCATTTTTGTAAATGTCAGCTGGTCTACAGAGTCAGTGGACAGACGCACTCTTTTGTCTGTGACAAAACCTCCAGCGGCACTGAACGTCCTTTCAGAAAGCACGCTGGATGAAGGGCAACCTAGTAGCTGCATAGCACTTTGGCTAAGTTCTGGCCAGTGATCCAATCTCAACACCCAGTAAGCCAGTGGATCATCTGCTGGAAAGGTATCCAGGTCTGCCCTTGCCCCTAGGTAGTCCTGCACCATATGGTGAAGACGCTGGCAATGGGTGCCTACATTTGACATCCCTGGGCGTTAGGGATGTGCGTTTCGGAATTTCGGAATTTTCACGAAATTTCCCTATTCGTGTCTTCGGATTCGGCCAATTTTCCGAATCGGATCGGACCCGAAAACCGACAGATTGAAATTATGTATAATTTAACATGGCTGAAAGACGAGACAGAGAGTCCCATTCGGACACCTCCTCGTCCTCATCTGCTTCCACCCCAGAGACACCACCCAGGAAGAAGCGGGCCAGCAACATGGCATTTGAGGAGATGTTGGAGCTGGTCCGCATCTTTGACAAAAGAGATTATGACTGGCGTAAGGGCCCTTACGGCAGAAAGAATAATTTACGCAAGGACCGTATCCTTGACAAGCTCCGAACCAACATCCTGGAGTTGTTTGGGACAGACCGGACGAAGGACCAGCTCCAAAAACGCTGGTCCGATCTGAAGGCACGCGAGCAGGAGCAGCTGAGGCACATCCGTCGCGTCATAGACAAAAGTAAGTATCATGTTATATTGAAAAGCGCTGCGCAGACTGTTGGCGCTATATAAATCCTGTATAATAATAATAATGTGCTTGCATGTGCTAATGTGCACAGAAATACGTTGATTTATCTAGTCCTTTTTTCATGCAATATGATTGTGTATAGCTTTGCGTTTTCACGACTCGTCATACATGCATTTTTGCCATAGCTCTTCTTTTTTGGGATTTTACGTATTCGTGAAAATTGTGATATTTGATGTATGTAGATGAAGTTACAATGCTGGATTTCTTTTGGCACTGTGTGTACTGTAGTGTGTTGGGGGGAGGTTGTTGTGATTGAGTGATGCATACGAGATGACCCGCAGCTTGCCCAATATTGGCTCCCACCTGCGCATCAACAAAAATCTCTGCGTCTCTGCTAAGTGGTAGGATGGGACATGTACAGTAGTTCTTCTGAAAGTGCATCCAAACAGAGCCGCATTCAATACATCCTCAGCAGCTGCTGAATTGTTGCAGCGCAGTAATTCAGTTTGCTACAGCAGTGTCATTATTGAATGCTTTAGATGCAAATTTCAAAACAAAATGGCGGATTTCTGTTGTTTCTGCTATATCCACAGTTTTATTCGCAGAAACTGAAAGTGAAACTGAGGCTGAGGCATCTATAAAATAACTAAAAGCAGTCGGCACAATGCGTTTTGTACGCACACAACACAAATAATAGTTTTTATTGAATAAACGTAATGTTTACTTCTGAAAAAAATATATAATTGAACGGTAATATATGTCTATGTGCAGGGAAATAAATAAATATTTTGTGACTTTAGAACTATGAGATAGGAGTAGTGGTGGGTCAAGCTGGTAGTGCTAGTGGGTAGTGGAGGGGTGTCGCAATACTTTCGGCAATATATTGTATAGATATACAATTTTTTCCAGTCTGCATTATTTACGTGTTATTTTTGGATTTGGCAGAAGACCGAAAGAAGGCAGCATCTGCCCCGGCGGGCACCAGTGCCCCAGTGGAGGAGGAGGAGGAGCCACGGGTGACCACCAGCGCTGGTATATACTGTTTTATTTTGCAACGACTTTTGGTCAAAAACAGAAACATTTTTTGTTTACTGCATTTTCATTTAATTTTTTTATATATAGCACAAGAGGAGCAGGAGGAGGAAGAGGAGGAGCAGGGCGATGGAGAGAGGGAGCCGGAGCCGCAGCTGGAGGCCGCGAGTCCAGGTTTTTTTTTTACTGTTGTATTTTGCATCGACTTTTGTTCAAAAATAAATCCGTTTTGTTGTTTACTGTATTTTTTATTTCTTTAATTTCTTAGATATAGCACCGGAAGAGATGCTGACGGTGGTGGTGGAGGAGGAGGAGTCAGAGGAGTCGGAGCCTCAGGAGGCCGCCAGCACTGGTATATACTACTGTTATATTTTTTCAAGACTTTCAGTCAAAAATGACTTTACTTACTGTATTTTCCTTCTTTCATTTATTGGATACTAGGTGGAAAGCCTGCCCAGAGGGCAGTCTATTGTTAAGTGAGGTGTGCATGAATGTTCGCTGAAATGAAAGCACAGCAACATCAAGGAAAGACAATTTTTTTGGTCATATGGTTATATATTGCCCTCAGCTCATATGGGTATATATTTTCCCCCAGCTCACATGGGTATATATTTTCCCCCAGCTCACATGGGTATATTTTCCCCCAGCTCACATGGGTATATTTTCCCCCAGCTCACATGGGTATATTTACCCCCAGCTCACATGGGTATATTTACCCCCAGCTCACATGGGTATATTTGCGCCCAGCTCACATGGGTATATTTGCCCCGGCTCACATGGGTAAATATATTGCCCCCAGCTCACATGGGTATATTTCCCCCAGCTCTCATGGGTATATTTGGCCCAAGCTCACATGGATATGTTGGCCCCAGCTCACATGGGTATATTTGCCCCAACTCACATGGATTTATTTGCCCCAGTGCACATGGGTATAATTGCCCCTGCTCACATGGGTATAATTGCCCCCTGCTCACATGGGTATAATTGCCCCCTGCTCACATGGGTATAATTGCCCCCTGCTCACATGGGTATAATTGCCCCCTGCTCACATGGGTATATTTTCCCCCTGCTCACATCGGTATATTTTCCCCCTGCTCACATCGGTATATTTTCCCCCAGCTCACATCAGTATATTTTCCCCCAGCTCACATGGGTATATTTACCCCCAGCTCACATGGGTATATTTACCCCAGCTCACATGGGTATATTTGCACCCAGTTCACATGGGTATATTTGCCCCCGGCTCACATGGGTAAATATATTGCCCCCAGCTCACATGGGTATATTTCCCCCAGCTCTCATGGGTATATTTGGCCCAAACTCACATGGATATGTTGGCCCCAGCTCACATGGGTATCTTTGCCCCAACTCACATGGATTTATTTGCCCCATTGCACATGGGTATAATTGCCCCCTGCTCACATGGGTATAATTGCCCCTTGCGTATAATTGCTCCCTGCTCAAATGGGTATAATTGCCCTCAGCTCACATGGGTATAATTGCCCCCTGCTCACATGGGTATATTTCCCCCCTGCTCACATGGGTATATTTTCCCCCTGCTCACATGGGTATAATTGCCCCTGCTCACATGGGTATAATTGCCCCCTGCTCACATGGGTATAATTGCCCCAGCACACATAGGTATAGTTGCCCCCTGCTCACATGGGTATATTTTCCCCCTGCTCACATGGGTATATTTTCCCCCTGCTCACATGGGTATATTTTCCCCAGCTCACATGGGTATATTTACCCCCAGCTCACATGGGTATATTTACCCCCGGCTCACATGGGTAAATATATTGCCCCCAGCTCACATGGGTATATTTCCCCCAGCTCTCATGGGTATATTTGGCCCAAGCTCACATGGATATGTTGGCCCCAGCTCACATGGGTATCTTTGCCCCAACTCACATGGATTTATTTGCCCCATTGCACATGGGTATAATTGCCCCCAGCTCACATGGGTATAATTGCCCCCTGCTCACATGGGTATATTTTCCCCCTGCTCACATGGGTATAGTTGCCCCCTGCTCACATGGGTATATTTCCCCCAGCTCTCATGGGTATATTTGGCCCAAGCTCACATGGATATGTTGGCCCCTGCTCACATGGGTATCTTTGCCCCAACTCACATGGATTTATTTGCCCCATTGCACATGGGTATAATTGCCCCCTGCTCACATGGGTATAATTGCCCCTGCTCAAATGGGTATAATTGCCCCAGCTCACATGGGTATAATTGCCCCCTGCTCACATGGGTATATTTTCCCCCTGCTCACATGGGTATAGTTGCCCCCTGCTCACATGGGTATAGTTGCCCCCTGCTCACATGGGTATATTTTCCCCCAGCTCACATGGGTATATTTACCCCCAGCTCACATGGGTATATTTACCCCCAGCTCACATGGGTATATTTACCCCCAGCTCACATGGGTATATTTACCCCAGCTCACATGGGTATATTTGCGCCCAGTTCACATGGGTATATTTGCCCCCGGCTCACATGGGTAAATATATTGCCCCCAGCTCACATGGGTATATTTCCCCCAGCTCTGATGGGTATATTTGGCCCGAGCTCACATGGGTATATTTCCCCCAACTCACATGGATTTATTTGCCCCAGTGCACATGGGTATAATTGCCCCCTGCTCACATGGGTATAATTGCCCCTTGCGTATAATTGCCCCCTGCTCAAATGGGTATAATTGCCCCTTGTGTATAATTGCCCCCTGCTCACATGGGTATAACTGCCCCTTGCGTATAATTGCCCCTGCTCACATGGGTATAATTGCTCCTTGCGTATAATTGCCCCCTGCTCAAATGGGTATAATTGCCCCCAGCTCACATGGGTATAATTGCCCCCAGCTCACATGGGTATAATTGCCCCCTGCTCACATGGGTATAATTGCCCCCTGCTCACATGGATATATTTTCCCCCTGCTCACATGGGTATATTTTCCCCCTGCTCACATGGGTATATTTGCCCCAGCACACATAGGTATAATTGCCCCCTGCTCACATGGGTATAATTGCCCCTTGCGTATAATTGCCCCCTGCTCACATGGGTATAATTGACCTTTGCGTATAATTGCAACCTGCTCAAATGGGTATAATTGCCCTCAGCTCACATGGGTATAATTGCCCCCTGCTCACATGGGTATATTTTCACCCTGCTCACATGGGTATATTTTCCCCCTGCTCACATGGGTATAATTGCCCCCTGCTCACATGGGTATAATTGCCCCCTGCTCACATGGGTATAATTGCCCCCTGCTCACATGGGTATAATTGCCCCAGCACACATAGGTATAGTTGCCCCCTGCTCACATGGGTATATTTTCCCCCTGCTCACATGGGTATATTTTCCCCCTGCTCACATGGGTATATTTTCCCCCTGCTCACATGGGTATATTTTCCCCAGCTCACATGGGTATATTTACCCCCAGCTCACATGGGTATATTTACCCCCAGCTCACATGGGTAAATATATTGCCCCCAGCTCACATGGGTATATTTCCCCAGCTCTCATGGGTATATTTGGCCCAAGCTCACATGGATATGTTGGCCCCAGCTCACATGGGTATCTTTGCCCCAACTCACATGGATTTATTTGCCCCATTGCACATGGGTGTAATTGCCCCCTGCTCACATGGGTATAATTGCCCCCTGCTCAAATGGGTATAATTGCCCCCTGCTCAAATGGGTATAATTGCCCCCTGCTCACATGGGTATATTTTCCCCCAGCTCACATGGGTATATTTACCCCCAGCTCACATGGGTATATTTACCCCCAGCTCACATGGGTATATTTGCGCCCAGCTCACATGGGTATATTTGCCCCGGCTCACATGGGTAAATATATTGCCCCCAGCTCACATGGGTATATTTCCCCCAGCTCTCATGGGTATATTTGGCCCAAGCTCACATGGATATGTTGGCCCCAGCTCACATGGGTATATTTGCCCCAACTCACATGGATTTATTTGCCCCAGTGCACATGGGTATAATTGCCCCCTGCTCACATGGGTATAATTGCCCCCTGCTCACATGGGTATAATTGCCCCCTGCTCAAATGGGTATAATTGCCCCAGCTCACATGGGTATAATTGCCCCCTGCTCACATGGGTATATTTTCCCCCTGCTCACATGGGTATATTTTCCCCCTGCTCACATGGGTATATTGCTCACATGGGTATATTTTCCCCCTGCTCACATGGGTATATTTTCCCCCAGCTCACATGGGTATATTTACCCCCAGCTCACATGGGTATATTTACCCCCAGCTCACATGGGTATATTTGCACCCAGCTCACATGGGTATATTTGCCCCGGCTCACATGGGTAAATATATTGCCCCCAGCTCACATGGGTATATTGCCCCCAGCTCTCATGGGTATATTTGGCCCAAGCTCACATGGGTATATTTACCCCAGCTCACATGGGTATATTTACCCCCAGCTCACATGGGTATATTTACCCCCAGCTCACATGGGTATATTTACCCCAGCTCACATGGGTATATTTGCGCCCAGTTCACATGGGTATATTTGCCCCCGGCTCACATGGGTAAATATATTGCCCCCAGCTCACATGGGTAAATATATTGCCCCCAGCTCACATGGGTATATTTCCCCCAGCTCTCATGGGTATATTTGGCCCAAGCTCACATGGATATGTTGGCCCCAGCTCACATGGGTATATTTCCCCCAACTCACATGGATTTATTTGCCCCAGTGCACATGGGTATAATTGCCCCCTGCTCACATGGGTATAATTGCCCCTTGCATATAATTGCCCCCTGCTCAAATGGGTATAATTGCCCCTTGCGTATAATTGCCCCCTGCTCACATGGGTATAATTGCCCCTTGCGTATAATTGCCCCCTGCTTAAATGGGTATAATTGCCCCCAGCTCACATGGGTATAATTGCCCCCAGCTCACATGGGTATAATTGCCCCCTGCTCACATGGGTATAATTGCCCCCTGCTCACATGGGTATAATTGCCCCCTGCTCACATGGATATATTTTCCCCATGCTCACATGGATATATTTGCCCCAGCACACATAGGTATAATTGCCCCCTGCTCACATGGGTATATTTTCCCCCTGCTCACATGGGTATATTTTCCCCCTGCTCACATGGGTATATTTTCCCCCTGCTCACATGGGTATATTTGCCCCAGCACACATAGGTATAATTGCCCCCTGCTCACATGGGTATAATTGCCCCTTGCGTATAATTGCCCCCTGCTCACATGGGTATAATTGACCCTTGCGTATAATTGCAACCTGCTCAAATGGGTATAATTGCCCTCAGCTCACATGGGTATAATTGCCCCCTGCTCACATGGGTATATTTTCCCCCTGCTCACATGGGTATATTTTCCCCCTGCTCACATGGGTATATTTTCCCCCTGCTCACATGGGTATATTTACCCCCAGCTCACATGGGTACAGCTCACATGGGTATATTTGCGCCCAGTTCACATGGGTATATTTGCCCCCGGCTCACATGGGTAAATATATTGCCCCCAGCTCACATGGGTATATTTCCCCCAGCTCTCATGGGTATATTTGGCCCAAGCTCACATGGATATGTTGGACCCAGCTCACATGGATTTATTTGCCCCAGTGCACATGGGTATAATTGCCCCCTGCTCACATGGGTATAATTGCCCCTTGCATATAATTGCCCCCTGTTTAAATGGGTATAATTGCCCCTTGCGTATAATTGCCCCCTGCTCACATGGGTATAATTGCCCCCTGCTCACATGGGTATAATTGCCCCTTGCGTATAATTGCCCCCAGCTCACATGGGTATAATTGCCCCCAGCTCACATGGGTATAATTGCCCCAGCTCACATGGGTATAATTGCCCCCAGCTCACATGGGTATAATTGCCCCCTGCTCACATGGGTATAATTGCCCCCTGCTCACATGGATATATTTTCCCCCTGCTCACATGGATATATTTGCCCCAGCACACATAGGTATAATTGCCCCCTGCTCACATGGGTATATTTTCCCCCTGCTCACATGAATATATTTGCCCCCTGCTCACATGTATATATTTGTGCCCATCTCACATGGATGAGCCCACCGGCGAGCAGGGACTTCAAGATGGCCGCCGGCGGGCTTCCTCTGACATCATCAGAGGGGGCCTGCAAGCAGCCATCTTGAAGTCCCTGCTCGCCGGAGGCTGAGCCCACCGGCGAGCAGGGACTTAAAGATGGCCGCCGATGTACTTCCCCTGACATCAGAGGGGCCGCCGGTGGCCATCTTGAAGTCCCTGCTCGCCGGAGGCTGAGCCCATCGGCGAGCAGGGACTTCAAGATGGCCGCCGGCGGGCTTCCTCTGACATCGTCGGCGGCTAACTTCAAGTTCCTGCTCGCCGGTGGGCACACATGGGCCCAGCCTCGGCGAGCAGGGATGCACGCCGGCAGTCAGGGCTGAGGGCCCGGTCGGTAGGCAAAACAAAAGAAAGCGGAGCCGTTGGAGAGGCGGTGCGCAAAGCGCCTCTCTCACCTCCTCAGTGACTGAGCTGTGAGGAGGTGAGACAGGGAGAGGCGCTCGCCTCTTCAACGGCTCCGCTTTTTTTTTTTCTAACAGTTTTTAAATGTCCCGTCGCGCATGCACACTCAGCGCTTGACGGCGACGGACTTTAAAACTGTTTTATTACATAGATAGAAGGAGAAGCCAGACCGGACACTGACAGGTCCAGCGTCAGGATGGCGATCGGCGAGCTACGCTTGGCTGGCGCCAACTTCGAAGCCATCCAGGAGTTGCTGCAGGAGTTAAGGCAGCATATTAATAACGCCGTTGAAATCCTGGAGCGGCAGTAGAGACCAGCCTCCTCCTCCCCTATGAGTATGTCTGTGCCCGTTGGGCAGTTTGCCAATGCCATGTGGCATGTTGTAAATAAATTTTATATTTTTTCTATATTTTCCTGTTTGTGTGCGTTGCTGTCATGCCCCGGTCCACACCGCCATGCTGGGAGAGGTCCCCCACTCACCCGAGATCCCTCGTGGCGCGTCGCTCCAAGTTCTGGGTCCGCAGGACAGAGAGGAAGAGCCAGGAGACGCCCCACACCGCCGGCTGAATCCGAACTCTGAAAAGGAAAGTGCGCACGCGCGAGAACAAAAACCCTATGTTATGTAAAACCAGGTACTCTGGCGCCCTCGGCTGGCCGATTAAGGGTACTGCGTGACACCTGTTCTGGAGATCCTCGAATGCCTCCCATTGACCTACCAAAAATCCAGGTACCTCAACTCCACCCACAATATCCAGGTGAGAGGTATTTTCATGATTCCATGAACCCTATTTAAAACCGCCTTCCTTCCCAGCACATTATCTACTGTGCCTTCTGCCTCAGTTTTCCTAGTGCTCCTCGTATTCCTTGATCATGTATCTTCTGACCCTTCGACCCGGATTGTGCCACCGACTACGCCACCTTCTTCAACCCTTCGACCCGGATTGTGCCACCGACTACGCTGCCTTCATCAACCCTTCGACCCGGATTGTGCCACCGACTACGCTGCCTTCTTCAACCCTTCGACCCGGATTGTGCCACCGACTACGCTGCCTTCTTCAACCCTTCGACCCGGATTGTGCCACCGACTACGCTGCCTTCTTCAACCCTTCGACCCGGATTGTGCCACCGACTACGCTGCCTTCTTCGACCCGGAATGTGCCACCTACTACGCCGCCTTCTACACCCTTCGACCCGGATTGTACCATCGACCACGCCATCATCCTCGTTATTATCCGTTGTTCTTTCTGGGACTTTGTTTACGAATTCCACTCCAACCTTTTGACTGTATTATTTTCTGGACTTCAACTACCATTTATGGTTCACTAAAAGATTACTTTACTCTCCATCGTCTCCTGATTTCTTAATCCATAGCTTGCCATTGGGTTCCATACACACACTTCACAGGGGATCCAAACCCTGCATTACAGAAGAACCTGGATCATCATGGAACCCGCAAGCACCGCTCAAGTTCTTGCTATTCTCACCGAACAGATGGCCGCCCTAGCCAAGATGGTACAGAACCTACAGACCAGCCAAGAAACCTTACTCCATAGAGAGAGGAGTCGCGCCGAGGCCACGGCATTACCTCCTTCACCCACCGGTTCTGTCATTCAACAGGCTGAACTCCTCGCTCCAGAACCCAGAGCCAATGCACCCGAACGGTTTTCCGGTGATCGCACAAGGTTATCGCACCTTCATTACCGCCTGTGAACTTATGTTCTGTCTTTGTCCCCGTACTTATGGATCGGACTCCGCAAAAGTGCGCTCAGCCATTTCATTGATGTCCGGGGCTCCACAGGACTGGGCCTTCCAACTTCTGCGTGAAGGGAGTCCTCTTCTATCCTCCTAGAATTCCTTCGTCCAAGCCATGAACTCTATATATGATGACCCTCTGTGTTCATCAACCGCATTATCCACCATTTGGCATTTACTACGACAAGGACGACGACCAGTGGAGGACTACATCTCCGAGTTTCGAGCTGTGGCCGCAGATACAGGCCTGAACGACGTAGGTCTTAGAGATCATTTCCGTCATGGTCTCTCTGATCAACTAAAGGACGAACTGGCCCGAATAGGGGTTCCCACAACACTGGACGCCATGATCCTGCGATCCCTAACCCTGGACCAACGTTTCAGAGAGAGACGTCAGGAGAGAATGGCCACCGCTCCTTCCTTACCTGTCCGGCGGTCTGAAACTCCATCCACGACCTCTGTCAGACCTCCCAACTCCACTCCTTCACCTCCCGAACCCATGGAGATTGGCTTAGCACGAGGTCCCTTGTCCCCTGCTGAACGAAGCAGACGACGCGCTCAAAACCTCTGCCTGTACTGCGGTCAACCCGGTCACCTCTTGCGTGGCTGCCCTATACGACCACCGCTTCCTTCTGACGGAGGTAAGAACCATCCTTCCTTAATATCACTTCAATGTGTATTTGGTTCCACCTCCACTCATCTGACCATTCCTGTCATCCTGCAGTGGGGAGATAGAAGTGTGAACGTGTCCGCCATCATTGACTCCGGAGCTAGTAACAACTTCTTCGATCTCACCCTCGCCACCTCCCTAGCGGTTCCTACACGGCTAAAGACGAACCCCACGCCTTTACAAATGGTCGACGGAAGCACTCTACGTACCGGTCCCATCACCCATGAAACCACTCCTTTGTTGCTGCTCATCGGAACCAAACACCAAGAGCACCTCCAATGGGACATTGTACCTTCTCCTTTGTTCCCTCTGGTTTTAGGGCTTCCTTGGCTCCGCACCCATAACCCTTCCATCGACTGGTCCTCCAATACCGTCTCTTTTCCCTCTCATCATTGTCAACACTTCTGTATGAACGGGTATACCACCGAAAAGATAGGGTTTTCTACCTACCCAGCTTCTGAACTACCGGCCAAATATTCTGACTTCCAAGATGTGTTTGAGAAGAGAGGGGCCGACACGCTACCTCCACACAGAGTATGATTGCCCCATCGATCTTCTTCCAGGAGCACCCATACCCCATGGGCGCATTTACAACTTGTCCGTTCCTGAATCTCAATCCTTGAAGGAGTATATTGAGGACGGACTCAAAAAAAGATTCATACGGCACTCCACTTCACCTGCCGGGGCCGGTATCTTCTTTGTTGGGAAAAGAGATGGTGGACTCCGACCATGCGTCGACTACAGAGCATTGAACGCAATCACGGTACGTAACCGTTACCCGTTACCACTGATTCCCGAGCTACTGGATCGAGTAAAGAACGCTTGTATCTTTACAAAGATTGATCTCCGCGGAGCCTATAATTTGGTGCGAATGAGACGAGGGGACGAGTGGAAGACCGCCTTTCATTCTCGATACGGTCACTTTGAGTATCGCGTCATGCCGTTCGGCTTGTGCAATGCCCCAGCTGCCTTTCAACACTTTCTCAATGACATCTTGCGTGACGTCCTGGATACCTTCCTGGTGATTTACTTGGATGATCTACTGATATTCTCCCGTTCTCTCCAAGAACACGAACAACACGTCCGGCTCGTCCTGTCTCGCCTCCGTCAGCACAAATTATACGGAAAGATTGAAAAAAGCACCTTCGAAACTCCATCCATCGAGTTTCTGGGATACATCCTGTCACCAGGACACGTCGAGATGGATGAAGCCAAAGTCAAGGCCATCCTCGATTGGCCAACACCTAAAGACAAAAAAGCGGTCCAACAATTCATGGGGTTTGCCAACTTCTACCGACGTTTCATCCGATCCTTTTCACACCTCAGCGCACCTATAACCTCGCTAACCAAAAAGGACGTGCGATTTCAATGGTCTACGGAGGCTCAACAGGCCTTCGAAAGACTTAAGAGCTTCACTCAAGCACCCGTTCTAAAACAGCCTGAAACTCACCTCCCATACTACTTAGAGACAGATGCCTCCGACATTGCCCTGGGAGCAGTCTTATCCCAGAGATCCGGGGACAAGAAACTCCTGCATCCGGTAGCCTTTTATTCCAGACACCTCAATCCTGCCGAACGAAACTATAACATAGGTGAGAAAGAACTGCTTGCGATAAAAAATGCTCTTGAGGAATGGAGACACCTTCTTGAAGGAGCGACACACCCTGTAACAGTCTTTACTGACCACCGCAACCTTGAATACCTCCGTACCGCCAAACGACTCCAACCCCGACAAGCCAGGTGGGCACTTTTCTTTTCTCGTTTCTCGCTACTCATCACATATCGCCCTGGAAAGAGAAATGGAAAGGCGGATGCCCTCTCCCGTCAGTATGATTCTAGTATCCCCACTACCACGATTTCAAACGAAACTATCCTGCCTAACGGCTTCTTCTGTGCCACAAAAGACACCCTAATGGAACACATACGTAGGTACAGTCGACATCCACCAACTAACATCCAAGGACTCGTTCCCATTAAAGGATACCTGTACCACGAAAAGCAAATATATGCGCCTCCTGAGACCCGTCTACAAGTGCTACAACATGCACACGATATTCCAGCTGCCGGACATGGGGGTGTTAAGAAGACCATAAACACCGTACAACGATACTTCTGGTGGCCATCAGTCAAGAAGGATGTTGCCGCCTTTGTTCTTTCCTGTCCTATCTGTGCACGTAATAAACAACCACGAGCTCGCCCTGCCGGTCTTCTACAACCCTTGGCGCTTCCATTACATCCATGGAAAGACCTCTCGATGGATTTCAATGTGGACCCCTACCTCCCTCACGCCAGCACACAACTATCCTTGTAGTGGTGGACCGTTGCACCAAAATGGCCCACTTCATTCCAGCTATAGGCCTCCCTACCGCTGCCCATACGGCTACCCTCTTTATCAGAGAAGTATTCCGACTGCATGGCATCCCTCATTCCATCGTCTCAGACAGGGGATCCCAATTCACTTCTCGCTTCTGGTCTCAGATGTGTCATAGCCTAAAAATTACTAGATATCTCTCTTCTGCATTTCATCCCCAGAGCAACGGACAAACCGAACGGATGAACCAGACGTTGGAACAGTATCTTCGCTGTTACACCACACATCTCAAAGACGACTGGCTGGACATCTTGCCACTCGCTGAGTTCGCCTATAATAACCAGGTACACTCGTCAACTCGTCTCTCTCCTTTTTATGCCAATTACGGATACCATCCCGATATTCTACCCGACATACCTCTGAACACTCCGGTTCCTGAATTATCAAACCGACTAAGACCTTTACATCTCCAACTACGAACATTACGCCAACAACTACAACTGGCTCAAGACAGCCAAAAAAGGTATGCAGACTGTAACCGAAGACCCGCTCCACAATACGCACCCGGAGATAAGGTGTTGTCCACTGCCCATCTTCGTTTGGACTGTCCATCCAAGAAATTGGGGCCTCGCTTCATCGGCCCGTTCCAGGTCCTCAAGATGGTCAACCCTGTGGTGGCCCATTTAACCCTTCCTTCCTCCTACAGGATTCACCCTGTTTTCCATGTCTCCCTCCTAAAGCCTTGGCGTGAAAATCCTTTTCCTGGACGACACACCGACCCGGTCACTCCCGTGTCTGTGTCCGGAGAGGAAGAGTTCGAGGTCTCGAAGATCCTGGATTCCCGACTTCGTTATGGCAAGCTGGAATACCAAGTCCACTGGAAAGGTTATGGTCCTGAAGATCGCTCCTGGGAACCTGGCACCAATGTTCATGCTCTGGCTAAGGTTCGTGCCTTTCACCTTCGTTACCCCTCCAAGCCATCGGTGAGGCGCGTCCGGGGGTCACGCCTTGGTGGGGGGTCCTGTCATGCCCCGGTCCACACCGCCATGCTGGGAGAGGTCCCCTACTCACCCGAGATCCCTCGTGGCGCGTCGCTCCAAGTTCTGGGTCCGCAGGACGGAGAGGAAGAGCCAGGAGACGCCCCACGCCGCCGGCTGAATCCGAACTCTGAAAAGGAAAGTGCGCACGCGCGAGAACAAAAACCCCTATGTTATGTAAAACCAGGTACTCTGGCGCCCTCGGCTGGCCGATTAAGGGTACTGCGTGACACCTGTTCTGGAGATCCTCGAATGCCTCCCATTGACCTACCAAAAATCCAGGTACCTCAACTCCACCCACAATATCCAGGTGAGAGGTATTTTCATGATTCCATGAACCCTATTTAAAACCGCCTTCCTTCCCAGCACATTATCCAGGTTCTACTGTGCCTTCCGCCTCAGTTTTCCTAGTGCTCCTCGTATTCCTTGATCACGTATCTTCTGACCCTTCGACCCGGATTGTGCCACCGACTACGCCACCTTCTTCGACCCGGATTGTGCCACCGACTACGCTGCCTTCTTCAACCCTTCGACCCGGATTGTGCCACCGACTACGCTGCCTTCTTCAACCTTCGACCCGGATTGTGCACCGACTACGCCACCTTCTTCGACCCGGATTGTGCCACCGACTACGCTGCCTTCTTCAACCCTTCGACCCGGATTGTGCCACCGACTACGCTGCCTTCTTCAACCTTCGACCCGGATTGTGCCACCTACTACGCCGCCTTCTACACCCTTCGACCCGGATTGTACCATCGACCACGCCATCATCCTCGTTATTATCCGTTGTTCTTTCTGGGACTTTGTTTACGAATTCCACTCCAACCTTTTGACTGTATTATTTTCTGGACTTCAACTACCATTTATGGTTCACTAAAAGATTACTTTACTCTCCATCGTCTCCTGATTTCCTAATCCATAGCTTGCCATTGGGTTCCATACACACACTTCACAGGGGATCCAAACCCTGCATTACAGTTGCTTTTCCTTAATTAATAAGTTAATATGTATTGCTTGGTTTCAACACTGTTAACCTTATATGTACATAAATTTATTGACATTTCTATGGACCCTTTGTCATAAATTTGTCAACAAATTTGTGGCCATGAATGTGACTGTGCACATTCTACACTTCCTGCCTGGCCAAAAAATGTCACACACTAACACAACCTTGTTGTACTGCCTTGAGATTTGATTACTGTGGCATGGTTTTGTTAAGTTTAGGCGATGTCACAACAACACGGATTTTTGTCCACAGTCACATTCATTGTATAACCAAGAATTTATCAAAAAATATTGATGGCAGCACTGCTTGAAGTCTTCTCCGACACAACCCAAAGATCCTCAGTGCGGCTCAGGTGTCACGGTGGCAGTACCACCAGGCACGCACCACCCTATACTTGCCCTCCGATCCTTGGAAGTGGTCGGTCTGTATATATATCCCTATGAATATAACTCGCAGGAAGGTGAGGCCTTGGTTCCTGAGAGAGGCCCCTATATGCAGAGATGCAGGGTAAACTGCAAGGACAGGTGAAAGCAAAGGGTTAACAAAAGACCTCTGTACGGCAATACCAAAGATTCCCTGCACTGAAAGACCGGTCTTTAGGATAGCCGGATCTAATCTAAAGGAAAGTATTACCTTGAAGCCGTACAGAGTCTTTTGTTGTATACAGATGACAGGGTTTCCTGGAAACGGTACAGACAAGGAATAATCAATAGAGTAGTCATAACCAGAGAGAGTACGTCATACAGAATATAGGAATAGGAACCAGAAGGGAAGTCAGCCAAGCCAAAATCAGTAACCGGGGAATCTGAATGGAACATAAACAGCAAAACAAAATACAGCAATAGACAGAACTGAATACACAGAAGGAACTGACATAAACTGGAACAGAAATAATAGAGACAAAAACTGAACAAGGATGAACAAACGGAGGATATCAGGAACACAGCAAGGAGCTCTCAGAACACAAGTGGCAAGGAGACCAGGCAAAGAAAAATGACCCAGCAATGTCCTATAGGTACATTGCTCTAATATAGGCAGGGGAATCAAGGCAAGGGTCAACAGGTGAGCAGCACACAGAACACCAATTAACCCCTGGGAGGCCACCCAGGAATTGGCAGCAACAGAAACACAAGGGAAAAAACACAATATACAAATACAGAGGGCAGGAAGACAGGGTTAGAACGTGGGAACGTGACATCAGGTCTAGTTTATTTGTCCCTGTTTGCAGCTTCACGCAACACCTCCTCCCAGCTATGAGCTCTCTCTCTCCCACCGCTGCCCGCTAAGACGCTGCCCGCCAACATGGTCACGTCTTTGCAGGAAGACAACAGCTTGGGGAAACGGCAGCTGCTGACAGTCCCAAGACCTCATCACAATGACGTCAGTTCTGGAGTTAACCCCTAACTGCGACCAATGGTGGAGATAGGGGGTTCATTGGAACCCCCTATCTCCCAATCAGCAGCAACTATCGGTTAATGTTTGGTATCTTTGGATCGACCAGAGCATGGACTTTCCAACAATACCAAACATGACAATGTTAAAAATTATAAAAAATTAAAATATAAAAAAAAATAAACAGTTTTTTTGTTTTGTTTTGTTTTGTTAATGCAGCAATATTGTTCCCATTTCAATTATAATGTGAACAATGATGCTGCACTAAGGATTTTTGTATGGGGTGCGTTTGTTAAAAATAGTGTAATTTTCACCCAAAAAAATATAACCAGTCCCCTTTTCAATTTTTTTTAACAAACGCAACTCATAAAATATAACCGCGAACACTCGCATGTTAAAATGTGAAAAAAACACTTTACACCTTGTAAAACAAACATTGAAAATTCTAATTTTATTGCATTTTTTTGTTATAATATACAGACAGGACATGACGCATACATATGATAATGATATATTATGAATCGTCTGCCGGAAAGAACGATATATAACATGTCTGGGTCATATTTTAAAATAAGGCTTCAAAACGCGTTTAAACAAGAGGAGCGAAACTGTTAAAAATTAGCTCAGCAGCAGACTGCACACAGGCGTGAAGGGAAGCCGTGAAATGCCTCAGCAGCGAAAGGGTTAATTTTTTTTTGTCTGTTTTAAATCATTTTATTGTTTTTTTTTTTCGTTTCAGATCATTTTGATCAACTATTTTTCCGTTTTAAAACCTTTTGTTCTGGTTTTTATTTTTAAAGTCAGACCATTCGGGTCAGTTTAGCGTTTTTTAAATCGTTTTGTTCATTTTTTTTTGTTCCTTGGCTTTCATACCATTTTTTTAATGTGATTAAATAAAGTTGTGAAATGTATATTCATAAGAAAAAAAGGATCTTTATTTAATAAAAAAAAAACACGATAGAATCGCCAGAATTATCGTATCGACAGAATGAATTATCGGATCCAAAAAACAAACCAAAAATTTATTATAAAAAAATATATAAAGTATAAAAAAGTAAACCATAGTAGTTTACGTCAAAACGAATAGAGTTAGACACTTTGAAACGAGGAGAACAGACGTTCCGAAAAAAACAAAAATTTCCAAAATAGCGAAAAGTCGATACAAAAAACGAGCAAAGTGACCCGAAAACACGAAAAATGGTCGATATTCCGAAAAAAAAATGTACACGAAAAACGAGCCGAAACGAATCGAAACAGAAATTGGTCGAAACGAGCCGAATCGAAAATTTTAAACACCCGAACAAATCGAACTGAATCGAACCGAAAAAAAAATCGGTGCATAAGCCTACTGGGCGTCGTGGACTAAAAAAATAAAAAAATGCATCAGTAAAGTGGCCCTGGCCTTCACCACTATTCCTCTGATCATCCACAGCCTCAGAAGCACGTGTGTCAGCACTTGGTAATCTACCAGTGCCTGGAAAGGTGTTACACAAGTGTCGCTTTAGAGCGTCCTCAAGATTTTTCATCCTGTGCTCCCTCTGTGCGGGCAGGATGAGCTCTGCAACTTTACCCTTGTATCGTGGATCAAGAAGGGTTGCCAACCAGTAATGATCCCTCTCCGTGATAGCACGAATCCTGGGGTCCTTTAGCAGGCTTTGCATTATTAGGGAGCCCATGCAGCGTAGGTTGGAGGTGGCATTAGCTTCCGAGTCTTCCAGGTCAATGAGGATGACCGTATCGTGCACTTCCTCCTCCCAGCCACACACTAGCCCTTGTGTTTCTGGGCACGCGAAACCCTCTCTTGAGGAATCCCCACCTTCAATGCCCCCACTACTTAAATATTCCTCCTCTTCCTCCTGTCTGATCTGAGGAGGACCCGCTGGAATGCTGTCTGCGGAAAGACTGGGGCCTTGAGAGTTAGGGAAGGCCTCCTCTTCCTCCCGCTGCTCTGCCTCTAGAGCCACATCTATAATTCCCCACAGAGTGTGCTCCAGCAGGAACACTAAAGGAATTGTGTCACTGATGCATGCACTGTCCCTGCTCACCATCCTCGTTGTCTCCTCAAATGGTGAAAGTACCATCCTTGATCATCAGCCACTGCGGGGGGGGGGACAAGTTGACCTGAACCTGTCCTTGTGCCATACTCACACAGGTACTCGTTGATGGCCCTCTGCTGCTTGTGCAGATGCTGCAGCATTGCTAATGTTGAGTTCCACCTGGTGGGCATGTCACAGATCAGACGGTTTGTGGGAAGGTGGAATTCTCTTTGAATTTCTGCCAGGCGAACGCTTGCTGGAAATGACCGTCTGAAGTGGCTGCAGACTTTTTTGGCCTGGCTGAGAAGCTCTGGCAGCCCTGGGTACCTGGTTAGGAAACGCTGTACCACTAGATTTAGGACGTGTGGTGGGCATGGTACATGCGTCAATTTACCCTTGCGTAGGGCGGAGAGAAGGTTGCTGCCATTATCACAGATGATCATTCCCAGCTCAAGCTGGCGTGGTGTTAACCATCTCTGCACCTGGCCCTGCAGAGCTGACAGAATTTCTGGCCCGGTGTGCCTCCTGTCCCCTAAACAAACCAGCTCAAGCACAGTATAGCTTCTTTTGCTTGAGCCATTGCATAGACGCTGTCAGGCGTCGGTTTAACTGCCACTTCGCCAGAGACAGAGAAGGAGGAGGAGGGAGAGGTGGTGGTGGTGGAGCAGACAGACCTCATACAAGCAGCTTTCTGGAGGCATGGTGGATGAACAAGCTCCAGCACAGAGCCCCGTCTTGGATCCCTCCCAGCTGCAATCAGTTACCCAGTGTGCCGTGAAGGAAATGTAATGACCCTGTCCATGCTTGCTGGACCACGTGTCTAAAGTCACATGAACCTTGTTGATGACTGCCTTTCCCAATGACTGTGTGGAGTGGGGAGGTTTGCAGGAGCTGGTGTGGGGAGGTTTGCAGGAGCTGTTGTGGGGAGGTTTGCAGAGCTGGTGTGGGGAGGTTTGCAGAGCTGGTGTGGGGAGGTTTGCAGGAGCTGGTGTGGGAGGTTTACAGGAGATGGTGTGGGGAGGTTTGCAGGAGGTGGTGGGGTTTGCAGGAGGTGGCGTGGGGAGTTTGCATGAGGTGGTGTGGTGAGGTTTGCAGGAGCTGGTGTGGCGGCATTGCTGGACGTGGTGTGGGAGGGTTGTAGGAGATGGTGTGGGGAGGTTTGCAGGAGATGGTGGGGGAGGTTTGCAGAAGCTGGTGTAGGGGGTTGCATAATGTGGTGTGGGAGTGTTGCAGGAGCTGGTGTGGGGAGGTTTGCTGGAGGTGGTGTGGGAGGGTTGCATAAGATGGTGTGGGGAGGTTTACAGGAGGTGGTGGGGGAGGTTTGCAGAAGCTGGTGTGGGGGGGTTTGCGAATGTCGTGTGGGACAGTTGCAGGAGGTGGTGGGGGTTTGCAGGGGTGGCGTGGGGAGGTTTGCAGGAGCTGCTGTGCGGAGGTTTGCATGAGGTGATGTGGGGAGCTTTGCAGGAGGTGGTGTGGGGAGGTTTGCAGGAGGTGGTGGGGGGGTTTGCAGGAGGTGGCGTGGGGAGGTTTGCAGGAGCTGGTGTGGGGGTTGCAGGATGTGGTGTGGGATGTTTAAAGGAGATGGTGTGGGGAGGTTTGCAGGAGGTGGTGGGGTTTGCAGGAGGTGGTGTGGGGAGGTTTGCATGAGGTGGTGTGGAGAGGTTTGCAGGTGGTTGTGGGAGGTTTGCAAGAAGTGGCATGGGGAGGTTTGCAGGAGGTGGTGTGGGGGGTTGCAGGACGTGCTGTGGGGAGGTTTGCAGGAGCTGGTGTGGGGAGGTTTGCAGGAGCTGGTGTGGGGAGGAGTGCAGGAGCTGGTGTGGTGGGGTTGCAGGACATGGTGTGGGGAGGTTTGCTGGAGGTTGTGGGGGCTTGCAGGAGGTGGTGTGGGGAGGTTTGCAGGATGTGGTGTGAGAGGGTTGCAGGATATGGTGTGGGGAGGTTAGCAGGAGGTGGGGGTTGCAGGAGGTGGTGGGGTTTTGCAGGAGGTGGTGTGGGGAGGTTTGCAGGATCTGGTGTGGGGAGGTTTGCAGGAGCTGGTGTGGGGAGGTTTGCAGGAGCTGGTGTGGGGGTTGCAGGACGAGGTATGGGAGGGTTGCATAAGGTGGTGTTGGGGTTTGCAGGAGTTGGTGTGTGGGGGGTTTGCAGGAGGTGGTGTGTGGGGGGTTTGCAGGAGGTGGTGTGTGGAGGGGTTGCAGGAGGTGGTGTGTGGAGAGGTTGCAGGGGATGGAGTGTGTGTGTGTGTGTGTTTGCAGGGGGTGGGAGCTGGCAGTTTCTTTTCTTTGCGCATGCGCAATGTGCAAGTAAGTACGGTGATGGAGAAAAATGTTTTATATATAGAGATAACTGGTTATTATTGTTTTATGTTCCATTATTGAGCATTTATTACCCATATTAAGTGTTTTAAAAGTGTTCTATTGAGCAAGGTGCGCCTGGAAGTGTCAAATACTAAATCTGTATGACACTTTACAACCAGAACAGGTCGTTTTTATACTTGAAGGTATACGTCTGATTTTAGAAAATACCTTTTTTATTTCCAGGAAGAATTTTATTTGCAACTTAATGGAACAACGATGGGGACAAGATTTGTCCCAACATACGCTAACCTTTTTATGGCACTTTGGGAAACATCTTTTTTACCAATATATCAAGAAAACCTGATATGTTATCAACGATACATTGATGATATTTTTTTCATCTGGAGAGGTGGAATTAATACACTACAACACTTTTTAAAAATCAAACTCACAACCACCTGGAGCAATGAGAGAATCAACTTTCTCGATTTGAGTATATTTATTCAAGACAACGAAATCAAGACGGAAACTTTTTTTAAGAAAGTGGACGTCAATAGTTACATTGAAACCACGAGTTGCCACTTACCTCAGTGGTTAAAAGGAGTCCCTAAGGGACAATTCCTACGCGTTAGAAGAAATTGTACAGATGTGGCCACATATGAAACGCAGTCAGAAAAACTTAAGATAGATTTTGTAGAGAAGGGATATGATCCAAATACACTAGAGACAACTAGAGTAGAGACTAAGAATGTAGAACGTACTACTCTACTCCAAAAGAAACAGAAAACAAATACAGGACATGCAACTGATGTACCTTTCATTTTTCCATATAGCGCTCAAAATAAACATATCAGAAAAGTGATAAGGAGATACTGGCCGATTTTTGAGAAAGGATATACAACTCAAAGAAATACTACCTGAAAACCCCAGGATGATATGTAGAGGAGTCAGTAATCTGAAAATGAGACTGGCACATAAGCACACCAAGAAGTGCATACCAAAATCCAATCTCTACAATATCAAGAAAGGATTCCATCAATGCGGCAACTGCCTAAATACGAAAAGTAAAAAACAGATTATTACACAAATAGATGGGATCACCGGACCGATTAAGATCAAAGATATAATTACTTGTTTTACGAAAAATGTGATCTACCTACTCATATGCCCCTGTGGTTTAAAGTACGTGGGTAGAACTATAAGACCTCTTAACATACGAATACAGGAGCATATTAGAAATATTAGGAATGGAAACGATAACCATAGTGTCCCGCTACATTTTAAGCTTAAACACGCCATGAATCCAGATGGACTGACTTTTATTGGAATAAAAAAAGTTGAGACACCATGGCGAGGCGGAAACTTTGAAAAACTCATTGGGAGAGAGGAAATGAGTTGGATTTTTAATTTAGGTTCACTGCAACCACAAGGGCTAAATGCAGATTTTGAACTGTGCCACTTTCTTAATTAAAAACATTATACCCTAATTTTATAAAATTTCCTTTAATCTGTCTACTTTAAGAATTGCAATTTCTGTCCACTCTACCCCCCATATGTCCCTGTATATGATTCCCAATCTGTCATTATGCATGTACTGTACACACATCTGTTACCACTATCTCTCATAAGACTATTGAGGTCTTTTAAATCAATTCTTAACCTTCCTTTCCTTTAAAACCACCCTTTTTATGTTGCTTTTTTAAATCATTTTTTAAACCATTCCCTTCGTGTACAAAGATACCCATTTTTTAATAAGGTGTATATTATCCCTTTGTTTATGCCATACATGTCATATTGGTCATTAGCTGTATTTTAATCCGCTGTTTTTTTGCACCAACGTACCGCCATATTTATATTCTATTCAACCATTTTATTCAACCTTTTTCATCCGTTTACGTGCATAATAACTAAATAAGCAGGATGGACTTTTCCTCTTCCCCACACCGCTCCATGCCAATAGCCTGTTGTGGCCCTTTTGGGTACATTTCCATTCCTCTGTGAGCTGGTGAATGTGTCCCGAACCGTTGGAACGCACCGCCATGACAGACGCAGAACGCAAGTTTCAGGTTGGAACGCACCGCCATGATAGTTGCGGCACATAGCGGTGACGTCATAAACAAACATGTGACCGGGAGATCGACGAACCCGGAAGTGGATGAAAAACATGTTTTACACTGATTATGCACCTAAACTATATAAGATTAGGCTTGTGGAGTCCCCCAGGTTGCCCCTTTTTTTTGCTGCTATGGACTGATGAAGGCATATCTATTGCCGAAACGCGTATCCCCTTTGATCCTTCTACCCTGTTTTAAATATACTGTTTTATTCTTACAATAAAGTAATTATTCCCCCCTTTTTCATATCCATCTAGTCTCTTTTGCTTTTTAATGGTCTGCATATCCAGACACTTAGCAAATTCATCCATATAATACGAATATCACCTAACTAATCCAATTGAGACTCTCTGCAAGCTGATAAAAGAGGTGTTGGTGCCCACCCACCAAAGGAGCACTGCATGCTATGAAATTGAACCTGAACCATTAAGGCTCCACCATCGGTGAGTAAGACCATTTTTAACTATATTCATTTGAATATCGCCTCAAGTTACGCTATGTTTGCCCTGTTTTTCCAAATTACTTGTATTTGAGGTAAATAAAGAAAATCAAAGAAAGGAAGAGGCCACTCTCTATTTGGCCCAGTGTACTTCGAACCAGAGCCTGGAAAATAGAGGCTCTGGAAAGTGTAAGTACCCCCCTCATTTGATTTACATCTCAACCAAAGGGCTTATACAGTGCTGTACTATTATCTCCCACTTTTTTGTTCCGAGGACCATAAAGATACCAGGACCCCAAGGAGAAGCTATCTACCCGGACCCCCATACATGCCTGGATGTAAGAGTGTGAGACTTATATAGACTTTTGCCGGCTCTATTCTCCACTCACAAATAGACTATTTTTTACAACGTGCACATTCTTTTTATGCAGGTTTTTCCTGTGTAGCTATTTATAGACACTGTTGCACTTTACCACCGCCAACAAAACTAATTTTTGTATGCACTTTGTCTTGTGTTTTTTACACAAGAATTTTTTATATGGTGCACTTCGCACTCTACGACATTTTATTTCACACAAGACATGTTTTTATGTGAGTTATTCTTACGTACTGTGGTTGTCTCTATGATGCAATTCTATTGTTTGAAACATTAGCTGGTGCCAAATAGGCATATCACCATTGTCAAGACAAACATTCTTAGGTGGTAATTACCATCTTATGCACTTTGTTTGTACTTTATTTGCATTTTTGCACACCATTGATTCTTTATTCACAGTAGCACTTTACTACTAGTCAATTTCCGACTGTGTTCATATCTTAATAAGACTACTGTGCCTTCCGGGACTCCTACCCTCCCCCCCCCACTGTTATATATACCTTCTATCATTTCTGCCGTCTTTTCTACGTACCTTATGTACAGTAGTTATTACTAGTCCTCAATTTTTTCCGCGACTGAATCAACTCCTTTTTTCCTATATACTTAACTAACCTGTGACCTCCTCAATTAGTGACTAAATCTTATACAATTGATATTATAAATAGACTAGGTGGAAAGTCTGCCCAGAGGGCAGTCTATTGTTAAGTGAGGTGTGCATGAATGTTCGCTGAAATGAAAGCACAGCAACATCAAGGAAAGACAATTTTTTTGGTCAGATGGTTATATATTGCCCTCAGCTCATATGGGTATATATTTTCCCCCAGCTCACATGGGTATATTTTCCCCCCAGCTCACATGGGTATATTTACCCCCAGCTCACATGGGTATATTTGCGCCCAGCTCACATGGGTATATTTGCCCCCGGCTCACATGGGTAAATATATTGCCCCCAGCTCACATGGGTATATTTCCCCCAGCTCTCATGGGTATATTTGGCCCAAGCTCACATGGATATGTTGGCCCCAGCTCACATGGGTATATTTGCCCCAACTCACATGGTATATTTGCCCCAGTGCACATGGGTATAATTGCCCCCTGCTCACATGGGTATAATTGTCCCTTGCGTATAATTGCCCCCAGCTCACATGGGTATAATTGCCCCCAGCTCACATGGGTATAATTGCCCCCAGCTCACATGGGTATAATTGCCCCCTGCTCACATGGGTATAATTGCCCCCTGCTCACATGGGTATAATTGCCCCCTGCTCACATTGGTATATTTTCCCCCAGCTCACATTGGTATATTTTCCCCCAGCTCACATGGATATATTTGCCCCCTGCTCACATGGGTATATTTTCCCCCTGCTCACATGGGTATATTTTCTAGACATGTGCATTCGTTTTAGTACTAAAATGATTTAGTCCGAATTTTGGGATAATTTAGTTTTCGTTTGACTCAAGAGATACGAAACTGCTCAGTTCAAAAAACGAAAGAAACTAAAATAAAATGCACTACATTTTAGTTTCAGTCCTTTTTGTGATATTACACTGAGTGAAGGAGACCAGCAAGGAAGAGTGCAACATCGCAAAGCTACAGAAAAAGTTTGTATGCGTAATCCTTCCCGACCCCTACCCGAAAATCTGACAGTGATAGAGCTCCAGAATACTCACTCGCAGCACAGACAGCCAGCACAGGAGAGGAAACCTTTACTTAACCCTTGCATGTCTATAAGGCAGACAAGATGATAAAAGCAGCTGGAGAAGGAAAACATTCAAATAAATCACACTGAAAGCTAATGACAGAGGAGGGCTGGATAGTAAAAACCCCTTTATAATGAGCAGCGCTGGGAGAAGAGAGGGACTTTATAAAATGAGTGTTATCTCCCCTCCCACTCTGCATAATAGGGGCTTAGGTCTGATACATTTTATATTATCCAGGAGCACTATCCCCCTTTCCTCATCTATAATACACGTTTTATATAAAGTCCCTCTCCTCTCCCAGTGCTTCTTGTTATAAAGGTTTCTTTTTACGTCTGATACATTTAGTATCCAGCTCTCAGTTACTCTGTCATTATGAGCCTTCAGTGTGATTTATTTGAATGTTTCCTGGATTTAAAGTGCTTTATTTTATTATAAAAATAAATTTACACCAGTCATCTCTTCTCTGAGCTTTCAGACCGATTTATGTTAATATTTTCCCTCTTCCCTGCTTTTATATTCCTGTGTCTCCCCCCCACAGAGATACAAAGTTTAAGTAAAAGTTCCCTCTTCTGTGCTGAATAAGCATTGCATTCCGAAGTTCTGTGCCCTCTACATGCCAATGCAGTAGGATGTTCTATACAGAGAGGGGCATTAATTAATGCAGGAGGATGTTCTATACATTATACAGATAGGGGTATTCATGCAGGAGGATGTTCTATACATTATACAGAGAAAGGTATAAATTGAGGATGTTCTATACAGAGAGGGAAATTAATTAATTCAGGAGGATGTTCTATACATTATACAGAGAGGAGCCTTTTTTTTTTAGCTCTTTATATCCAGTGGCTGTGAGCGCTGAGATCGGCTGCTTGTTATATTATCTCTGAGAGATACTGTAACAAGCAGCGATCTCAGCCCTCTGAGGAGTCTCTACAATAGTAATTGTATCCACTGGTTTTCGGAAGAATGAAATTAGTTTTCATACTAAAGAACTGAAAACGAATTTCTTTAGCAACTAAATAAATTGCATTTTAGGACTAATCCATTAGTTCAAAACGAAATTTTGTGCTGTGCACATGTCTAATATTTTCCCCCTGCTCACATGGGTATATTTTCCCCCTGCTCACATGGGTATATTTCCCCCTGCTCACATGGGTATATTTCCCCCTGCTCACATGGGTATATTTTCCCCCTGCTCACATGGGTGTAATTGCCCCCTGCTCACATGGGTATAATTGCCCCCTGCTCACATGGGTATAATTGCCCCCTGCTCACATGGGTATAATTGCCCCCTGCTCACATGGGTATATTTGCCCCAGCACACATGGGTATATTTTTCCCCTGCTCACATGAATATATTTGCCCCCTGCTCACATGGGTATATTTTCCCCCTTGCTCACATGTATATATTTGTGCCCATCTCACATGGATGAGCCCACCGGCGAGCAGGGACTTCAAGATGGCCGCCGGCGGGCTTCCTCTGACATCATCAGAGGGGGCCTGCCAGCAGCCATCTTGAAGTCCCTGCTCGGCGAGCAGGGACTTAAAGATGGCTGCCGATGTACTTCCCCTGACATCAGAGGGGCCACCGGCGGCCATCTTGAAGTCCCTGCTCTCCGGAGGCTGAGCCCATCGGCGAGCAGGTGTCACGTCCTGGGTCTCTGGCGCCCCCTCTGGCTTCTATGGATATTGCATCCAAGTTCTGGACCTTTGATTCACGTTCAAGCCTGGACCTCACCTGGACTCAATTGTTTAAGTGGACTCTGTATATAAGCAGGCATCGCCCTAAGAAGGGCGCTGCCTCATTTTGGTATTCACTCTGATCCTAGCCTCCAGTTCATCCTTGTTCTCAGTCTGATCCATGTTCTCAGTTTGTTCTGTATTCCTAGTCTTGATTCAAGCCTCACTGTGATTCTAGCTTCATTCTGATCCTGCTTCAGTGTACTCAGCTCATGCATTCATGTTCAGGTCTGTCTTGCTTAGGTGATGTTTGCATTTAATATATCCTTTCTTAGTTCTTCTGTCTATATTCAGGTCTATGTTCTTGGTTCAAGTTCATGTCTAATATTCATGTTTTTTCTAGTTTAAATCCGGTTTATGTTCTTGCTTATGTTGCTCTAGTATTTAGCCCTCTCATGTTGTTGCTTTTTGATTAGCATTCTGTTTCATGCATTTCGTTCTGATCTGGTTCTATGTTTTGGTATTTGTATCTCAGTATTTTAGTTTATTTCTAGTGCTCAGGTCTTTAGTTTCATGTGTGTTTTTCTTGATCCTTGCTGTTTATATACTTTGCTGTTGTAAATAAATCCCTTGTTTTTGTTTATACATTCATGGGTCATGACTGTTAACTGCTCAAGTAGCTCACACCCCTTCTGTGCCATGTCAGGTCAGGCCCACCGTCACAGCAGGGACTTCAAGATGGCCGCCGGCGGGCTTCCTCTGACATCGTCGGCGGCTAACTTCAAGTCCCTGCTCGCCGGTGGGCACACATGGGCCCAGCCTCGGCGAGCAGGGATGCACACGGGGCAGTCAGGGCTGAGGGCCCGGTCGGTAGGCAAAACAAAAGAAAGCGGAGCCATTGGAGAGGCGGTGCGCAAAGCGCCTCTCACCTCCTCAGTGACTGAGCTGTGAGGAGGTGAGATAGGGAGAGGCGCGTGCCTCTCCAACGGCTCCGCTTTTTTTTTTCTAACAGTTTTTAAATGTCCGTCGCGCATGCGCACTCAGCGCTTGACGGCGACGGACTTTATCTATATAATGAAACAGTTTTAAAGTGCATACTATAAATCATTCCATTATTCATATTCATATTTGCTACACAGGTTAGTTAAGTATATAGCACTTTAATACACCCTAATAATGTAAATTAGCGAATGATTTGCTACACAATTAACATGTATTTATATTCACATTTAGGGGAGTCGGATTATATAACATTCATGTAATAAGCCCCCTTTTTGTATAAAGTAAGACTACACAGTAATAAAATATAGTGGTGAAAGTTTTCATGTAAAACTATACATGCACTAATCTCATATTGAGTACTCCATTGAGCAGGAATGAGAATATAATATATCTAACACTATACTAGGGCCATATATATATATAACTGCCTTTGTGCATACATTAGGTGCATCCATATCCCCCTTTATGAGGTAGAGTTGGGGAGTACAACAAGATCCTTTAGTAAATTTACGTTTTAATTATGTGGATTTGTATGAGTCTTTTCCGTTGCTGAGGGTGTCAATCTGCCCGGGGGACACTGAGGGTGAACGCGTGAAAGTCTCTATTAAGAGAAAGAAGTTGAACGACTAACGCGACCAGAGACTCAGAGTGGCACGCATGGTGAAACGCATGCAGCATCCGGTAAAATGGCGTGACACGCAAGAATGGAACGCACGAGATAACAGAACGCATGCGCAAGATGGCGGCGCCCAGCTCATACCAAATATTGTGTGACTTGAGGCGTGGAACGCACGCCGATTGAAGGATTGGGAACATGTGGCTATATTTTATTAATTTAGAGGTACCATATAAGCACTATGTGTATACCAACCTGTAAACCAGCTGAGGAAGCCAAAACACTTGGCGAAACGCGTCCTGGTCATCTGGCTGTGCCAGTAAGATTGTTTATGTTGCTTTTATGTTTTAATAAATTTTTATTGAGCTCAAATCCTCGTTGTTCCGCTGTTCGAGAAAGTTTTTTGGACTTAACCTATTAAGAAGTCCATAGGCGTACATACTAAGAGCTTGGTTTAAAGCTCCACCAAATGTGAGTTGGCAATTTATATCACACTATACGATATTGAATCTGTACAGATCTACACATTAAGTTTTCTTGTTTCTCTATATTTTCATGCCTACTCCACATGAGAAGAGATTTCCTTTTCCATAAGGTGTGGGTCACCTTATAAGTGGAGAAGCAAAGTACCTGAAAGTTTCTACCCACTCAGAGCCAGTGTCTGGGCTCTACCCTTGTGAGTGGAATTATTGCATAATAGTTTCTATATATTGTGTGCAAAACACTCTGCACTATTATACTGTTTGCTTCCTTTTATGTGATCTATGTGGATAAAACAAACTAAGGGAACCATCAGCTACCCAAAAGCGACCACCATCGCGCCACCAGATACGTACTATACATTGATTCAAACATGAGTTTGATTCGAACATCGCCCGTTCGGCCATTCTGCGAACTTTGAACATTTCAGGCCGTTCGCAAAAAGTTAGAAAAAAATAATAATTTTGAATTTTTTTAAAAAAATGCTTGAAAATATCTAAAAATAGACTCTTTACTGCAGAATATTATAAGCAACGGTTTAGGCTAGGGTCAGACTGAGGCAGTGCGAACGTGCGTTCTGGCGCACTTAATCACGGCCGCACTAGCAGCAGATGCCGGGCAATGACGGCCAATATACGAAGTACGGTCGCACAAAAGTGCGGCTGCGCAACGCAAGTGGAAAATGAACGCATTTTTTCGAGAACGTGAAACCGCAGGTACTGACGTACAGAGTGCGCTGCGTCCGCTAGCGGCGTGTGTGCGTGATTAGAAGATGTCAGACGCTGCTAATGTCCGGCCAACATAACGTCCAGACACAAAAAGTGTTTTATTGATGATCCGTACAAAATCACGGACGAAAATGCGCATAGTATGACCACTATCACGTATTCTGTGAAAAAATGCGTCCATTCGTTCGAACGCACTTTTTCACAGACAACATAAAAATGCGTTCGTCTGACCCTAGCCTTATTAGATATTGAATTAAAATGGAAATATTTTTATCATTGAAGCCTATGGGATAAAAAATCTTGTTGCTAAAACATCAGGCAGACGAGGCCCTCTAATCAGGCACTGTAGAGGGTAGCCCGTCGGGGCCTCCCAAGGATCCCTTGAGGAGCATGAGGCCACCGGATGACAGAGCTGTGACTGTGCGGGCAGGCCGGCCTGCCGGGTGCATGTGGCAGAGAGGTGGCGCAGGGAGGGAGCCACTGCCCCTGCGGCCACGGCAGACCCCCCCACAACCAGGATCCATGGAGCCTCCACTGACTGACCACCAGGCTAAGCTAAGGCAACACATTTCTAAAAAGAATGAAATACAAGGACATTTTTAAATGTCCCAAGGGTCATAAAATAAAACTTTTTTTTCTTTTCTTTCTATTACTCACCTGATTCCTGGATCCACCAACAAGCGCAGCCTCCCGTCTCCCACGCTGTTAGACGCTGCATACACCGGCGCGCTGTGTGAAGATTCTGAGAAGATACGCTATTAGTGTAGAGGGAGCGATGCAAAATGTGCAGCCGGCTTCCTCGCTACACTAATAGCGTATCTTCTCAGAAGTATACTTGTTACTTACCCTGCTGGTTCTGAGGACCCGATCTGTTGCCGGCTTTGCCTGCCATTTGACTATTCTCTCTGTGTACTCCCGGCCTGTTCTGTTTGCCTCCTGTTGCTACTGGTGTGTGCTGATTCTCACCATATACAGTAGTGCAGTACAAGTGCCTAAATGTTGCTGACCTGGTTTTGTTATAATAACTACTCTCGCTCTGCGCCCCTGTTTGGTATATTCCACTGCTTGCTACTGCTGGTGCGCTTCCATCCTGCCATATACTATAGCGCAGTACAAACATATTGATCTCAGTCTGAGGTGTATATTGTTGCTGCTGCCTCCCTGGCCTGTGTGGCTGCTAGAGGTTAGGTTTAGTGGTCCCGAGTCCCGACCATCCTAAGGATCGGAGGGTTAGAGTTCTGTTACCAGGAATCCTACCAGGTCTGTCATGGGGAATCATTACAAATATGCAGTGAACGCCGCAGCAAATGTTAATGCTCACGCAATTTTAATGCACCTGTTGTTACTTTCATCCAAAGCCTGCATAAGTTTCACCATAATTTCGCCAAACAAAAATCACTAAACTTGTTCTGCGTGTCCTAAAACGTCTCCTGTTTTCATACAGGCTGCCGCCCGAAGCAGTTGTTTATGAATGGATTAAAGGAAAATGATTTACCGTCATTTGAAATGTCATTTTTTTGTTTTTAAATGTTTCTATACATCCTACAAATCCACCACTTCACGGGCAGGTTATGGGGACCTCCTAGGCACGATATTTGAAGGAATTTTTTGTTTTTATTCTAAGCCTTCATGTCATGGAAAACTCACTGTTCCTTTAAAAACTTTTTTTTTTTTTTTACTTTTGTCCTTGTTTCCTTTCCGCCAGGGCACTACCCGGACCCCCATACACCTTTTATGGCAAATATCTTGCATATATGTCCTCTTGGATGGCACTCTAAAAATCGAATGTTCGAGTCCCATTGACTTGCATAGAGTTCGAATTGTGTTCGAATTCAAACTTTTTCAAATGTTCGTGTTCGAATGCAAACCGAACACGAGGGTGTTCGGCCCATCACTAATTGTGTGACACGGTAAAAGAGCTAAACTGGCTGTTACTGGAATCTAGACGCACCCTTCACCTTTCCAACCTGGTGTTTAAGAGATTTTCTGGAAAGCTACCACCCTACCTGAATAGACTCCTTCCCCCAGCAGTTCCCTCATCCTATAACCTCAGATCCAGGACCAGCACCTTACTTGCAATACTACAACACAAAAAGAAAGTGGCTCGATCCTCATATTCCTACAAAGCACTACAATTATGGAATAACCTCCCAGATGCCATCAATCTTATCTCAGTCTTAAGTCACTCGAGATCTCTATTAATATACCTCAATACAGAATGCACCTGTAAACATGTAACACAGTGACTATATATAGAATGTGCCTGTAAACATGTAACCTAGTGACTATATTTCCTACATATTTATTTTCTGTGTTAATCTGTATATTTGTGTTTTGTTTTTAATATCTATTTATTACTTTTTATTTCTGTAACAACTGTAAAATGTCAATGTTCTTGAACCCAGGTCATACTTGAAAATGAGAGAAATCTCAATGTGTCCTTCCTAGTAAAATACTTTGCAAATAAATAATATATATATATATATATAACTAAACCTATAGTTCTGCAACTTCTTCAAAAAAATACTGTGTATATCTCCATGCGGTGCAAAGCCAAAAGATAAATCGGCATATACGAAAGGAAATGGCTGCACTCAAAAAAATAAAAACAATAAAGTTTATCTATGACATGTTAAAATAAGGACCATCGTTTCGGCTCTCTCTGGAGCCATTCTCAAGGTTACATCATATACCGTTAGACATGTTTATATACAAAAAGAAAAACATAACTTACCTAACGAGTCGCCTGTCTAAATAAAGCGTTCCACATGGACGCATTGAGAAACTGGGGGCTGGTCCGGGTTGCGTCACGTCGTTGGACGAAACAGCACGCCTGGCGCTTCCCCGTTGCTGTAGCAACTAAAATCAGTTAAAACCATTGCAGGAGGACAAATATTAGGAAGATATTAGCAAAAATAGTAGGTCCCTGGACACCCTTATTACATCAAAATGCAAATATAAGAAAAGAAACAATTCGTGAATAGCTGGTTATAAGCTATATATCTCTCTCCCCCTCAAAAAACAGTTATAGTTAAAATACCACCATGTGTTAGTATACTAAGATGTGTCCTGTAGACTTATCCACCCTAAATAAGACATATTGATGTACAACATCTAGTGTGATAATCCCCATAGGGTTATGACATATATCAAAATTAAATTAGTATAGGAGTAGGGAGGCACTTGAGGACTTAGGTCAATAAAAACATAAATTTTATTGGATGATCATAAAAATCGACGTTTCGGCCCCTAGAGGCCTTTTTCAAGGTAAAAACAACATGTAATAAATGACATTATATAAACCAAACACAAATGACTCACCCAATCTCCTTCATCCCCGCTGTGTAGCACGCCAGGGAGGGGCAATGCGGAACTACCGGATGCATGAATGCTATGGCCTCAGGGGGCGTGGCCCATCCCTATGTAACCATGGCAATGCTTATTAAATTAAATTATACCTGTACTGTGAATCAATGAATTAATAAAAACATATAATAAAAGTGAAAATGTATTATGTATTGAAAAAGTGTCAAAGTGCATCTAATGTATTGATTAAAAGATGTTATAATGTGTATATATAAATATACATGTACATAATGTGTGTATGCGCAAATACTGTATGGTGTGCATATGTGCTATGGAACAGAAACATGTATGGAGGTAACACAATTGTTACCAAAGAGGTGCTCAAAACAATCTTTATTGGACCTGCGCCACGTATTAAAACACATGTAAATAAAATGGACAAATCAGTCTGGATAAGATATTAAATTCACAAAGACATGATGCGATGGTAAATAAAGAATAGGTGGGCTATTAAGGTAATAAAGCCATCGATGATCCTTTCTGAAGCTATACCTCGACAGTTCAGGCTGCCTACTATATGCCACAATGTTAAAAGTAAATACTACACACAGATCAAGGAAAGTGATAATAGGTGAAAGGTAGATGGACTAGCACAGCAATAAATTGCTGCAACCACAATACACCCTTCCTGGAGCTATACCTCGGCAGTTCAGGCTGCATACTATACGCCACAATGATCGGGGTAAGGAATTACCATTACCCTTACCCGATCATTGTGGCATATAGTAAAGGGATGGGCCGAACACCCCCGTGTTCGGTTCGCATTCGAACTCGAACATTTGAAAAATTTCGAATTCGAACGCAATGCAAGTCAATGGGACTCGAACATTCGAAAATTAAGGTGCCCTCCAAGAGAGCATATATGCAAGATGTTGGTCATAAAAGGTGTATGGGGGTCCAGGTACTGCCCTGGGGGACAGGAAACAATAAAAAACACATTTTTTTAAAAAAGCGTTTTTAACCAAAAAGCGTTTTTTTTTTGCCATTTCACAGCTATGCGCTGAGCTAATTTTTACCGCTTTTGCTCATGTTTAAACGCGATTTGAAGCCGTGAGAAATGTTTGAACAACAACGAATAGGAAAAATTACGATCTTAACGCAAAAGTTAACGCTCACTTGCGTGAGCATTAACATTTGCTGCGGCGTTCACCGCATATTTGTAACGATTCCCCAGGACAGACCTGGTAGGATCCCTGGTAACAGACCTCTAACCCTCCGATCCTTAGGATAGTCGGGACTCGGGACCACTAAACCTAACCTCTAGCAGCCACACAGGCCAGGGAGACAGCACCAGCAATATACACCACAGACTGAGATCAAAATATGTTTGTACTGCGCTATAGTATATGGCAGGATGGAAGCGCACCAGCAGCAACAAGCAGCGGAATATATCAGACAGTGGCGCAGAGCGAGAGTAGATGGTCTCACGAGTTTATATTCTAAGGGGTCCCACGAGTTTACAATCTAAGAGGGTCCTGTTCCCGTGATCTTACAATCTAAGGGGTCCTGTTCCCGTGATCTTACAATCTAAGAGTGAAGAGGAACCTGCTCGAATATATAAATGCCTTTGTAATGTGCTGTCAGCTGTGCGCACCCATCAGAGCTGCTCGCTTGGCCCTCCTATTGCTGATGGGACGGCGACGGACGCGTTACAAACGCATTTATATAGAGAGATACTCTTGGATAGGACATTGAAAAACAAATATGTGGACATGAATTCTGAGCTGGCGACAGCAACAATAGACTGCCCTCCAGGCAGGCTTTACAACTAGTGTAATTAATTGATTTGTATTTTCTAGTGTGTGTGATTATATCACATAGTTTACATCATATAGAATTATTATACCACACATCAGTTTAATTTCACGTCTCACAGTAGTTTTTTATCACTCGTTTATTTTATTGTCCATAGCACATATGCACACTGTAGCAGATTAGAGATGGGAGATGGGGCAGATTAGATCTGTATTTCTATCTATATAAGGGTCTGCCTGTGTATATGTGCCTATGTGCCTGTTTATACATATCTCCTCCATATAGAGTCATATTCATATTTTTGTCTGACCCTTTGGGGAGCGTGTCTCTGTGTCCACAGCTGTTGGGAGTGAGTGCTAAAATGTAATTAAAATGATTAGCTTTCTCCCTTGGGGGGAGGATATAACAAGTGTCTGTAAAATGGAATGTCTTTTCTGAACTGAAATGTTGTGTAGCCTGTTAGTCGCACCTTGGGAGCCAGCCCGGCACCAAGATTTAGGCCCTATCTTCAAAGAAAGGAAGCACATCCCTTGATCCCTAAGGGGGGTCTGGGGGGAAGATGGACACCTTTGGGCAATTAAAGATTAACGACGAAGCGTACGGAGCATGCTCAGGAGAGGGGAATTCTGTGGATTGTAGGAAAAGGCTCTGCCAGCTAGGAGGCTGGGCGTAGAAAAAAGGCAGCCCTATATATATTCTGAATCAAGCATGGCTCGGGGCTATTTCCTTGAAGGTCAATCGAGAATTGAGGGAATATTGCCAGCTCCTAATAGAACCTCCCTATGGCTGATCGTCTAGCGTATATTGTAAGTAACTAGGATCTGCTGTTATCTCCCTTTTATTTGTTTGCTGTTTGTGTGTAATGTGTAATTAATTGATTTATCCTATCCATCTTTTTTATAACAAATGCATTGAGATAATTTTTTCTATATCATAATAAATATTCATTAAGATCTGCTTTCTGCCTGATATTTGATCCATGCTAACTAAGAGACTGGAGTATTGCTGATCGTTTTAAGCTCGGGTAGATACGAAATTGTGAGTTTCGGTCTCTGGGGACGGCAGGGATTGTTGTCTATGCAGTCACTGTCTGGGTCTAGGGTAGGCAGACAGTGTGGTTGCTCAGCCCTGCGTCTCTTCCTGCGATGCCCATAGTGTCCATGAGGACTGGTGGCAGCGTAACTAATAGAATAGGAAAGTGAACCCATGGATTGTGGGAGGCGTAGTCATTACTAGTTTCAAAAGAAGACTTGTACTGCGTTGCAATCCTGGGGCCATTGTATCGCACTCTACGTACCTGTTGTGAGAGAAAGTGTGCAGGGACAGATTGGTAAGCAAGCGCGGGGGCTTGCTATCTATGCCGTCATTATCTGGGCTAGGCTAGACCGATAGTGGGTGGCTTAACCTGGCATCTTTCACAGCAGGCCGCGTCGTAGTCGTGACACACACCATATAGTATTTGTGCATACACACATTATGTTAATATAATATATACACATAACATCTTTTAATCAATACATTAGATGCACGTTGACACTTTTTTCAATACATAATACATTTTCACTTTTATTATATACTAGCTTTTGCCCGCGGCTTCGCTCGCGTGGATTTTAGAATTTGTTAAAATTGTTTTTTAAAAGAAACTTGAGTTTTTTTTGGTAGAACCCCCCCCTTTCCCCCCCACTTGGGATTTTTGGAAAATTGTAAAACACGTGCTTTTATTTTTCAAGAAGATTGTAAATACCAAATTTCACGTCTGTAACATCTTTGGTTTTTGAAATCTAGGTATAATGATAAAAATATTCAGACCCCTTTCCCCCGACCCCCACAAATTGGATTTGTGGAAAATGGCAACATGTTTGGTTTTTTTCACGAAGATTGTAAATACCAGATTTCACACCCATAACATCTTCGGTTTTTGAAATATAGGTATACTTTTGCCCCCCCCAAAGGAATTTTCAGACCATGGTAAAATACGTGTTGTTTTATTTTTCAAGACAAATCTAAATACCAATTTTCAGGACTGTAACATCGTCTGTTTAGGAGATACAGGTGTCCTGTTTAAAATATTTAAAATATTCAACCCCCTTTATTGGCCCCCCACTTGGATTTTTGAAAAACGGTAAAATACGTGTTTTTTTATTTTTCTAGACTAATCTAAATACCGATTTTCACATCTGTAGCATCTTCTGTTTTTGAGCTATAGGTATCCTGTTTAAAATATTCAACCCCCTTTTTCACCCCCTTATGGGGGGATTTTCCAAAAATCCTTCCTTAGTAGGCGCCTAAATCATAAAAACAGTGCACCTTCAAAATTTCACATTCCTAGGTTAAACGGTTTCAGATGGGCGTTGATGAGTCAGTCAGTCAGTCAGGACTTTCGCGTTTATGATAAAAGTATTCAACCCCCCTTTTTGCCCCCCAAGGAATTTTCAGAAAATGGTAAAATACCTGTTTTTTTTATTTGTCAAGATGAATCTAAATACCGATTTTCACGTCTGTACCATCTTCTGTTTTTAAGATATAGGTATCCTGTTTAAAATATTTTAAATATTCAACCCCCTTTTTTTGCCCCCAGTTGAATTTTTGAAAAACGGTAAAATATGTGTTTTTTTATTTTTCAAGAAGAATCTAAATACCGATTTTCACGTCTGTAGCATCGTCTGCTTTTGAGCTATAGGTACCGTGTTTAAAATATTCAATCCCCTTTTTCACCCCCTTAGGGGCAGAGTTTCCAAAAATCCTTCCTTAGTGGGTGCCCACATCATAAAAACAGTGCACCTTCAAAATTTCACATTCCTAGGTTAAACGGTTTCAGCTGCGCGTTGATGAGTCAATCAGTCAGGACTTTCGCATTTATGATAAAAGTATTCAACCCCCCCTTTTTACCCCCAAGGAATTTTTAGAAAATGGTAAAATACGTGTTTTTTTATTTGTCAAGATAAATCTAAATACCGATTTTCACGTCTGTACCATCTTCTGTTTTTGAGCTATAGGTATCCTGTATAAAATATTCAACACCCTTTTTCACCCCCTTAGGGGCGGAGTTTCCAAAAATCTTTCCTTAGTGGGTGCCTACAACATAAAAACAGTGCACCTTCAAAATTTCACGTTTCTAGGTTAAACGGTTTCAGCTGGGCGTTGATGAGTCAGTCAGTCAGGACTCTCGCGTTTATATATATAGATGTTTTTATTAATTCATTGATTCACTCACAGTACAGGTATAATTTAATTTTGATATATGTCATAACCCTATGGGGATTATCATACTAGATGTTGTACATCAATATGTCTTATTTAGGGTGGATAAATCTACAGGAGACATCTTAGTATACTAACACATACAGTGGTATTTTCACTATAACTTTATGTTTTATGATTTTTGAGGGGGAGAGAGATCTAGCTTATAACCATCTTTTCACTAATTGTTTCTTTTCTTATATTTGCATTTTGGTGTAATAAGGGTGTCCAGGGACCTACTATTTTAGCTAATATGTTCCCAATATTTGTCCTCCTGCAATGTTTTTAACCGTGATTTTAGTTGCTACGGCAACGGGGAAACGCCAGACGTGCGGTTTCTTCACACGCCGTGACGCAACCTGGACCAGCCCCCAGTTTCTCATGTCTAATGGTATATGGTGTAACCTTGAGAATGGCTCCAGAGAGAGCCGGAACGTTGGTCCTTATTTTAACATGTCATAAATAAACTTTATTGTTTTTATTTTTTTGAGTGCAGCCATTTCCTTTCGTATATGTATATACACTATATTGCCAAACGTATTCGCTCACCCATTCATATGCGAATCAAGGCAGGTGAGCGAATACTTTTGGCAATATAGTATATATATACTAGCTAATATACCCAGTTTTGCCGGGGTTTTTATTTTTTAATTTGTTTTTAAAGAGTAGCTTTAAATTTTTTGGAAAGGCTACGTAAGAAAAACTTGAAAATGTTATTATAATTTATTTTTAATTCCTGGACATTTACTAAGTATTTTGGCTTGTCAATAATTACATATTTTGTCCATTTCTCAAATAATTACATACGGATGTTGGTCATACTCCATCTGACTATCCTATCCTAGTTAAGACTTTATAGCAATTGTAAGGTTTTGCCTCCCTTGACATACTGGATCTTTCCCTTTGGTTTTGTTGGGTCTCATGTTGCTCTGTGGTCTCTGCTACCCTTAATTTTTTTGCTCCTTCCCTGGTTTTCTTTAGTCAGTTTTCTTTCTGCTCTTTGGCCTCTACTGCCCATGATTTCTTTGCTCTTTCCCTCACTTCTTGTAGTCAGTTCTCATGCTGCTCTGTGTCTCTTTTTATTACACCTCCGCTGCTGTATGCATCGTGCCCACCTTCCATGCTCAGAGCGGCACATGTAAAATGCTGCCCCATGTTCAAGCACACAACCAGTTAAACACCTGACACACATACCACACCCCTGCCTTGCATAAAGGTCTGTTCCGCCCCTTCAGCAATGCTTCAGCATTAACCTGTTTGGCTGTGTGTCTAACAGAAGCTCCCTGAATTACTACAGACCTCCCATGTAACAGACCCCCTGCTTGACCAATGATTACCCGACTTCTGCCCGCCCCTGACCAAAGGACCATCTTATCGGAACACCCTATTGTACCTCGCCTGGAGTCCCCCTTATGTCCTGCCTGCCACCCCAAGGTACATTACTAGTGTCTTCCAAGTGTCCTGGTCCCTCCTGTCTGTCTGCTTGTGAATCCCTGCGTTACAGGGTTCAGACCACACCATGAACCGTTACACTTTTGCTCACACTGTTCTGAGTCTTTCCCTCTTATTTTCACTTCAGATGTCATGTTAAGTTGTGGTGTGTGGTGACGCTGATATAATGTCGTTTGCTTTGTGTTAAACTTCTTCAATGGTTTCTTTTTTCTGGCTGTACTTTTTTTTACTTTAATAGGCAACCTATATGATTTAATTTAACTTCATATTTCACAGATATCGAAGGAGCAAACTATTTTCTGCGTCTCACTTCAATTCTTCTCACATATTTCTGCCAAACATTTATTTTCAACTGTCAATTTTGTGGCTTTAACTGTCAACCTACTTCACCACCTCCCTCATACCTCATCCTTCACCTGCCCTGATGCTGCCACTAATCACTACAACACTACGCTTATCTCTGCTCTAGACACTCTTGCTCCTCTTCGACTCTGCAAGGCCCCACGCCGCCAGCTTCAGCCCTGGCACACCCTCCAAACTCGCTACCTGCAAAGATGCTCCCGCACTGCAGAGCGTGCCTGGAGGAAATCCCACTCTGAAGCTGATTTTGTTCACTTCAAGTTTATTCTCCGGTCATACACCTCTGCCCTCCACTTGGCCAAACAATCCTTCTTCTCATCTCTTATATCTATGCTGTCCTCCAACCCTAAACGGCTCTGGTCCACCTTCAACACCCTCCTCCACCCACCTGCACCTCCCCCCTCAGCTGCCTTCAGCGCTCAAGACCTGGCAGACTACTTCCTCAGTAAAACTCTAACTATCAGAAGCAACATCCCAACACAAGATAGTTATCTGCCACCTCCACTCCCACAGGTCCCCTCTGCCACCCTCTGCCGCTTCCTCCCAACCACTGAGGAGGAAGTCAATTCCTTATTTTCCTCCTCACATCTCACCTCGTGCCCGCTCGACCCCATTCCCTCACATCTAATTCCTCCCCTCTCCTCCTCCCTCACCCCTGCTCTCACACACATCTTCAACCTATCTCTCTCCACTGGCTCCTTTCCATCCGCCTTCAAACACGCGCTAGTTACCCCTTTACTAAAGAAACCATCCCTAGACACCAACTCTCCATCCAACTACCGCCCTGTATCCCTGCTTCCCTTCACATCAAAGCTCTTAGAAAAACTAGTCTTCAACCGCCTCTCCCTCTTCCTGTCCTCCAATTCCCTACTTGACCCCCTGCAATCTGGCTTCCGTCCGCTACACTCAACTGAAACTGCCCTCACCAAAGTCACCAACGACCTCCTAACTGCTAAAAAACACGGCCACTATTCTATTCTCATCCTGCTTAACCTCTCGGCTGCTTTTGACACTGTTGACCACCCCCTCCTTCTACAGACCCTCAACTCTCTGGGTCTCGGTGACACTGCACTTGCTTGGGTTGACTCCTATTTATCCAACAGGTCCTTCTCTGTGTCCTTTGCTGGTAATTCCTCCTCTTCCTTGCCTCTATCTGTTGGTGTACCTCAAGGCTCTGTCCTTGGTCCTCTGCTCTTTTCCATCTACACCTCCTCCCTGGGCAAAATCATCAACAGCTTTGGCTTTAATTACCACCTCTACGCTGATGACACTCAGATCTACCTCTCTACCCCTGATCTCTCTCCCCCTGTCCTTTCAAAAGTCAGTGACTGTTTATCTGGCATCTCCTCCTGGATGGCCTCCCACCACCTAAAGATCAACATGTCAAAGACTGAGCTCCTACTTATTCCTCCCTCTAATGCCTCCCCACCTCCTGACTTCTCTATCACGGTGGAGGGTATCACCATCTCCCCATCAAACCAAGTTCGCTGTCTTGGAGTTACACTGGACTCTGCTCTTTCCTTCATCCCCCACATCAAGTCTCTTTCCTCCTCCTGCCGATACCAACTGCGTAATATTTCCAGATTTCGGCCATTTCTTACCGCTGTCACCACAAAACAACTCCTACACGCCTGGTAATCTCCCGACTCGACTATTGCAATAATCTCTTATCTGGCCTCCCTCTGTCCCACCTCTCCCCCCTACAATCCATCCTGAACGCCTCCGCCAGGCTAATTCACCTCACCCGCCGCTCTGTCTCTGCCGCTCCCCTCTGCGAGTCCCTTCACTGGCTCCCCATCCACTGCAGAATTAAGTTCAAAATCCTTATCCTTACCTACAAAACCCTCACTAACTCAGCGCCCCACTACCTGTCCTCACTAATCACCAAATACACCCCAGCCCGCTCCCTAAGGTCAAACAGTGACCTGCGCCTAGCTTCTCCCCGCATCACCTCTTCCCATGATAGACTGCAGGATTTCTCACGCACAGCCCCCACTCTCTGGAACGCTCTCCCTCGTACTGTCAGACTTTCCCCTAACTTCTCTTCCTTCAAACGCTCCCTGAAAACATTCCTATTTAGGAAGCCTACCACCCAACTCACTGACGCAACCATCAATCACTCTCACCTTACAGTCCTCTCCTCCTGTTTCCAACCCCAACCCTCCTAGATTGTGAGTTCCTACGGGAATAGGGCCCTCATCTCCTCCTGTACTGTTTGTCAAATGTTGTTCAATGTATTGTAACCCTGTCTGTACTGTGCTTATTGTACAGCGCTGCGGAATATGCTGGCGCTTTATAAATAAATAATAATAATAATAATAATAATTTAATCCTTAGCCTGACAGTTTGCCTAAACCAAACACACTCAGCAGCATCACTCACACTCAGCAGCAGAACCAGACTCAGTAGCAGCAAATTCAGCAACAACACTCACACTCAGCAGCGTCACTGAAACTCAGTAGCATCAGACTCAGACTCAGAGGCACTCAAACTCAGGAGCATCACTCAGTCTTAGCAGCACTCAAACTCAGCAGCACCAACAGACTCAGCAGCAGCACCCAAAAATAGCAGCAGCATCAGATTCAGCAGCAGCACTGTACAGGTGTTCGGCAGCTGGTGAGGTTTACCCTGGTTTCAGTTCTCTGGGAACCACTCTCCACGCGGGAGAAGTAGGAGGTCGAATGTTAGGGCAATGGAGCTCCCCCTCATGAATCACCCCAGGGCAGGCTACTATTTTTTGGGATAAACCGTCCCAAAAGTGTCATGTACTATAGCAAAGAAAACAGTTTGGCAGTGGAGGGGGCAGAGGAGGTGAGCGGAGGACAGAGCATTTGCTCAGCATGGGGAAACAGGAGCAGAGAATGCCAATCACAGCATGGTGGGAAAGGCTACCAGCCTATGGGCGCTGGGCTTGACACAAACGTTCACTTTTATATATTAGAAGATACACTAACAGAGCCCTCTTGGCTGCCTCCATGCTGTATAGGTGGAGTTTTAGGTCCCACTCCCTCCCATCTGAATCCTCCAGTAACATCTCTCATGCAGGAGTCGGAGGCTGACAGTGTCTGCTGTGAGGACCCCCAGAATACCAAATCACTGCATGCTATTCCTGCATGAGACAGTATTTGCATTGCAGGGCCCATCACGGCCCACAGTGGGCCTATCTAATTCCATGGGCTTGGAGAAATCCCTCCAGTAGCCCCTATGTTAATGCAGCCGTGATGGTATCAAAGGAGCACAAGTTACAGGACAATTACATATATATATAATCAAGAATGTCTTACCTGTGTGTATCCATACACCTCCAGTATCTGTGCTATGGGGACGGTGGTTTCTGAATGGTGATCTCCAATGAAGCCAATCAGCTTGTTGTGACCTAAACATGCATAATTTGGAGCTGTCTGTTTTGATCCAGATATAATCTGTAGGACATTTTTCAGGGCTTTCTTTGGGGTTGTGCACGAGTCAAACAGATGATATCCCACGGTGATGTTCGGTAATAGATCTGGCTGATTGTTCACTCTCTCGATTCCATAAAGAAAATTCATTAAGTTCACATAATTCCGTGCCAAAGCGCTGTAAAATGATATATTTTGTATTGAATTTATAATTTATTCAGATTTTTAACTAATGTATTGTCAGCAATGCACTTTATTTAAAAAAAAATACAAATAGTGATCCCTCACACTTTACACAAATAAGGCCTGAAGCACCTAGGGCGTAAGGCCCTTAAGTTGCCTCTGAAGCCAGGATGCAGGGAGGATTTTTCTAGAAGGTTTGGCAGTGCGTGAGGAGAATGAGCGGGAGCGGTGTGGGAGGAGTCGATAGGAGGGTACTTAAGGCGCGTGTGGAAAGGCTCTGTGCACCTTTTTCTCCTGAGGTAGAGCAGTGAAAATCTGTGCTGCGTCAGAGAAGCAGTGGTTTTCGTTTTTTTCCTTTAAATATTGTTTTGGAGATGGTAGAAGGTGGTGAGATGGAGTCGCTACTGGAGGAATTGCGGGAGTGGGCCAGAAGAAGCCTGTCGGAGGTGTTGGCGGCGGATGGGGTCTCTCGGCCTGCCAGGATTGCGAGGCCTCCAGTGCGGTTTAATCCGGGAGGCGAATCCAGTGATGTATCGGCGGCCGAGAGATCGAGATTGGAGGCTGTGGGAGGTCATGATCGGTTGGTCCAACGGATGTTGGCTGGTGGTGACGCAGTTGGAGTTGAGGCTGGCGTGAGCGCTTCCAGGCGTGTGGAAGGTAGGAGCTTGAGGCCGGCTTCGGGGGCTAAAGATCCTTCTGGTGGGAGGGGTGGTGTGGTGAGCTCTACCAGGAGAGAAGGAGTGCTGAGTTCAAGGAGTTCCTCGGGGGGAAGGAGAGGTCGGTGTTCCGCCAGGGGTCCCAGAGGAGGAGGAGCAAGGGCTGTCTCGGGGACTGATGTTTCGGCGGTAAGACAGTTGGTGGATAAGGATGTGGACGGTGGTGTGACACACGGTGTTGGTGTGCGGGATGAAGGCACCCAAGAGCTCGAAGTAAATTGGTGTTCAGTTGGTGGAGTTGATGGGGCTCTGGAGGTTGAGGTGAGGGAGCGAGTTGTTGATTTTGGTACTTCAGGTTCTGGGGCTCATCGCACTGTTAACTTTTCGTCCACAGTTCCAATGATTCGGGAGAGGAGTCCACAGGCTGCTGGAGTTGGTGGAGGTGGAGCAGGAGGTTTGGAGTCGGTGGCGATGGAGGTTCCAGGAAGTTCAGGAGGTCCTCGTGTGGCAACAGGTAAAGGAAATGGTGGTGATGTTGGTTCTTTCATGTCTTTTTTACATGGGACCTTTGCGGCTTGGTCGGGTTCACCAAAGGGTGTGAAGCAGGGTGTGGATTTGGCTCAAGCTTGGAAGGGGGAAGGTGGGCCAGTTGTGAGAGCCGGTAGAGCTCTTGGTGGTGAAGTTATGGCTTCAAATGGGCTGAGTGGCAATGTGGGTTCACTCGCTGAGTCCGCAGGAGTGGCGGATGTGGCAAGGAGGAATGCTTATGTGTCATTTTCTGTGCCTTTGGGGTTACATTTGAAGCAGGAGGTTAAGGAAGGCATATGGCGGTGGGAAGTACGTGGAACTTTTTCCCCTGCTTCCGTTGGATGAGGTGGCTGGGGTGAAAGATGATTCGTCTAAGGACGGTTTAAAGGAAGAGAAGGAAAGGAAGAAGAGGTTTCGGAGGATTCCTAAGTCATTCAGGAATTGGCTCCAGGCCTTCTGTATTTTGGCAAGTGTGGTTGGGAAAAAGAGCCCACAGCACTGTTCGGGTCTGTTTTGTTATGTGGAGGGGATTTGGGAGGCCTATCGATCTTATGGTGGTTGGGCGTGGTGGAAATACGATGAGCAATTTAGACAACGTTTGGCGGCTCACTCAGGCATGGGGTGGGATCAATTGGACATTACGCTGTGGTTGCATTTGATGGGGCACAAAAGGCGTTGCCCTTTCCAGGGGGAGCCGGGGGGAGGAGTCAGTTCCCCACCGACTGGTGTTAAAGAAGGATCATGCTGGGGGTTTAACGAAGGTCAGTGTAAGTTCGGTAAAGGGTGCAGATACAAGCACGAATGTTCAAATTGTGGAGGATTGCATTCATTGTCCAGATGTTTTAAGAGGGCAAGACAAGAAGGTCTGCCTTTTGGAGGGTCTGGAGAGGGGAGCTTCCGCTGTGAAACTCGACGCGATGTTACCGTGGCTAAGGCTTTACCGAAGACATAGAGATGCAGAGTTTTTACGTGACGGTTTTGGTGTTGGTTTTCGGATTCCTTTTGTGGTAAGGCCTGGGGGTGGCAAGCTAAGAAATTTGTAGTCAGCTAGAGTGTATCCGGAGGTAGTTCGGGAGAAGGTGTTTATGGAGATTGGGGCTGGTAGGATGGCTAGTCCATTCTTGTCTCCTCCGGTGCAGGATTTGAGGATATCCCCTTTGGGGGTTGTGCCGAAGCGGAAGGTGGGTGAATTTCGTTTGATTCATCATTTATCCTTTCCACGGGGGAAATCGGTGAATGATGATATTGGTGAGGCGTTGGCCTCGGCGTCATACGTGTCATTTGATTCCGCGGTTAGTTTGGTTCGTGATGCAGGACCGGGGGCTTTGATGGCCAAGGTGGATATTGGGTCGGCTTTTTGGTTATTACCTATTCATCCTTCGTGTCATCTTCTGGGATTTTGGTTTGAAGGTGAATTTTATGTGGATTTATGTTTGCCTATGGGTTGTTCCATTTCCTGTTCCTTTTTTGAATGTTTCAGTACATTTTTGGAATAGGTGGGCCGTGAAGTTGCAGGGTCGAACAATTTGACTCATTATCTGGATGATTTCTCGTGTGTTGGAAGGGAAGGGACAGGAAAGTGTCTGCACATTCTTCGGTCTTTTCAGTGGGTGGCACACCGATTTGGTGTTCCTTTGGCCTCTGATAAAACGGAAGGTCCAGCATCGGTTATCACTTTCTTGGGAATTGAGATTGATTCAGTAAAGGGTGAGTGTCGTTTACCTGTGAAAAAAGTGGTGGAAGCTTTGAAACAGGTTGAAGGGGCCCTGTCGATTAAGAAATTACAGTTGAGAGAGCTTCAGTTGCTGATTGGTCGCTTGAATTTTGCATGCAGGGTCATTCCGGTGGGAAGAGTCTTCTTGCGTGGATTGGCTTTGGCGACATGGGGTGTTCGGAAAGGTCATCACTTTGTTAGGATTTCCAGGACCATGAAGGAGGATTTGGAAGTGTGGAAATCCTTTTTGGTGGTGTTTAATGGGGTGGCCTTATTCCCTTCAAAAGAGGTTTTGGCGAAGGAGCTGGAATTTTTTACGGACGCATCGGGAGGTGTTGGTTTTGGGGTATATTTTGGGGGACGTTGTTGTGCTTCTCGTTGGCCTGATAGTTGGTTGGCATCTTCCTTGGTGCGGAATTTGGCCTTTTTGGAGTTGTTTCCATTAGTAGTGGCTTTGGAGCTGTGGGGAGGTGCTCTGGAGGGAAGAAGGATACTGTTCCGTTCTGACAACATGGCGGTGGTGGCGGCGGTTAATTCTTTGTCGGCTTCATCATTGCCAGTCATTAAATTGCTGAAGAGATTTGCGTTGATGTGTCTTAAGTTTAATGTTTTATGCAGGGCAAGGCATGTCCTGGGTAGCCTTAACTCAGTGGCGGATGCTTTGTCTCGTTTTCAATGGAGCAGGTTTCGTTCCCTGGCTCCGTTGGCAGAGGAGGTGGGCAACCCTTGTCCGGAGGGCCTTTGGCAGCTAGGCTCAGAATTTTTGGAAGATGGGTGAGAGGTTCTTTGTCGGAGTCATCTTGGAAGGCCTACTCGCGAGTATGGAGGGATTGGGACGCTTTGGCTGAGCGGTTCAGGTACGTGGCAGTGGGTGCTTTGGATGAGGAAAGGCTGCTCAGAGCATACCTCATTCAGTTATTTGAGTCTGGGGCATCTCCTGGAGGGGTTCGTAAGTCTTTAGCCGCCTTGGCTTTCCTTTTTCAGGTATTGGGAATAAGAGATGTCACCAAGGATTTTGTGATCAGATGTGCAGTTCGGGGTTATGTGAAGGGGAGATGCAGGGCAGATGCTAGGCGTCCAGTTTTGAGATTATTCTTGGAGGGGCTGTAGGATTTTGTTGGGAGTTTTTGTTCTTCACCTTAAGTGGTTCTGCTTTTGAGGGTGGCTTTTTGTTTAGGGTTTTTTGGGGCATTTCGAGTGGGTGAGTTGGTGTGTAATTCTAAGAGAGGAGGTGGTGGTTTAGGAGCTGATGCGGTTTGGTTGGGAGTTAATGATCTGGTCATTTGGGTTGCTAACTCCAAGACGGATCAGTTGGGTAGGGGGCGTAGAGTGTGGATAACTGTGTGGTTTGTAGTGGAGAACGTTAAATTTTTGGAGGTAAGGGTGGAGTCTAGTGTGGCCTTCTTATGTCACGTGGACGGGTCGGCTTTATCAAGATATCAGTTTATTTCTATTTTGAAGAAGGGTTTGGTGAGTTTAGGGAGAAATCCAAAGGAATTTGGTTCTCACTCTTTTCGTATTGGGGCTACAATGGAAGCTTCAAGGTGGGGTTTGTCGGCAACGGAAATTCAAGAATTGGGAGGATGGAACTCAAGGGCTTTTAAGTCTTACGTTCATCCTGGTTTGCTGTCATGAATTTTGAAATCATCTGTTAAAGCTGGGAGGTTATGTGGAGCACAGTTTGCTGTATGCTATGTTTTCAACTTTTTTTTTAAAAAAGAGATTTTGAAATACGAAAAATATCAAATTTATACATGAAATATGAATTATACCTTTTATATGGAATATATATATATTTATTCTAGTTTATCTTTGTAATTTGTTGGTTGTTTGGGGTTGAGCGTGGGGGTTTGGAGTATTTGGAGGCAAGGAGTTGGTGCTTGTTTATATGTTTTTCTTTACAGGTATGGTCATGGTTATTGGGAGGGATGTGTGGTGGTTTGGTGGGGAGTTTTTTTTCTTTTAAAGTATTTTTGTGTGGTGGAGAAAGATGTTGGTAATGTGTTTTGTTTTTGCAGATCCTCCAAGAGTGGTGTGGATTATTGGAGACTTGCTGATTTTTTTGGGCGAGAATAAGGGCGTTGGTGCGATCCTCTGGAGTACAGATGGGTCTGCTTGAGTCGGCAATACGGGTACGGTGGATCGGAATCTGTGGACTCCTATGGGAGGAGTTTAAGCCGACGATTTTGGGTGCCCTGAGGCATGGTGAAGTTCCCCATGTGCTGGTGGTTCACATGAGAGGGAACGATTTGGGTGTGGTCCCTCTTTGTATGCTGCTGGAGCAGATGCAGGAAGATCTGCGGCCAGTTGAGGGTGTGGTCACCATGGACAGTGGTGGTGTGGTCCGAGGTGATGCCAAGGATGGTGTGGGAGCAGGTGGAGAATGAGGAGGTAGTGCAGCTGGGCCGTATCAAGCTGAATCGCTGCATGGGAAGGTTCGTGAGGAGGATGGAGGGTGTGGTGGTGCGACATCTACCTTTGGAAGAGGAGGAGGCGGAGTGTTATTTTATGGCGGATGGAGTTCACCTGACAGATAAGGGCAAGAATCTGTTCATCCTGGGGCTCAAGGAGGGGATTGAACAAGCCCTGTTTTTTCTTGGTGGGGGAGCTCTCCCATAAAGGTGTTATGTGAGGAGCTCGTGGCGGGAGCTTGTAGGCAGTGCTGGCTAGGGGTTCCTTTTTAGTTAGGATTACTTTGGTCAGATGGTTGGGAGTTGGGAAGATTTTTGGTGGTTGGTTGGTTGGTTTGGAGGTTTGTGGGGAGTCCTCTTTCAGCACTGGTTTATTGTTTTATTTTGTTATTAGAATTGTTATGTCATTATGATTGGTTTTAGTGTGGAGTTTTAGCTGTGGCCTATATATAATAAATATATATATTATTCCACAGTTATGTGTTGCATATTTTTGTCTCCCGGAGTCCGACCCGGTCATCAGTAGGCGACTTAAAGTATTTCAGGATCCCCAATACATAATTTGTAACAGTAATCCATTCACAGTATGAGGGAAACATCCAATCACAGACACTGTCAAATGTGAGCAATTCTGGAAAACCAAAACAGCTGGGTGCACCAGGAGTACAAATATTCTAAACTCCTTACTGGGATTATCTCTAACACAAGTAGTTGAGGAGCCGACCCGTAAAGAGGCCATATTGGATTTAATACTCACAAATGGAGGTTTGGTATCGGACGTTGTTGTAGGTGAAAATTTGGGATCTAGTGATCACCAGTCAGTATGGTTTAATATAAGAACAGGGATGGAGCCGCACCACACAAAAACAAAAGTTTTAGACTTTAAAAAAACAGATTTTTCTAAAATGAGATTTTGTGTGAAGGAGTCATTATCAGACTGGAGGAATTTAAAGGGAGTCCAAGAGAAATGGGATTATTTAAAGGAAGCATTATTGAAGGCCACAGGAAATTGCATTCGGCTTGTTAGCAAAAACAAAAAAGGGAAGAAACCACTGTGGTACTCTGCAGAAGTGGCCAAAATAGTGAAGAACAAGAAGATAGCATTCAATAATTATAAAAAAACTCAGCGTGAAGAAGATAGGCAAACCTATAAGATTAGGCAGAAAGAGGCAAAGCAATTTATAAGAGCTTCCAAAGCACACGCAGAAGAGAAAATAGCTCAGTCAGTAAAAAAGGGGACAAAACATTTTTTAGATACATAAACGAGAAAAGAAAAGTAAAACAAGGATTAATTAGATTAAAAACAAAGGAAGGAAGGTATGTAGAAGAGGATAAAAGTCTCGCTGACTGCCTCAATAAATATTTTTGTTCAGTCTTTGCAGAAGGAAAGGGACCTCAGTTAGGAGAGAACACTAAAGAGACATTTACATATGAGTTTACAGCGGAGGAGGTTCTAAAGCAGCTGTCTAAAGTAAAGACAAATAAGTCAATGGGGCCTGATGGGATCCACCCTAAATTATTAAAAGAGCTCAGTGATGTAATAGCAAAACCGTTAACCAATCCTTGTTAACAGGAGTTGTCCCAGAAGACTGGAAATTAGCAAATGTTGTGCCCATTCACAAGAAGGGTAGTAGGGAGGACTCTGGGAACTATAGGCCAGTTAGTCTTACGTCAGTAGAGGGGAAATTAATGGGAACCATGTTAAAGGAAAGGATTGTTGAACATCTAAAAACATATAGATTACAGGATCAGAAACAACATGGGTTTACCTCAGGGAGATCATGCCAAACTAATCTTATTGATTTTTTTGATTGGGTAACAAAAATAATAGACACAGGTGGTGCAGTAGACATTGCGTATTTCGATTTCAGTAAGGCTTTTGATACTGTTCCGCATAGAAGGCTTATCAATAAATTGCAATCTTTGAGCTTGGATTCCAATATTGTTGAATGGATTAGGCAGTGGCCTAGTGACAGGCAACAGAGGGTTGTGGTAAATGGAGTTTATTCGGCGCAAGGTCTTGTTACCAGTGGGGTACCTCAGGGGTCAGTACTTGGACCCATTCTCTTTAATATTTTTATTAGTGATATTGCAGAAGGTATTAATGGAAAAGTATGTCTTTTTGCTGATGACACAAAGATTTGCAACAGGGTTGACGTTCCTGGAGGGATCAGCCAAATGACAAATGATTTAGGTAAGCTAAAAAAATGGTCGGAGTTGTGGCAATTGAGTTTTAATGTGGATAAGTGCAAGATAATGCACCTGGGACGTAAAAACCCAAGGGCTGAATATAGAATATTTGATACAGGCCTAACCTCAACATCTGAGGAAAGGGATTTAGGGGTTATTATTTCAGAGGATCTAAGGGTAAGTAGTCAATGTAATAGAGCAGCAGGAAATGCTAGCAGAATGCTTGGTTGTGTATGGAGAGGTATTAGCAGTAGGAAAAGGGAAGTGCTCATGCCACTGTACAGAGCACTGGTGAGACCTCACTTGGAGTACTGTGTGCAGTACTGGAGACCGTATCTCCAGAAGGATATAGACATCTTGGAGAGAGTTCAGAGAAGGGCTACTAAAATGGTGTACGGCTTGAAGGAGAAAAGTTACCAAGAAAGGCTTAATGATCTTAACATGTACAGCTTGGAAAAAAGACGAGACAGAGGAGATATGATAGAAACATTTAAATACGTAAAGGGAATCCACAAGGTAGAGGAAGGGAGTATATTTAAAAGGAAACAAAATAGCAAAACAAGAGGACATAGTCTTAGATTAGAGGGGCAAAGGTTTAAAAGTAACATCAGGAAGCATTATTTTACTGAGCGGGTGGTGGATACATGGAACAGTCTTCCAGTAGAAGTGGTAGAGGCCAAAACAGTAATTGAATTTAAGCAAGCATGGGATAGGCATAAGGCTATCCTAAACAAAAGATAAATAAGGTAAAGTATCCATGTAATTGGGCAGACTAGATGGGCCGAAAGGTTCTTATCTGCCGACATTTTTCTATGTTTCTATGTTTCTATGTTTCTATACCAGAGATGTATTTGGGAGGTGCAGCCCTGACGTTTCATATTATTTCTCTGCCCTCTCATGTTGAAGTCACCCTGTTCCTGTAGGGTGCATGTTGTTCCTGTAATATGTGTTATGTAGGAATAATATTATTGTCTATCTTGTCAGGGATATATCAATTATGACGTGTAACACATGTTTTGCTATACACATGTTTATTCCCTTTGTGTGTATTGGAACAAAACGGGAGGAAAAAAACAAAAAAAAAACATAATGTCACACAAAACTCCAAAAATGCGCTGGACAAAATCCATGGCACCCTTTCAAAATTGAGGATAAATAAGATTGTGTCAAGCACAATACTCCTGTAAACTCACCTGGGGCAAGTAACAAGTGTGGACAATATAAAAATCACACCTGAAAGCAGATAAAAAGGAGAGAAGTTCACTTACAGAGTTATTCAAAGAGATCGAATTGCTTGAGAAAGGTAACCGAACGCTGAAAATCAGTGTTCGGTTACCTTTCCTGGCCATTCGGCTATCCAGAGGGCAGGCAATTCACCAAATCCTAGCGAATTGCCTGAACATACGGTGCCTGTTCGAGGGGCAGTGAAATCCCCATGAAAAAGCACTGCTCGGCTATTCAGAGAACACAAACCAGCAGTGAAAGGTTCCCCTAATGCCCTGCCATTCGGTGGTTTCATTCGACAAATTTATTCTGGCGAATCCCATAGGCTTCAATGTTAAAAATATTCCTGTTTTAATTCAATATCTAATAAACCGTTCATTATTAAATTCTGCAGTAAAGAGTCTCTTTATTTATTTAGGATCCACCCTAAATTATTAAAAGAGCTCAGTGATGTAATAGCAAAACCGTTAACAGATTTATTTAACCAATCCTTGCTAACGGGAGTCGTCCCAGAAGACTGGAAATTAGCAAATGTTGTGCCCATTTACAAGAAGGGTAGTAGGGAGGAATCTGGGAACTATAGGCCAGTTAGTCTTACGTCAGTAGTGGGGAAATTAATGGGAACCATGTTAAAGGAAAGGATTGTTGAACATCTAAAAACACATAGATTACAGGATCAGAAACAACATGGGTTTACCTCAGGGAGATCATGCCAAACTAATCTTATTGATTTTTTTGATTGGGTAACAAAAATAATAGACACAGGTGGTGCAGTAGACATTGCTTATTTAGATTTCAGTAAGGCTTTTGATACTGTTCCGCATAGAAGGCTTATCAATAAATTGCAATCTTTGAGCTTGGATTCCAATATTGTTGAATGGATTAGGCAGTGGCTGAGTGACAGGCAACAGAGGGTTGTGGTAAATGGAGTTTATTCGGCGCAAGGTCTTGTTACCAGTGGGGTACCTCAGGGGTCAGTACTTGGAGCCATTCTATTTAATATTTTTATTAGTGATATTGCAGAAGGTATTAATGGAAAAGTATGTCTTTTTGCTGATGACACAAAGATTTGCAACAGGGTTGACGTTCCTGGAGGGATCAGCCAAATGCCAAATGACAAATGATTTAGGTAAACTAAAAAAATGGTCGGAGCTGTTTCAATTGAGTTTTATTGTGGATAAGTGCAAGATAATGCACCTGGGACGTAAAAACCCAAGGGCTGAATATAGAATATTTGATACAGTCCTAACCTCAACATAAGAGGAAAGGGATTTAGGGGTTATTATTTCAGAGGATCTAAGGGTAAGTAGTCAATGTACTAGAGCAGAGGGAAATGCTAGCAGAATGCTTGGTTGTGTAGGTAGAGGTATTAGCAGTAGGAAAAGGGAAGTGCTCATGCCACTGTACAGAGCACTGGTGAGACCTCACTTGGAGTACTGTGTGCAGTACTGGAGACCGTATCTCCAGAAGGATATAGACATCTTAGAGAGAGTTCAGAGAAGGGCTACTAAAATGGTGTACGGCTTGAAGGAGAAAAGTTACCAGGAAATGTTCTTAACATGTACAGCTTGGAAAAAAGACGAGACAGAGGAGATATGATAGAAACATTTAAATACGTAAAGGGAGTCCACAAGGTAGAGGAAGGGAGTATATTTAAAAGGAAACAAAATAGCAAAACAAGAGGACATAGTCTTAGATTAGAGGGGCAAAGGTTTAAAAGTAACATCAGGAAGCATTATTTTACTGAGCGGGTGGTGGATACATGGAACAGTCTTCCAGTAGAAGTGGTAGAGGCCAAAACAGTAATTGAATTTAAGCAGGCATGGGATAGGCATAAGGCTATCCTAAACAAAAGATAAATCCAGGTAAAGTATCCATGTAATTGGGCAGACTAGATGGGCCAAAAGGTTCTTATTTGCCGACATTTTTCTATGTTTCTATGTTTATAGATTTTTTTAGGATATTTTAAGCAGTTTTCTGGATTTTTTTTTTTAACTTCTTTTTTCTGTAACAGCCCTTTTTATTATCATTCCCTGGACCTCATATGTAAATTTCAGCCATTTTTGCTCTGTAGTTTCTTTGCAAACAGCGTTTCATTTTCAAACATTCACACAAACTGTTTTGCTAATTTATTCACTGCCTCGTCTGCGATCTCGGCTGCTTCGATGCGTGTGATCGGCTCCTGCTCCGACGGGTTAATCCAGATGTTTTTGGGGGTTTCGGCGTGCATTCGGTGGGTTTTGCGGTTCATTTTCGTCGGGTGTGCGGTAGCTTTTCCCTGCAATTCAGGGGCCCTGTGGTGCTTGCTGAATACACCGCAGGGTCACCGAAATGGGATCGGCAAAAGGAACCGAATTAAAGAGAACGAAAAGTCACCAAATGTGCGGTGACTTTTCGAATCTCTTTGAATTACCCTGTTAGTCTTTGCATTGTGTGTCTGTGTGTGCCACACTAAGCATGTACAACAGAAAGAGAAGAGAACTGTCTGAGGACTTGAGAACCAAAATAGTGGAAAAATATCAACAATCTCAAGGTTACAAGTCCATCTCCAGAGATCTAGATTTCCCATTGTCCACAGTGTGCAACATTATCAAGAAGTTTGCAAACCATAGCACTGTAGCTAATCTCTCTGGGCGTGGACGGAAGAGAAAAATTAATGAAAGGTTGCAACGCAGGATAGTCCGGATGGAGGATAAGCAGCCCCAAACAAGTTCAAAAGAAATTCAAGCTGTCCTGTAGGCTCATGGAGCATCAGTGTCAGCGCAAACTATCCGTCGACATTTAAATGAAATGAAACGCGATGGCAGGAGAGACCCAGGAGGACCCCACTGCTGACAGACATAAAAAAGCAAGACTACAGTTTGCCATAATGTACTTGAGTAAGCCAAAATCCTTCTGGGAAAATGTCTTGTGGACAGATGAGACCAAGATAGAGCTTTTTGGTAAGGCACATCGATCTACTGTTTACCGAAAACGGAATGAGGCCTACAAAGAAAAGAACACAGTACCTACAGTGAAATATGGTGGAGGTTCAATGATGTTTTGGGGTTCTTTTGCTGAATCTGGCAATGGGTGCCTTGAATGTGTGCAAGGCATCATGAAATCTGAGGATTACCAAAGGATTATGGGTTGCACTGTAGAGCCCAGTGTCAGAAAGCTGGGTTTGTGTCCAAGATCTTGGGTCTTTCAGCAGGACAATGACCCCAAACATACGTCAAAAAGCACCCAGAAATGGATGGCAACAAAGCGCTGGAGAGTTATGAAGTGGCCAGCAATGAGTCCAGATCTAAATCCCATTGAACACCTGTTGAGAGATCTTAAAATTGCTGTTGGGAAAAGGCACCCTTCCAATAAGAGACCTGGAGCAGTTTGCAAAGGAAGAGTGGTCCAAAATTCCTTGAGAGAGGTGTAAGAAGCTTATTGATGGTTATAGGAAGCAACTGATTTCAGTTATTTTTTCCAAAGGGTGTGCAACCAAATATTAAGTTAAGGGTGCCAAGAATTTTGTCCAGCCCATTTTTGGAGTTTTGTGTGACATTATGTCCAATTTGCTTTTTTTCCCCTTTTTTTGTTTTGTTCCAATACACACAAAGGAAATAAACATGTGTATAGCAAAACATGTGTTACTGCAATACTTTTCTGTGAGAAATACTTGATTTTCTGGAAAAATATCTGGGGTGCCAAAAATTTCAGTCATGACTGTATATATCATTAATGACAGTGCCTCCAATACCTAATGGTATAATTTGGTTCTTTACCCTTAAAAATAAGGAGTAATAACCAATCAATGAATATACGTCTTAACAAATATACAGCGCGTTATCCCAAGTTCTTTTGATGCTATGTAGATATTTGTAGACACAATAAAATCAATAAAGATAAGAGACTGCGTAACGGTAAAACAATTCAAATCAAAATATATTCACACGTCAAGTTTCATACAATCATATGTTATCAACTGATCAAGATACAATTTTAACAGTAATTACTGATAGTGATTAATAGCAATACTGCGACACGCAATAATCTAATGGACAAACAGCTTAGGTTTATAGACCGCATCACACATGTGCTCAAATCAATCCTTAAACACAAAGTTCTATTCTACCCACTTAAACTTATCCCATTATAAAACAATCCTCAACCTGGCTAAAAACACTCAGTTACTGGGGCATCTCAATTTATTATTGTGGGGGCCGATTCACTAAATGCAACTTCCTTCAGGGAGATAGGTAGACTTTCTCTTCCACAGATCAATCACAGCAATTCATTCAACATGAGTTACCAAGAATGTCCTATTGATTTAATATACAGTACCTTCAATCGAAAGGGCTGCAATATGTATAAAAGTGGTTATGTTCATTTTACTAATGGAGCTGATGGCACTTGATATATAAAAACTATTTCTCGTTTACAGCTTATCTCACTATGGGGACAGCATTTATCTTTAGATGTCCACATCCAGTATTCTTGGAATATAAATAATTTCACTAAACTAGGGCGAGCAACACAGCCGTGCCCGTAGTAGCTCCTCCTTTAGCGCTCGTCTGCAGTAGAGTGGAAAGACTGATACTAATCTACTGTTTAGGCTTCAACAGCAAAAGAATTCATTTATATTCCTTTAATTTGTGATGGACATATAAAGTAACGACTATGCAATTAGGAACTAGATATCATGTTAATCAATTATACTTTACCATCTGGTAGTGAAGATAGAGTAGTGTAAGAGGACTGGGTGTGGTGGAGTGGCTCTGATGGTATCTGGTCCTTTCTCCCCTCCAAGCGTCCAAGGTCTCTCTCCAAGCTTTCTTTCAGGGTCCCTCTTTCTTTCTCCTTTTTTCCTGGAGTATCCCCCCTATATAGGGGTTTCCCACCCTGTTTAGCTCTAGCCCATCAATATGTAGCCTCATTTGATTGGTGGATATATATTCATTAACTTCGGGTTTCTGTCCAGGGGTTATATTACCTGGCCAGTAGATGGCACTCTTAGATCAAACATCCAACCTTCTACGGGAATTAATATTTGTATTTGACCAATCTTTAATAGTTCGGGGTCATTTTATACTATATCCAGGGACTCCATGGGGTTACTTAACAATATTATTGCTTATCCATTTAACGCCAGCATATTTCACGTGGCGTGTATGCATGATACACTCCTTATTTATATCCAGAGATATGTGTGTATGAGATGATTCTGCAGACAGGCATTCATTAACATTCATAATTAAGATTTAATCTGTTTTATAAATGTTAATACACGAGACACTCCTTATGTAATAATCAATCAAATGTGGTTTGGCCTCTATCTTTTATAAAATACCAAGATTATCTATTATCATTGTGGCATCAAGTGGCATCCTAAGTGGACGTTCAGAGTTGATTTCTTGGAGTTGAGGGACTGGAGGAAGGAACTGCAAGGCCCACTTTTTACTCCGGGTAAACACACGTTTATATCATGCTTTCTCTCACGCTTCTGCTCTTTACTTCTACCTTTCTCCTTAAATGGAACTCCTGCCCCTCTACCACCGACCCCTACACTATCTGCATCTCTCCCTCCCTTCTCTCGTCCCACATGATGGCCTCGCATGAGCTCCTTTGTTTCCTCAGAACATGGTCTCCCTCTAACTCTCGTGCTGCCAATCACTCCCACTCCCACAAATCCCATTCCCACCTTCTCTTTCTCACCCTCCTGCTGTTACTCTATTCAGGTGACATATCCCCTAACCCTGGCCCCACAACACATCCAATACTTCCCTCTCATCCTATCTCCATCACACATAAATCACCTCCCTGCAAGCCCAGCAACCTCATTCCCATAATACCTCAGCGCCTGTCCTCTTTCTCCTGCGCCCTCTGGAACGCTCGCTCTGTGTGCAACAAACTCACAGCCGTCCATGACCTCTTCCTTTCAAACTCCTTCAACCTCCTAGCTTTAACTGAAACCTGGCTAACTCCCTCTGACACGGCCTCCGTTGCTGCTCTCTCACATGGCGGTCTACACTTGAGCCATACCCCCAGACCGGGTGAGAGAAATGGTGGCGGGGTCAGAATCCTGCTCTCTCCCACCTGCACCTACCAGCATCTCCCTCCACCCCCATCCCTCTCCTTCGAGACACACTGCATCCGCCTGTTCTCTCCTCTGGCTCTCAGGGTGGCAGTCATCTACCGCCCACCGGGACCAACCTCCCAGTTCTTCGACCACTTTGCTACCTGGCTTTCTCACTTCCTGTCTTCTAATCTTCCATGCCTAATTCTCAGGGACTTCAACATTCCCATTGATGATCCTTCCGCCCCTGCTGCCTCCAAACTTCTTTCACTCACGTCCTCCTTTGGACTCACACAATCCTCCCTCCTCCCTACCCACCGCGATGGTCACGCTATTGACCTTGTCTTTTCCAGCCTCTGCTCCATTTCTGAGTTCAACTGTCGCCCTTTCCCCATATCTGACCACCACCTTCTCTCTTTCAACCTATCTGGACTTCCTAAACACCCTGCTCCCCCACCCCGCACACACACTCGCAGAAATCTACATGCTGTGGACCCCCATCAATTCTCCAACCTACTTCACCACCTCCCTCATACCTCATCCTTCACCTGCCCTGATGCTGCCACTAATCACTACAACACTACGCTTATCTCTGCTCTAGACACTCTTGCTCCTCTTCGACTCTGTAAGGCCCCACGCTGCCAGCTTCAGCCCTGGCACACCCTCCAGTCTCGCTACCTGCAAAGATGCTCCCGCACTGCAGAGCGTGCCTGGAGGAAATCCCGCTCTGAAGCTGATTTTGTTCACTTCAAGTTTATTCTCCGGTCATACACCTCTGCCCTCCACTTGGCCAAACAATCCTTCTTCTCATCTCTTATATCTATGCTGTCCTCCAACCCTAAACGGCTCTGGTCCACCTTCAACACCCTCCTCTACCCACCTGCACCTCCCCCCACAGCTGCCTTCAGCGCTCAAGACCTGTCAGACTACTTCCTCAGTAAAACTTTAACTATCAGAAGCAACATCCCAACACAAGATAGTTATCTGCCACCTCCACTCCCAGAGGTCCCCTCTGCCACCCTCTGCCGCTTCCTCCCAGCCACTGAGGAGGAAGTCAATTCCTTATTGTCCTCCTCACATCTCACCATGTGCCCGCTCGACCCCATTCCCTCACATCTAATTCCTCCCCTCTCCTCCTCCCTCACCCCTGCTCTCCCACACATCTTCAACCTATCTCTCTCCACTGGCTCCTTCCCATCCGCCTTCAAACACGCGCTAGTTACCCCTTTACTAAAGAAACCATCCCTCGATCCCAACTCTCCATCCAACTACCGCCCTGTATCCCTGCTTCCCTTCACATCAAAGCTCTTAGAAAAACTAGTCTTCAACCGCCTCTCCCTCTTCCTGTCCTCCAATTCCCTACTTGACCCCCTGCAATCTGGCTTCCGTCCCCTACACTCAACTGAAACTGCCCTCACCAAAGTCACCAACGACCTCCTAACTGCTAAAAAACACGGCCACTATTCTATTCTCATCCTGCTTGACCTCTCGGTTGCTTTTGACACTGTTGACCACCCCCTCCTTCTACAGACCCTCAACTCTCTGGGTCTGGGTGACAATGCACTTGCTTGGGTTGACTCCTATTTATCCAACAGGTCCTTCTGTGTGTCCTTTGCTGGTAACTCCTCCTCCTCATTGCCTCTATCTGTTGGTGTACCTCAAGGCTCTGTCCTTGGTCCTCTGCTCTTTTCCATCTACACCTCCTCCCTGGGCAAAGTCATCAACAGCTTTGGCTTTAATTACCACCTCTACGCTGATGACACTCAGATCTACCTCTCTACCCCTGATCTCTCTCCCCCTGTCCTTTCAAAAGTCAGTGACTGTTTATCTGGCATCTCCTCCTGGATTGCCTCCCACCACCTGAAGATCAACATGTCAAAGACTGAGCTCCTACTTATTCCTCCCTCCGATGCCTCCCCACCTCCTGACTTCTCTATCACAGTGGAGGGTATCACCATCTCCCCATCAAACCAAGTTCGCTGTCTTGGAGTTACACTTGACTCTGCTCTTTCCTTCATCCCTCACATCAAGTCTCTTTCCTCCTCCTGCCGATACCAACTGCGTAATATTTCCAGAATTCGGCCATTTCTTACCGCTGTCACCACAAAACAACTCATACACGACCTGGTAATCTCCCGACTCGACTATTGCAATAATCTCTTATCTGGCCTCCCTCTGTCCCGCCTCTCCCCCCTACAATCCATCCTGAACGCCTCCGCTAGGCTAATTCACCTCACCCGCCGCTCTGTCTCTGTCGCTCCCCTCTGCGAGTCCCTTCACTGGCTCCCCATCCACTGCAGAATTAAGTTCAAAATCCTTATCCTTACCTACAAAACCCTCACTAACTCAGCTCCCACTACCTGTCCTCACTAATCACCAAATACACCCCAGCCCGCTCCCTAAGGTCAAATAGTGACCTGCGCCTAGCTTCTCCCCGCATCCCCTTTTCCCATGATAGACTGCAGGATTTCTCACGCGCAGCCCCCACTCTCTGGAACGCTCTCCCTCGTACTGTCAGACTTTCCCCTAACTTCTCTTCCTTCAAATGCTCCCTTAAAACATTCCTATTTAGGGAAGCCTACCACCCAACTCACTGACGCAACCATCAATCACTCTCACCTTACAGTCCTCTCCTCCTGTTTCCAACCCCAACCCTCCCAGATTGTGAGTTCCTACGGGAATAGGGCCCTCATCTCCTCCTGTACTGTTTGTCAAATGTTGTTCAATGTATTGTAACCCTGTCTATACTGTGCTTATTGTACAGCGCTGCGGAATATGCTGGCGCTTTATAAATAAAGAATAATAATAATAATAATAATAATCATTGACCACATCAATTAAATATTCAAATACTACCTAGGCATTTTGTATAAGATAACATTATAGATCATATTGTCTATAGTGTTACAAACTTGTTATGCCGGTAATATCTACTGCTTCATAAAAATAAAAATAAATCTTTAACCTTATTTTTTTTTCCTACAGTTCATGCAAGTCACCTTTGTCCAAGGTTTTGCATGGTTAGAGAGAGATTAAATCTGACCATTGTATTCATTTACTTTCAAGACCATGTGATTTAACATCTGGGTTTTTTACAACCAGAAAGTCTATTTCTTCCAGCCTCTGAACAATGGATGTGGCTTCCCTGGTTTGCGAAATATCAACAAATTTATCGATTCCATTGTCTAGAGAGCTTAGCCTTGTTACATTTTAACCACAATTAGACAGAATGCCTGTTTGAAGCAATTCTTGGCCCTCATGTACACAGTCTTGCGAAATATAGAAATTTCATATCTGAACTGGTCTGACAATCTGTTGCTATCTGCTGATAGGATTTCTGGCTGGGTTATCGTATCCTTTTCCAGCATCCCCTGTCAGGAATGTTGTCATATCTGTTGTATGGTTGAGTGGTCTTTTGTTTATCTTCATTGGGCAGATAAACACTTTCCTTTTTATCTGATGCCATTAGACTGGAATCCTGTTTACGATCCATGACTGTCATTGTCCTGTCTTAGGCTAAGGTCAGACGAAAGCAGTTTTAACGTGCGTTTAGCCGCACGAAATCACAGCCGTGCTAGCAGCAAATGACGTCCAATGCCGGGGAACATACGACGAACGGCCGCACGAAAGTTCGTCCGCGCAACGCAAGTGGCAAACGAACGCATTTTTTCGAGAACGTCAAACCGCTACTACTGATGTACAGAGTGCGCTGCATCCGCATAGCGGCGTGTTTGCATGATTGGGAGACGTCAGACGCTGCTAATGTCCGGCTAACATAACGTCCAGACACAAAAAGTGTTTTATTGATGATCCGTACAAAATCACGGATGGAAATGCACATCGTATGACCGCTATCGCGTATTCCGTGAAAAAATATGTCCATTCGTTCGAACGCACTTTTTCACGGACAACGTGAAAAATGCGTTCGTCTGACCCTAGCCTAATCCAGAACTGTTGAGCAATCTCTTAGTCTAATTATGTCCCAAATGTCTTGAAGCAGAATTTAAGAACATGGAAAACTCACAACATTTCTCTAGGGGAGATTATGATGAAGTGCTGTAAGACGTCAGGGTGTTCTTTTCTACTGGCTACCACGCTCCGCCTAGGTCTGAGATTCTATATCTATATCCAATAGGCCATGTTAGTTCAGATGCCAGAGTCACGAGTATAGCCGTACGTAGGGATACCTTTTTTTATTGGACTAACGTTACATTTAAAAGACAAGCTATCGTGAGTATTTGTCAGGACCCCCTGTCTGGAGCCCTCCAGCACCCCACGTAAAGCCCGTCGCAGCCGTGGCAAGAAAGACAAACCTGGTGTTGCGTTGTCCTGAGTGCAGGGCAGCACTTTCTTGTACCAACCTTGCTCACAGCACTGCAGGCCTAACAGGTGCCTCTAATCACTAGACTGTTTACCTAATTAAGGGTGGAGCACCCAGAAGACAGTGCTTCTGCATTAGTTTCTTTAAGCCAGCAAATTGTGATCCTGTTACCTCTGCTATCCAGAGACTATCCAGTGAAACCCCTGCATCCTGTTCATCCTCCAGAGACTGCTTCCAAGACCCCAGCATCCTGGTTTCCCATTCCTTCTGATTATCGGCATCCTGAGTTCCTCTGCAAATCAAGATTCCATTCAGCCCTTTTCCTGTCCTGTCTCGTATCCCCAGTAGGTCTCCTACGTGTATCTGCCCTCTGTGTCTCCCTGTATTGTGTTTCCTGCATCCCTATTGTGTCCCGAGTATTGCATATTCCTTTTGGTTCCTCATTTAAGTTCTGCCCTTCACCCTGCATAATCTGGATTTATTTTACCTGAATCTGGCAATAAACCCCTGTTTTCCCTCACCTGGTTTCCGTTGTGTCACTGCATCTTGGGTTTGTAACCATGGCTGCCACGCTCGCACCTAACAGTATTCCTCTCTTCCTCAGATCTGGTTGCTTACTGATCAGTTCCTAAAATTCAAGGAACTGATCAGTAAGCAACCAGACCTGAGGAAGAGAGGAAATGAAATTAGAACAAAATCCCTTGTGCCGAGGTGAGAATTCCCCAAAAATATAGGAAGATGGCAAGTATGGGAGCACTCCCGGACTTGTAAAATAAAATCTAAACTTTTATTGATGATAAATTAATCATCAATAGATTAACCACTTCAATGTGGAGGATGCGCTGAGCGCGTCCTCCGCATTACCGCTGGTATGCGGAGGACGCGCTGAGCGCGTCCTCCCATTGGGGTCAGCGTTCGGCCGGGTTCCGGCCGATCGCTGGCCCCTCCGGTGCGGGCTGACATCCTCGATGTCAGCCGCGCATCCGGAACCGCAGCCGCTGGTATTAGGTGTCATCGCGGCAGCGCGATGACACCTAATTCAGGCGCCCCCCCGCATGTGCGGAGGAGGCGCCTGAAAGGGAGGGGGGGGGGGAGGTCCTTCGGACCTCTCTCCCTCCCGATCGGCGGCTCTGCGGGGGTTAACCCAGGCATCATTTGGAAGGGCACAGCCTGCCCTTCCAAATGGTGCCTGGCATTAACCCCTGGGGAGCTGGATCGCGAATCGGCGCTGAAAAGCGCCGGTTCGCGATCCTTTCCCGGAGCTGGCCGACATCTTGGATGTCGGCCAAGCCTCCGGGAACTCCCCCTGAGGACTGGCGTCATCGTGCGTAGCACGATGACGCCAGTCCTGGACTTAACCCCTAACTGCCACCAACGGTGGAGATAGGGAGTTCATTGGAACTCCCTATCTCCCGATCCGTGGCAGCTAGGGGTTAAAGTTTGGTATGGTTGGATCGGCCAGAGCATGGCCGTTCCAACGATACCAAACACTACTGTGAAAAAGTTTGTCAAAAAAAAAAAAAAAAATATGAAAAATAAAAATAAAAAAAAAATATTATAAAAAAAAAAAAAAAAACTTTTTTTTTCTTTGGTTTGTTAATGCAGCAATATTGTTCCCATTTCAATTATAATGTGAACAATGATGCTGCACTAACGATTTTTGTATGCGGTGCTTTTGTTAAAAATAGTGTAATTTTCCCCAAAAAAAAAGTAACGAGACCCCATCTCTAATCTTTTTAACAAGCGCACCCCATACAAAATATAACCGCAATTGCTCGCATGTTAAAATGTGAAAAAAAAACACTTTACACATTGTAAATTATTGAAAATACATATTTTATTGCATTTTTTGTTATAATATACAGACATGACATAACGTATACATATAATAATGACATATTATGAATCTACCGAGTCTGACGGAAAGAACGATATATAATATGTCTGGGTCATATACTAAAATAAGCCTTCAAAACACGTTTAAACATGATGAGCAAAACCGCTAAAAATGACCTCAGCACAGTGGCGGGAAAAGCCTCAGCAGCGAAAGGGTTAATTTATCAATCAATAAAAGTTTAGATTTTATTTTACATGTATGTAATTGTATGTATGTGTTCAGTTGTTGTTGTAGCGGTTTAAAACTCCTAGATCTACAGCTTTGTATTATTTCTTGGATGCTAGCAATGCTCTCTACGTGTACCCATCCTTAAACTTGGTCTGAGGACTGGAGAACGGCATGAAATTGTGCTGGGGAGAGCACGAGGGTCCGGCAATGAAGCAGTATTAATTGGTCTTTAACCTCTGGGGGTCTTTCCTGCTCCCCTCAAACATGCCACAGTAGTTCAAATCCTAAAAAAAAAAACACATCTCTGGATCCGACTGCTCCCTCCAACTACCGCCCCGTTTCCCTGCTCCTTTTTGCCTCCAAACTCCTCAAAGCTTGTGTATGCCCGTCTGACTACCTCAACACCCACTCTCTCCTTGACCCTCTGCAATCTGGCTTTCGCTCACTGCACTCAACAGAAACAGCTCTTGCGAAACTGACCAATGACCTTGCAACCGCTAAATCCAATGGGTGCTACTCACTGCTGATCCTTCTTGACCTCTTTGATGCAGTTGACAACTCGCTCCTCCTGCAAACACTTACAGGGTTATCCAAAGAGATTCGAAAAGTCACCGCACGTTCGGTGACTTTTCGTTCTCTTCAATTCGGTTCCTTTTGCCGATTGCATTTCGGTGACCCTGCGGTGTATTCAGCAAACAGCACAGGGTCCCCGAATTGCAGGGAAAAGCTGCCGAAAACCCACCGAACACTAACCGAATGCACGCTGAAAACAAGCAAAAACATCTGGATTAACCTTCGAAGAGGAGCCGAACAGGAGCCGAAAAGGAGCCGAATCACACAGAGCCGAAGCAGCTGTGACGTAGAGGAGGCAGTGAATAAATTAGAAAAAAACCATTTGTATGAATCTGGGAAAAAGAAACGCTGTTTGCAAAGAAACTACTGAGCGAAAATGTCTGAAATTTTCACAGGAGGTCCAGGGAATGATAATAAAGAGAGCTGTTACAAAAAAATAAGCAAACTGAAAAAAAAAAAAAAAAAAAATCGGACTTTTAATTTTTTTTTAAAAAATTCAGAAAAATGCTTATAGTATCCTAAAAAATCTATAAATAAAGAGACTTTTTGCTGCAGAATTTTATAATGAACGGTTTATTAGATATTGAATTAAAACGGGATATTTTTAACATTGAAGTCTATGGGATTCTCCTGAATAAATTTGCCGAATTAAACCACCGAATGGCAGAGCATTAGGGAACCTTTCACTGCTGGTTTGTGTTCTCTGAATAGCCGAAGCAGTGCTTTTTCATGGGGATTCACTGCCCTCGAACAGGGACCGAACAGGCACCGTATGTGCAGGCAATTCGCCAGGATTTGGAGAATTGCCTGCTCTCTGGATAGCCGAATGGCCAAGAAAGGTAACCGAACGCTGATTTTCAGCGTTCGGTTACCTTTCTCAAGCAATTCGAATCTCTTTGATAACCCTGTTAGTGATATAGGCCTTCAAGGTTCTGTTCTTTCATGGTTCGCTTTCTACCTGTCCAAATGATCATTTAGTGTCTCATTTGCTGGAAGTACCTCCTCTCGGCAGTCTGTCTCTGTTGGGGTGCCCCAAGGTTGAGTATTGGGGCCTCTACCTTTTTCAGTCTACACTGCCTCTCTAGGAAAACTGATCAGCTCCTTTGGATTCCAGTACCACCTATACGCTGATGACACTCAAATTTACCTCTCCTCCCCTGATCTCTCTCCTGGATAGAGTCACTGACTGTCTCTCCGCTGTCTCAAATTGGATGGCTTCCCGCTTCCTTAAAACGCAATCTTGCCAAAACTGAAATTCGTCATTCCTCCCAAGAAGGACCCAATACCACCTCTCTACGAGTAAATGGAACACCCATTAGCCCAACACCCCAAGCTCGCTGCCTTGGTGTCACTTTTGACTCTGACCTAACGTTCTCTTCCCACATCCAGACAGTGACCAAATCCTGTTATTTTCATCTCAAAAACATTGCCGTGTCCACCCCTTTCTGACACAAGATACCGCAAAAGTGCTGTTTCATGGTCTTGTCATTTCACGACTTGGCCTCGCCAACTCCCGTATTGCCCCTTTGCAATCTGTAATGAGTGCAGGGGCCAGGCTTATTTTTCTCATTAAACGCACCTCGCATACTCCCCCCCCCTGCCGGTCTGTCAGTCACAACGGCGGTACCCGGCATGCACCAAATAAGGCCCTAGGAGTAAAAGCCCCTATGCAGAGATGCACGACACAAACAATATATATGTATATGAACACAGAAGAAACTGGGGACCAAAGGAGCCCTAATACTGATACATCGGTCCTTAAAGTGGGCGAATCTGCACTAATAGAAAAAGGTTACCTAGTAGCCAGAGTCCCAGGGTGTATACAGAATACCTGAGTTATACTCCATTACTTGCAGGGAAGGACTTCAATCACAAAACCCGTGGTCAGCAGGGACACACAACATCTACATCAATATACACAGTACAGCTAGGGATGTCCAGAAGAGTTGTCAGTGAATAAACCAGGAGTCTAAAACAAAAATGTTTATCTTAAGCCAAAGCGGGGATACACCAGAGAAAATCCGTCAGCCAGGCTAAAGGCTCAATACCAGGAGATCAAATCAGAAGATATAACCGCGGCGAGACACTTAAACTAACACATGGGGAAAGCTAGACATGAACTGGAACCTGGGAATACTGGAAGAAGCAACAGACGGATAAACCAAAGAAATAAGGTAAACATGAAAAACTTAGATTAAATCAGGGAGCTCTCAGGAACAAAACACATAAACTGATGTGAACCAATGCAAGAGCATTGTGATCTGGGCCCATGGTTTTAAATAGGGAAGTGATCAGCCCATATCACTAACAGCAGATCTTAACAGGCAGACTCTTAACCCCTGAGCTGCATTCCAGGGAAAAGCAACATAGAAACACATGGGAACATAGACATGAGGAATATAGAGGGCAGGGGGACAGGGTTGGAACGTGGAAAAAGTGACACAGTCCCTCCATTGGCTTCCTGTACGTTCCAGGATACAGTTTAAAATACTGATGCTCACATTCAAATCACTCAATAACTCAACCCCCCCCTACATGTCTTCGTTACTCCACAAGCACGTTCCATCTAGACAACTCCATTCAGCAGGTGATCTCCAAACTGTCATCGGTCTACACACGCACGGCCAACTCTCGTCTCCAAGACTTCTCAAGTGCAGCACCAGTCTTGTGGAATGACTTGCCTCGCCCTATCAAACTCTCCCCTGACCTTCAGGCCTTCAAGAAATCCCTCAAAACCCATCTCATCAGATTAGCGTACCACATCACTGATGCAACTCATCCCTCTGCTCACCTACTCACACAGGATTGAAGGCGCTTCTATGGCCCCACCATTTCTGAACCACTGGCACTAATGATCCTGCTATCTAGTGCAATTCCTCTTGTCTTCCTCAATCCCTCTAGACTGTAAGCTCCTATGAGCAGGGCCCTCTACACCTCTTGTTTCCACCATATGTCCGTTTATAATGTATTTAGTTCCCTTTGGTTATTGTAAAGCGCTGCAGAAACTGTTGGCGCTATATAAATAATAATAATAATAATAATAATGTGACCCAGTCGGGGCACGGAGATCTGTTACACTGGCTTTAAGTGATTTTACTTTAACATTAGGGATGGGCTGCTGGTTCGAATCGGTTAGATGTTCAATTCGAACATCGGCTGTTCAAAAGTTCGCAAACTTTTCGGGACGTTGGCAAAAAGTTCAGAATTTCTTTTTAATTTTTTTTCAAAAAAATGCTTAAAAAATCCTAGAAAAAATCGAGAAATAAGGAGACTCTTTACTGCAGAATATTATAAGCAATGTTTATTAGATATTGAATTAAAACAGGAATATTTTTAACATTGAAGCCTATGGGATTCAACATTTCCCACACCTTGTTGCTAAAACATCAGGCAGACGCGCCCCCCCCCCACAACCAGGATTCAGGGAGCCTCCACTGACCACCAGGTAAGGCGACACATTTTTAAAAAAAATCAAACCGAGGACATGTTTAACCCTTTCGCTGCTGAGGCTTTTCCCGCCCCTGTGCTGAGGTCATTTTTAGTGGTTTCGCTCATCATGTTTAAACGGGTTTTGAAGGCTTATTTTAGTATATGACCCAGACATATTATATATCGTTCTTTCCGTCAGACTCAGCAGATTCATAATATGTCATTATTATATGTATACGTTATGTCATGTCTGTTTATTATAACAAAAAATGCAATAAAATATGAATTTTCAATAATTTACAACGTGTAAAGTGTTTTTTTTCACATTTTAACATGCGAGCCATTGCGGTTATATTTTGTATGGGGTGCGCGTGTTAAAAAAATTAGAGATGGGGTCTCGTTACATTTTTTTTTGGGGAAAATTACACGATTTTTAACAAACGCACCGCATACAAAAATCGTTAGTGCAGCATCATTGTTCACATTATAATTGAAATGGGAACAATATTGCTGCATTAACAAACCAAAAAAAAGAAAAAAAAATGTTTATTTTTTTTATAATTTTTTGTTTAAATTTTTCTTATTTTTTATTTTTCATTTTTTTTTTTTTTTACAAAATTTTTCACAGTAGTGTTTGGTATCGTTGGAACGGCCATGCTCTGGCCGATCCAACAATACCAAACTTTAACCCCTAGCTGCCACGGATCGGGAGATAGGGAGTTCATTGGAACCCCTATCTCCACGTTTGGTGGCAGCTAGGGGTTAACTCTAGGACTGGCGTCATCGTGCTATGCACGATGACGTCAGTCCTCAAGGGGAGTTCCCGGAGGCTTGGCCGACATCCAAGATGTCGGCCAGCTCCGGGAAAGGATCGCGAACCGGCGCTTTTCAGCGCCGATTCGCTATCCAGCTCCCCAGGGGTTAATAACAGCCACCGTTTGGAAGGGCAGGCTGTGCCCTTCCAAGCGGTGTCTGTTTTAACCCCCTGCTCCGCGGCGATCGGGAGGGAGAGAGGTCCGAAGGACCTCCCCCCCTCCCTTTCAGGCGCCTCCTCAGCACATGCGGGGGGGCGCCTGAATTAGGTGTCATCGCGTCGCTGTGTGCAGCTTTCCTGAGAAGATACGCTATTAGTGTAGAGGGAGAGATGCAAAATGTGCAGCCGGCTTCCTCACTACACTAATAGCGTATCTTCTCAGAAGCTGCACACAGCGTGACGGTTAAGGCTAGGGTCAGACTGAGGCAGTGCGAACGCGCGTGCAGCCGCACTTAATCACGGCCGCACTAGCAGCAAGTGCCAGGCAATGACGGCCAATATACGAAGTACGGTCGCACAAAAGTCCGGCTGCGCAACGCAAGTGGAAAATGAACGCATTTTTTCGAGAACGTGAAACCGCAGGTACTGACGTACAGAGTGCGCTGCGTCCGCTAGCGGCGTGTGTGCGTGATTAGGAGACGTCAGACGCTGCTAATGTCCGGCCAACATAACGTCCAGAGGCAAAAAGGGTTTTATTGATGATCCGTACAAAATCACGGACGAAAATGCGCATAGTATGACCACTATCACGTATTCTGTGAAAAAATACGTCCATTCGTTCGAACGCACTTTTTCACAGACAACATAAAAATGCGTTCGTCTGACCCTAGCCTTAAGCTAGCGTCAGACTGTAGAGGTGCTGCGCGGCAGAGTGCGGATTCATATGCTGCATTAATTATACTATAAAGGTGCTGCCTGGCAGTGTGAGGAATCATATGCTGCATTAATTATACTATAAAGGTGCTGCTTGGCAGTGTGAGGAATCATATGCTGCATTAATTATTCTGTAAAGGTGCTGCCCGGCAGTGTGAGGATTCATATGCTGCATTAATTATACTGTAAAAGGTGCTGCCCGGCAGTGTGTGGAATCATATGCTGCATTAATTGTACTGTAAAGGTGCTGCCCGGCAGTGTGAGGATTCATATGCTGCATTAATTATACTGTAAAGGTGCTGCCCGGCAGTGTGAGGATTCATATGCTGCATTAATTATACTGTAGAGGTGCTGCCCGGCAGTGTGCGGATTCATATGCTGCATTAATTATACTGTAACGGTGCTGCCTGGCAGTGTGAGGATTCATGTGCTGCATTAATTATACTGTAAAGGTGCTGCCTGGCAGTGTGAGGATTCATATGCTGCATTAATTATTCTGTAAAGGTGCTGCCCGGCAGTGTGTAGATTCATATGCTGCATTAATTATACTGTAGAGGTGCTGCCCGGCAGTGTGAGGATTCATATGCTGCATTAATTATACTGTAACGGTGCTGCCTGGCAGTGTGAGGATTCATGTGCTGCATTAATTATACTGTAAAGGTGCTGCCTGGCAGTGTGAGGATTCATATGCTGCATTAATTATTCTGTAAAGGTGCTGCCTGGCAGTGTGAGGATTCATATGCTGCATTAATTATTCTGTAAAGGTGCTGCCCGGCAGTGTGTAGATTCATATGCTGCATTAATTATACTGTAGAGGTGCTGCCCGGCAGTGTGAGGATTCATATGCTGCATTAATTATACTGTAAAGGTGCTGCCCGGCATTGTGCGGATTCATATGCTGCATTAATTATACTGTAGAGGTGCTGCTCGGCAGTGTGCGGATTCATATGCTGCATTAATTATACTGTAGAGGTGCTGCTCGGCAGTGTGAGGATTCATATGCTGCATTAATTAAACTGTAAAGGTGCTGCCCGGCAGTGTGTAGATTCATATGCTGCATTAATTATACTGTAGGGGTGCTGCTCGGCAGTGTGAGGAATCATATGCTGCATTAATTATACTGTAAAGGTGCTGCCCGGCAGTGTGTAGATTCATATGCTGCATTAATTATACTGTAGGGGTGCTGCTCGGCAGTGTGAGGAATCATATGCTGCATTGAAACCTATGCGTCAAGGCTAGGGTCAGACGAACGCATTTTTCGCATCGTCCGTGGGAAAGTGCGGTCGAACGAACGGACGTATTTTTCCACGGAATGCGTGAAAGCGGTCATACGATGCGCATTTTTCGTGCGTGATTTTTTACGGATCGTCAATAAAACTCTTTTTGCGTCTGGAGGTTATGTTGGCTGGACATTAGCAGTGTCTGACATCTCCTAATCACGCACACACGCCGCTATGCCGCAGCTGAGCACTCTGTACGTCCGTACTAGCGGTTCGGCGTTCTCGAAAAAATGCGTTCGTTTTCCACTTGCGTTGCGCGGCCGGACTTTCGTGCGACCGTACTTCGTATATTGGCCGTCATTGCCCGTCATTTGCTGCTAGTGCGGCCGTAATTATGTGCGCCAGAACGCACGTTAAAAGTGCGCTGGTCTGACCCCAGCCTTAAAAGCCTTGTTTCTTTAAAAAAAAAGGTAAGAAACCTAAAATTTCACCCACAAAATGCTTAAAAAATTCTGAAAAGAATAAATAAGTAAAGGAACTTTCATTCTATTGGTAGTGATCTACTTCCCATTCTTAAATAAGCAATAAAAAAACAAATAACTCATTAAAAAATGAAAAAACAAACTGAACCGAATCACACGAATCACCGAAATGATCGAATCGCCGAATTGAAACGAAAGAGGTCAGAAATGACCCAAAACGAAAAAAAAAACACCTGGGGGAAAAAAAAACCGAAACAACATTTTCTGCGGTGCACATCTCTAATTCTGCCCTTTTCTTATATGAGCGCAGAGAGAAAAACTGTTTTTCAGTTTTTAAAATGCTGGGGTTTTTTTTGTCGTCATCCCTCAAAGCTTTTTTGACACTTTTTCTTGAGGGCTGGGTGTGCACAATATTTCTTTGCCCACAGGCTCTTGTGATGTGAATCTGACCCTGGTGCCAACAACTTAAGTTCTTCTATATATTAAATGTAAGTGGGAATCTGTACCCAGCCATTCTACTAGACTTGTGCACCGAATTATTTATTTATTTATTTATTTATTTTTTTTCGGTTCATTTGGATTTTTTAAATTTTTGTTTAGGCTCGTTTCGGCCGATTTTCGGTTCGGTTCGTTTCGGTTCGTTTTTCGTATCGACTTTTTTTGGAATATCGGCCATTTTCGCGTTTTTGGGTCTGCTCGTTTTTCATATCGACTTTTTTGTTTCGTGATTTCGGAAATTTTTGTGTTTTTCGGAACGTCTGTTCTCGTTTCAAAGTGTCTAATCGTTTTGACGTAAACTAATGTTTTTTGGGATCCGATATTTCTGTCGATACAATAATTCTGCCAATTTTCGATCGTTCTTTTTTTTTTATTAAATAAAGATCCTTTTTGTCTTATGAATATGCATTGCACAACTTTATTTAATCATCATATTAAAATGGTATGAAAGGAACAAAAAAAAATGAACGAAACGATTTAAAAAAACCAAAACTGACCCAACCCAAATGGTCTGACTTTAAAAATAAGAACCAGAACAAAAGGTTTTAAAATGGAAAAAAAGTTGATCAAAATTATCGGAAACGAAAAAAAAGAATTACAGAATCAGCGATATAACCGAAAAATACAATGTCCGAAATTACCGAAATGGAACCGAAATCACGAATGGAACGAAAATGAATTTCGATTTTACACATTTCTAGTCCATTCGAAAGGTTTTCGTTTCGGCTCAGAACTTTTTTCGCATCTGCCATTTTCGGATCCGATCCGATTCAGAAAATCTTCCGAATCCACGAATCGGGAAATTTCGTGAAAATTCCAAAACGCACATCTCTACATTCTAGAAACACAGGATGTTGCATGATCAACTCCCATCACTCTCCGACGGAGCCACATATGCGTTTCCACATGCAGAAAGGCTCCCCTCGCTGTCAGTTTCCTGAAGGAGCACGGTTTCTGGCCCAAATCCACCCAGTCAATAGCCGGAGCTCCTTGTAGGTTGAAACAAACAGACAAGTCTATATTAATGAAACACAGGAGCCGGACATATAAGGACTTATTCAGAGAGCACTGGAACTTCTGTGAAATTTTGGTACTCTTTTTTTTTTTTTTTTTTGAGAAAGGATTTTATCAGGAAGGATACATTGAGATTTCTCTCGTTTTCAAGTATGTCCTGGGTGGTGAGTATGTACCGTTAGGTGTCTCGCCCAAGGACACTTACTGGAGAGGTGCTCGTCAGGATCAAACCCATGTCTCCACAGGCTCTCTCCACGCAGAGCAGTGATGTTACCTCTTCTCTACTCCACCCAGCCAGTCTCTTGTTCAACACACTTTGGTGCTCTTTGGTGATTTAAGTTCGCTGATTCTGCAGTGAATTTAGTATTCACTGCTGTGTCCCCGAAGTGTGTCAAATGGGATCTGCCGAAAAAGAGACAAACTCAGCCGAATTGGTAAAAAAAACAGAACTCTGCTATTTCAAAAAAGGTGTTTAAAACAATAAAAATGCATGGAAATAATAATAAAGGGCCTATAAAAATAATAAAAATGTTAGTTGCAGAATAAAAAAAATGCCATTAAAAAAATGGGAATAAAAATTTTTGCAGAAAATATCCCGAAAACTATCTTAAAAAAAAAATAATAAAAAAAAATAGATTTTTAGGCTAATGTCAGACGAACGCAGTTATCACGTCCGTGTTGTTGCACATTTTAACGTCCGTGGTAGCATACAATTATGATCACTAGAGACCCACATACGAAGTACATCCGCGGCAAACGGACGCAGGTTAGGCAAGAACATAATACTGCTAGAACAGACGTGCGGAGTGCGCCACGTCTGCAACGTCCGCATAGCTTTGTGTGTGAGTGATGGAACGTAGTCAGACGGACTGCATTTATACGGCCAGCATTTTTGACGGACAAAATGGTTTGTCATTTCCCATCTACATCCGTCAAAAATAGCGCCAGTCACGAAAACATTTCGCCCCCATAAGGCTTCTTCAGCTGGTATCCTCCATAAGGCTTCATGGGGGAGAAACGCATTCTGGTAATATTGTTTTAACTTTATGTTTGTATTAAATGTATTTTAAACTACTGCTGCTTTCTGGAAACTGATTTAAAGATTTAAAGATTACCTTATAATTCCTGTGCGCTATCCTTGGAGCCAATTGCTGCTCAAGAATATGTGAGTGTTACATCAGCATCTTTCCACCTAGATTGTGCCCTACGGTATTACACTAGGGGAGTGCCCTGGTATCTTCCTGTTACCCACTGCAAGGGAACCAGTTGAAGACAGCAAGTATACCCAGGGTGAATGGGCGCCTGAACCAATTCAAAGACCCAGAACGCTATCCATCCTAGAGCCGGGTCTTAGGCTCAGAAGAATGTGAGTTGGATATCTGCTTTATACTATTTCATATTGAATTGACATACTGCGCAATCTGTGGTCTTTTCCTTCTCTTGTAGTATATCCGACCTAGATCTACACACTTAAGGAGCTAATTCTAGAAGAGAAGAAACATTTATGGACATGTGTGGTGCCTAATCACATATACCAGTCTTAGATTGGCGCTATGTTGTCATAACCTTACACTGTATATTTTGGGTGTTTAGAGGAACCTCCGTATACAACGTGCAGCGTATGTGATTGGTCACTGATCTGTCGGGTGCGTCACTATTTCCTTTTCCACACCGAAGTACGGCTGCACGAAAGTTCAGCCGCGCAACGCAAGCAGCAAACTAACCCATTTTTGCAAGAACGCCGAACCGCGAGTACTGACGTACAGAGTGCGCTGCGTCCACATAGTGGCGTGTGTGTGATTAGGAGATGTCAGACGCTGCTCATGTCCAGCCTACATAACGTCCAAATACCCAAAGATTCCTGGTTTGGATCCGTAAAAAATCACGGCCGTAATTGCGCATCGTATGACCGCTATTGCGTATTCCGTGAAAAAGTACGTCCATACGTTCGGACGCACTTTTTTACGGACGATGCGAAAAATGCATTTGTCTGACCCTAGCCAACTATAGGTGAAACTCGAAAAATTAGAATATGGTGCAAAAGGTTATTTATTTCAGTAATGCAACTTAAAAGGTGAAACTAATATATGAGATGCTTTGCATGTAATGAGTCTGTCTCATATATATCAGTTTCACCTTTTAAGTTGCATTACTGAAATAAATGAACTTTTGCACCATATTATAATTTCAAGTTTCCCCTGTAAGCCAACACCCCAATGCTTTCTGCCCCAGACACAATAAAGCCAATCAGCGCAGGACGCAGGGATTTCATTTTCTGTTTAGTGTTTAGATATAATGAACATTTGTATGCAGTGTAAGTGTGTGTTTTATAGATATTAGATGGCAGTGTAAGTGTGTGTTTATATTTTTTAGATAGCGGTGTGTTTGTGTGTGTTTATATTTTTTAGATAGCGGTGTGTTTGTGTGTGTTTATATTTTTTAGATGGCAGTGTAAGTGTGTTTGGTTCGGCTGTTTCTTGTTTCAGAAAATCTCTCACCTGTGACATATCAGTAAAGTTTTATCTAAATACTGCAGATTGTAAGCACCTCCATGCACTGTTAGAATCAAACCGATGATAACATCTCCGTCTTTATAACTCTCAAAGTCTTCATACGTCTCAGTTAGCTGCAGGCTGCACGGCGATGCTGAATCTGTATTGGCAGGTGTGATGAAGAGGAGGATGAGGAGAAGCAGCATTTTATATAGAATAGCTGAAGCTGCGGATCTAAACAGTCTCCTCTCAGATTAGAAGCTGCAGCACGGCTCTGAGTGTCAGATCAGAGAGTATCCCGAGCCATGGTGCATCACATGACCCAGTGACACGGCAGCATCTCCGTGTCCAATATGTGCACCCAGATTATCTGCCCTTTATATACATAATGTGATGCACTTTATGGCGTGCTGTGTGTAATTGCATGTATCCAGGGAGAACCATTCTGGACTCCGCTGAGCATCTTTTCCCAGAACGATTATATCTGTTTTTAGTGGTGTCCACACAATGCTGGAATACAGGCTGCATAAAATAATTAGCTTTTATTACAGTATGTCATGAATTACTATATTTATCAACTATTTGGCTGAAGTTTCGTCACTTGTATCTTCTGCCGTGTTAGTCTATCAGTATAGTCATATGCCGGTAGATTCATGTCAGCCGTCACTGCTATATCTGTTAAATATATAGGGCGCTGTTACAATCTTAACGCTAGCGTTAGCGCACAGATATGTGAGCATTAACGTTAGGGTGACATGCGCAAAAATAACTTAAACTATTAAATAGAGCTTCGATAAGTATGGTATTACAAAGTGCTGGCGCTAATTATTGCACCGCTGTGATGAGCAAATTTTAGCTGCTGCTCAGATCAGGTGCAAACTCCAAAATCAAGCAACCTGTGCAAGTGCTAAATCAACAGCCAGGGGCATAACTACCAGGGGTGCAGCGGGTGCCACTGCACCTGGGCCCCTGAGTCCAGGGGCCCACAACCGGAAGGGTGGGGGGCCCGGAATAGCCCTGCTTGCCCCACAGTCCAGGCAGGGGTCAGGCACCTGGTCCCCCGTTTGATCGGCTGAGTTTGGGATCAAACTCCGACACGCTGCGCCAGAAGTAAAGGCCCTTCTGGGGGGAGAGGAGGAGGAAGAAGAGGACAGTTGCTCACATAGGGATGTGCTGGCCATGCCCCTTCCCTCTCCACAGCCATGCAAATCAGAGCCTCCCCTACTGTGCTGGAAGTGTCCAGCACCTGCAGGGAGGAGAAGTGGAGAGAGTGGAGACAATACTTACCTATGGTAAGTATGTAACAAGCTGGGGTGGGTTGTTTGTGTGTGCGTGAGTGGGCAGAGGCTGGCTAATTACTGGGGTCTGCTACTGGCTAATTACTGGGGTCTGATACTGGCTAATTACTGGGGGGTCTGATACTGGCTAATTACTGGGGGTCTCTGATACTGGCTAATTGCTTGGGTCTGATCCTGGCTAATTACTGGGGGTCTGATGGTGGCTAATTACTGGGGGTCTGATACTGGCTAATTACTGGGGGTCTGATACTGGCTAATTACTGGGGGTCTGATACTAGGCTAATTACTGGGGGTCTGATACTGGTATAATTACTGGGGGTCTGATACTGGCTAATTACTGTGGGTCTAATACTGACTGGCTAATTACTGGGGGTCTGATACTGGCTAATTACTGGGGGTCTGATACTGGCTAATTACTGGGGGTCTCTGATACTGGCTAATTACTGGGGGTCTCTGATACTGGCTAATTACTGGGGTCTGATGGTGGCTAATTACTGGGGGTCTGATACTGGCTAATTACTGTGGGTCTGATACTGGCTAATTACTGGGGGCCTGATGCTGGCTAATTACTGGGTGTCTGCTGCTGGCTAATTACTGGGGTTCTGATACTGGCCAATTACTGGGGGTCTGATACTGGCCAATTACTGGGGGTCTGATACTGGCTAATTACTGGGGGTCTGATACTGGCTAATTACTGGGGGTCTGATACTGGCTAATTACTGGGGGTCTAATACTGACTGGCTAATTACTGGGGGTCTGATACTGGTTGGCTAATTACTGGGAGTCTAATGCTGGCTAATTACTTGGGTCTGATACTCGCTAATTACTGTGGTTCTGATACTGGCTAATTATTGGGGTCTGATACTGTCTGGTTAATTGCGGGGGTCTGATACTGGCTAATTGCTGGGGGTCTGATACTGGCTAATTACTGGGGGTCTGATAGTGGTTGGTTAATTACTGGTGTCTGATACTGGCTGGTTAATTAATGGGGTCTGATACTGGCTGGTTAATTAATGGGGTCTGATACTGGGGGTCTGATTACTGGGGGTCTGATATCTGGGGCCCGCACGGAGGGTGGGTCTTGAAGGCGCGTGGCGTACTGGAACGCCCCGCTGACTTCAATCGTCCACCTCGGCCCCTCCCCACAGCCGACAAGGGGGGGCCCTTCATAGAAAAGACATTAACAGCAGCTGCAGCAGAAGTACACAGCTAAACCAGTAATAAAAAAGGCTTTACAGCAGCCAGCATTTGTATACAGGCTTCAGTAACCAGAGAGCAGATACTGCTGCATCCCACAGAGAGTGCCTGTTAACCAAAGCTACTCTGCTGCTCTCTTGTTATTCTTCTCATCTGTGTAAGTATGGCAGACAGAAGAAACTCTCCAACAACACAGGAAATACAACTTGTTTCAGATGAGGAAGTAATGAAAATAAATCTAATCAGAAGCAAACGCAATACAAAACCTAAATGGAAGATTACTGAAACACTTATGGACATAAACTATGAGAAATCACAGCAAATGTCATGGCTTTGGGAACAGGTGATGAGTTATGTCTCCACCATCACACAACCTATTTGTGACGCTTCCAAACTAAAATAAGTTTTAAAGACAGCTTTCTACAGCTCATGCTCAATATCTTGCCCACTGTCACATTTATAGCTCTAATTTAGAGAAGATAAATTCTGAACAGGCTTTACAAGAAATACAGTTGTGTTCAAAATTATTCAACCCCCAATGCTGTAAAGGGTTTTAGGGAATTTAGTGTACATTTGTAATTGTATTCAGAATGAAATCCTACAAGGACTTTTTAAAGAACCATATGCAACTAAAATGACATCAATTGGTTTTGTAATACAGTAGTAAATGTTTCTTTTGTGAATTCTTCTTTGACACAATTATTCAACCCCTTAAAGACTACCACTCTGAAGAACAGAGGTTCATTCAAGTGTTTTCAATCAGGTATTGAAAACACCTGTGGATGTCACGGAGCAGCAATAAAGCATAATAAGCACCAATTAGGCAGCTTTAAAATGACTGTGATACTCAGCTCCTTCTAGACATTTACTGGTGTGGTTACAAACATGGTGAAGTCAAGAGAATGGTCCAGGAAGACAAGAGAAGAGGTGATTACTCGTCACAGGAAGGGCAATGGCTATAAGAAGATTGCAAATATGTTAAACATACCAAGAGAGACCATAGGAAGCATCATTCGCAAATTCAAGGCAAAGGGCACTGTTGAAACGCTACCTGGTCGTGGCAGAAAGAAGATGCTGACTTCGACTGCTGTGCGCTACCTGAAGCGTAGAGTGGAGAAAAGTCCCCGTGTGACTGCTGAGGAACTGAGAAAAGATTTGTCAGATGTGGGTACTGAAGTTTCAGCTCAGACAATACGGCGCACACTGCGTAATGAAGGCCTCCATGCCAGAACTCCCAGGCGCACCCCATTGCTGTCTCCAAAGAATAAGAAGAGTCGACTGCAGTATGCCAAAAGTCATGTGGACAAACCACAGAAGTTTTGGGATAGTGTTCTGTGGACTGATGAAACAAAATTAGAACTGTTTGGGCCCATGGATCAACACTATGTTTGGAGGAGGAAGAACAAGGCCTATGAAGAAAAGAACACCTTGCCTACTGTGAAGCATGGCGGGGGGTCAATCATGCTTTGGGGCTGTTTTGCTTCTGCAGGTACAGGGAAGCTTCAGCGTGTGCAAGGTACCATGAATTCTCTTCAGTACCAGGAGATATTGGATGACAATGTGATGCAGTCCGTCACAAACCTGAGGCTTGGGAGACGTTGGACCTTTCAACAGGACAATGATCCCAAGCATACCTCCAAGTCCACTAGAGCATGGTTGCAGATTAAAGGCTGGAACATTTTGGAGTGGCCATCGCAGTCACCTGACTTAAATCCGATTGAGAAACTCTGGTGGGACTTAAAGAAAGCAGTTGCAGTGCGCAAGCCTAAGAATGTGACTGAACTGGAGGCTTTTGCCCATGACGAATGGGCGAAGATACCCGTAGATCGCTGCAAGACACTCGTGTCAAGCTATGCTTCACGTTTAAAAGCTGTTATAACTGTAAAAGGATGTTGTACTAAGTAGTAAGATTGAATGTCACTTGGGGGTTGAATAAAACTGATAATGATGTGAGCACAGAAAAGACATTTGTGGTTATTTCATTATAAATGTTATGTTATATTTGTCTGACCTACACGTGCCTCTTTGATTTAATTGTGAGCGAGATGACTGAATGATCAAAATCAATGTCAAACTGGCAAAAACACTCAATTTCAGTGGGGGTTGAATAATTTTGAACACAACTGTAGATGAATTAAAATATCTTAATGCAGTAAGAGACAATTTAGTACATAAGGCCAGAGGAAAGGTGGAAGAGAGAATTGCTCAGCTCCAAGAGATTGCTCCTCACATTTCAGCATCTAGCAAGCACTCAAATAGCTCACGTCTCTCAAGGTCAAAATCCTCACACTTGTAAGGGCAGAGGCTATGACCCCTGTGTAGTGTTGTGTGTATGGAACCCGATGGCAAGCCGAAGAAGGAGACCAGGAGAGGTATGATCAGTTGAGCTTTTACTGGATGGAACAAAATATAAGTCCAGAACAAAAGGTAACACAAGATTTCTTTGACAAGAGTAAAGTCCAGAACAAAGGATTGTAGGGGTAAATAACACAAGTTGTAATCTTTGAAATAGACCAGGGTAGAGGAATTGGACTTGAAGATAGGATCTGGAACTGGTATCGTGGGTATAGAAGCAAGCCTGGAGATGGAACTGGTGCCGTGGAAGCAAGCCTGTAGATGGAGCTGGCACCGTGGGGCAAGCCTGGAGAGGAAACTGGCACTGTGGTAGCAAGCTTGAAGATGGAACTGGTACCGTGGAAGCAGGCCTGGAAGTGGAGTTGGTACCGTGAAAGCAGGTCTGGAAGCGGAGCTGGTACCGTGGAAGCAGGTCTGGAAGCGGAGCTGGTACTGTGGAAGCGGAGCTGGTACCGTGGAAGCAGGTCTGGAAGCGGAGATGGTACTGTGGAAGCAGGTCTGGAAGCGGAGATGGTACTGTGGAAGCAGGTCTTGAAGCGGAGCTGGTACCGTGGAAGCAGGTCAGGAAGCGGATCTGGTACCGTGGAAGCAGGTCTGGAAGCGGAGCTGGTAACGTGGAAGCAGGTCTGGAACTCAGGATTCTCTTGGAGCAAATACGAAGAGGGACCACTGGATAACGTGGTGGTGAAACACAGTATAACCTTGTTAATGAACTGGGAAAGGCGGCAGATTTAAATAGGGTTCAGAGGATCATAAGAACACCGTTCACCTGGGGCTCGTAGGTGGAGTTGGGATACCTGAGTACTTGATGGGTTAATTGGTGGCATACGAGGATCTCCAGTGCAGGTGTAGTGCAGTACCTTTACTTGACCAGCAGAGGGCGCCAGAGTACCTAGGTCTTCATACTTTAGGATGGACGATCGCACATGCGCACTTGGTTTCTGGTCAGTCGGATCCCGGAGGCGGCGTGGGACACATCCTGGCTCTCCTCCTCCGAGCTGAAGACCGGAACCAGGGAGCGACGTGCCACGAGGGACCTCGGGTGAGTATACAGAGTGTCCCAACATGGCGGCCATGGTCCGGCCGCGGCGTGGGGCATGACAACACTATTCAAAGAGTTCATCACTTAGTCTGCAGCTTATTCAAGCCCGGGCAAATGCAGAGACTACAAAAATACAAGCGGTCTTTGCAAAAAGGAAAGCAGAGATGGAGATGGACGCCGCTCGTGAAAAAGCAGAAAGGAAAGCAGAATTGGAAATGGAAGAAGCTCGCAAAAGAGCATAAATAGAAGCCCTTGAGAAACAGTGTGAGCACGCGACAGCCGTATCAACATTAAAATCCTAGAGCAGGCTGCCGCGGGAAGTGAAAGAGACAGCATCAGCTTATGCAATGTGGATACGGAAGATTCAACTAAACGCACCAGAGACTATGTACTAAAGCAAAACAGTGAACCTCTCATAACATCAAATGTTCCCGACAGTTGTGACAACCTTCCAAAACAGGGAAAAGACTCTGTAGCAATACCCTGCATCCAAGGTCAGTACAATACTCTACTAGCTAATGACCCTGACCTCCCTTCACACGCCCTAGTGCAACAGCAATCCCAATGCATTAACTCTCAGATGCAATTCTACCCTCTAGCAATTCATCAAAATCCTAGCAACCATACAGCTATAAAACCATGCCTGCCTGAGTCTATGGACGTTAAACCGACTCCAGGGCTAAATACAGATGCAACCGCATACTACCCTATGTTGCTTAATCAGAATACAGCAAATGCCTTTCAAATTTCGTTTCCCTGCCCAAAGTCAGAGAAAACAGACATGTCTGAGTTTGCTAGATACATGGCTCGTCGTGAACTCACCAAGACAAGCCTTTCGAACTTTGATGACCAGGCTGAAAACTACAGAAGCTGGAAGGGTGCCTTCAGAACTGCAATTAATGATCTTGGCATTACGCCTGCTAAGGAACTGGACCTGCTGATCAGATGGCTTGGTCCACAGTCTACAGAACGTGTCAAGAGACTCAGAGCTGTCCACATCAATAATCCAGCGTCGGGCCTCGACGCTGCTTGGCAAAGACTTGATCAAAGCTACGGCAGCCCTGAAGCCATAGAGAAGGCTCTGTTGAATCACCTGCATTGTTTCCCAAAGATTTCCGGCAAGGACAATCAGAAATACTTGGAACTCCAGTGACCTTCTCTGGGAGCTGCAGCTGGCCAAGACAGACACTTTCCTACCTGGCCCCAGCTATCTGGACACTGCTCGTGGGGTAAACCCAGTAGTTATCAAGCTGCCATACAATATCCAGGAAAAATGGACTGCACTTGCGGCAAAATATAAAAGAGTGAACCATATCTCCTTTCCACCTTTCTCCTACTTTTGTGAGTTCATAAGGGACATTGGACACACAATGACCCCAGTTTTTCCAACGAGTTCCACGCTTCGGGCATCCTTCATCAGATATCCGACAGCTCGCACTTCAACCACAGAGGCCCCCTCCTACCTCACTTCCTGACGAGTGCAAACAAGGTGAAAAGATTGAGAATCCTAACTGCCTTTGTCCTATTCATAAGAAGCCACATCCCTTTAAAAAGTGCATTGGCTTTAGAAAGAAACCACTCCAAGAGTGCAAGGAGCTCCTAAAGGCATATGGTGTATGTTTCAGATGTTGTGCTTCTACTGAGCACTTTGCCAAAAGACTGCAAATTTCCTATCAAGTGCATAGACTGTGATAGTGTGGATCATGTGCAGGCGCTACATCCATCTCAGTACATGCCTGCAATGTCAACAGACTCCCCTCCTGGGTTAATGCACGGTGGGGAGACTACAGATCAGGAAGTTACCATAGTGTCCTCTTCTTGTACAGCAGTATGCAGTGAAGATCTTTGTGACAAGTCTTGTGCTTAAATATGCTTAGTTAACATATATCACAAGGATCACCCAGGAAAGTATGCTACAGTAAACGCCATCCTGGACGATCAGAGCAATTGGTCCCTCGCAAGAACGGAACTCTTTAATCTTTTTAACATAAAAGGAAATTCCTAACCCTATTACTTTAGGTACATGTAGTGGCATTACAGAGGTCGCTGGAAGAAGAGCCAGCGGATTCATAGTAGCTTCTCTTGGTGGCAATCCGGAATTACCCACACTTCTCGAATGCAACCAGATCCCATCTAACAAGCAAGAGATCCCTACACCAGAAGCTGCCCTACACCATCCTCATCTGAAGGCTGTAGCTAATGAAATATCATCCCTAGACAAGAATGCAGATATCCTAATTCTCCTGGGAAGAGATATCCTCAGAGTACATAAGGTACGGCAATAAATTAATGGTCCACACGATGCTCCATTCGCTCAACGCCTTGATCTAGGTTGGGTTATCATAGGCAATGTTTGTATGAAGGAAATTAAGGTGCCTACCATGATTGCTTCCTACAAAACACATATCTTGCCAAATGGTCGCAACACCTATCTTGAACCATGCCCACACCATTACAGAGTGAAGGATAAATTGAACAGCGACGAATGGCAGCATGACAACCAAGATAAATTAAATGCCTTTCAGTCCTGGGATAACACCTTTGGAGCCACAGTGTTCAATTCTACCAATGATGACAACAAACTGGCACTGGCAAGAGAAGATAGGGAATTCCTCAAGACGATGGATAAAGAATTCGCTCATGATGATGCCAATAGCTGGGTAGCACCCTTACCCTCTCGTACGCCTAGAGAAAAGCTACCTAACAATCCACAGCAAGCAGCTGCTCGATTTGCCTCTTTAAAGCGCACTTCGAAGAAGAAAACTGAGGCTGTGAAGAAGATGAACCAGCTCCATACCAGCCGGAATCCAGTGCTGGTCCACAGAATCAGGAAATGTTAAAGTTCTGCCAGGAAAGCCCTCTACAAGTGCAAGTACAAAGCCCCAGAAACAAAGATTGAAAAGAAGAAAAGGCTAGAGCTGCCGTGCCAAAGACAGTCGGTGGGGATAAGAATGGCGGTACACGTGTAGTCAAACTGCGTAAAATGCCTTGCTATTATCCTACTGAAGATGTTCCAAGGAAGCTGTTAAGTCATGGCAAGAAGCCTTTCAGCCAGCAATAAAGCAACCTGCGCTCCTCCATCACTCATGGGACCGTACTCTGCTCTCGGCAGAAGCCTTTCACAAACAGCCAATTGGATTAGAATTGTGTTGGTGGAAGTTTGGCCTGGAGCGGCTTCCCCAGCACGAACATAGGTTAACATGTTAAACTACTCCTCGCATCTGGAACTATGGCCTACGTTTAAGACTGTTGACTTACTTACCGACTGTAAAGTGTATTGTTGAATGCTTTACCTTTGTTTTTCAGGTCTCCGCATTGGGTTTCCAGGAGGACATTTAAAGTTATATTGTTAGTTTATTCTAAATCTAAAGATTTCAGACGGGGACTGTCATGCCCCATGATTTAAGATTTATTTTATATTTTCTGTTTTCTGTTGAATCTGCCATTGCTGCTTACATGCTATTGATTTCATTGCTATTTTGTCCCTGCTGAGCTTCCTTAGCTTTCTGCATACAGCTAGTTCCACCCCTCTGCTTAGTGTCTTGTTCAAAGGGACTTCCTGGTTACATAGCAGCCATTCTGTTCTCACTGCTAGACAAAATTAATTACTTTTTACCTGCTTATCTGTACACTAACAAGATTGTCAGTCTGATCATTAAACTCTTCAACTGGATTCATCTTTCTACGTTTCAGTTTTGCTGAGTTGAAGCTATCTGCTGAACTTCATTGTGTGAGTACTGGTCAAATACAGACTTTGCTAGTCCAAAGCATCCACAACTCACAGCTTTGCTTAGGGAAGAAGAATATCATGTCTGGTCCCACGGGCACCTCTTGCCCAAAGGAATAGACTTAAGTTGGAGAATGTCATTGATGCAGAGTGTCGTCTCGGCAATAGATTTACCCATGACCAGATCAACAGGCTGTACCTAAAGTTGCAGTCCCATCCGGAGTCCAGGTCTGGTTCATGTATATCTGTGCCAGTTAAGTAAGGAATTGACAAATAGTTCAGTGCAAATCATCCGACAATATCAAAATATTATAAACAAACAACGAAATGGTCAGCATAAGTCACAAGCAAATGTCAAATGAACTGCCAGGCAAAATACCTCACTATCAAATGCTAGACAACCCAAGAAGTAATGTGAATAAGGTTCAATCGGGATCACATATGTTATTACTTGGAGAGTATAAACTAGTCACATTGATACATCCAAGATCAACCAAAACATCAAACTATCCATGAAAGCAATGACAGAAAAAGAGAGAAGAATCAAGCCACAAAGATAAGGAGAAGGTGAAATCTAGATGGACAAAAGAGAGATGAGAGGAAGTTGAGGAGTGGAAGGGAAACAGATAAAGGGGAGAAGCAAGGTGAGGGTGTGGGGTAACATCAGGAATGATGAGGCGACAATACATACAACAATCCGATAGCATTAGTTACTCGGGTGAGTTCTGCAGTAGACATGTGCATTCGTTTTAGTACTCAAACGATTTAGTCAGAATTTTGGGATAATTTAGTTTTAGTATGATAAGAGATACGAAACTGCTCAGTACAAAAAACGAAAGAAACTAAAAAAAATGCAATACATTTTAGTTTCAGTCCTTTTTGTGATATTACATTGATGAGTGAAGGAGACCAGCAATGAAGAGCGCAACATCGCAAAGCTACAGAAAAGGTTTGTATGCGTAATCCTTCCCGACCCCTACCCAAAAATCTGACAGTGATAGAGCTCCACAATACTCACTCCCAGCACAGACAGCAAGCACAGGAGAGGAAACCTTTACTTAACCCTTGCATGTCTATGAGGCAGACAAGATGATAACTGCAGCTGGAGAAGGAAAACATTCAAATAAATCACACTGAAAGCTAATGACAGAGGAGGGCTGGATAGTAAAAACCCCTTTATAACAAGCAGCGCTGGGAGAAGAGAGGGACTTTATAAAATGTGTGTTATCTCCCCTCCCGCTCTGCATAATAGGGGCTTAGGTCTAAAACATTTTATATTATCCAGGAGCACTATCCCCTTTCCTCATCTATAATACACATTTTATATAAAGTCCCTCTCCCAGTGCTGCTTGTTATAAAGGCGTTTCTATGTCTGATACATTCAGTATCCAGCTCTCCCAGTTACTCTGTCAGTATGAGCCTTCAGTGTGATTTATTTGAATGTTTTCCCTGGATTTGAAGTGCTTTATTCTATTATAAAAATAAATTTGCACCAGTCATCTCCTCTCTGAGCTTTCAGACCGATTTACGTTAATATTTTCCCTCTCCCCTGCTTTTATAATCCTGTCTGTCTTCCCCACAGAGATACAAAGTTTAAGTAAAAGTTCCCTCCCCTGTGCTGGATAAGCATTGCATTCCGAAGTTCTGCACCCTCCACAAGCCAATGCAGTAGGATGTTCTATATAGAGAGGGGCATTCATTAATGCAGGAGGATGTTCTATACATTATATAGAGAGGGGTATTAATGCAGGAGGATGTTATAAACACTATACAGAGAAAGGTATAAATTGAGGAGGATATTCTATACAGAGAGGGGTATTAATTAATGCAGGAGTATGTTCTATACATTATACAGAGGGGCATTAATGCAGGGAGGATGTTATAAACACTATAAAGAGGAAATAATATTGTTATAACCTCCTATATATAAAAATATTATTTACTAGTTTTACTGAAACTCTGAGCGCTGTGATGAGCAGCAGTCAGTTACTGTAACAGCTTTGCCTGACACATTGTGCTGAGAGTGAGAGATACTGTAACAAGCAGCGATCTCAGCCCTCTGAGGAGCCACTACAATAGTAATTGTATCCACTGGTTTTCGGATGAATGAAATTTAGTTTTCATACTAAAGAACTGAAAACGAATTTCTTTAGCAACTGAATGAATTGCGTTTTAGGACTAATCCATTAGTTCAAAATGAAATTTTGTGCTGTGCACATGTCTATTCTGCAGCATCCCTGGAGACCCATGCAGAGGACGAAGCGTAGAGCCCCACTCCCCGGAAAGGTCACAAAAAGCAGCGGTAACCAAATATGGTCCCAATAGAACCATGATTATGTTAACGTTACATTGTAATAGGGCTCTTTGTCCTTTCAATATTCACACAAACGTTAACGCGTGCGCAAAAATGCATTAACGCGAGGGGATAAACCATTTGCGCAGAACGTCGTATTACAACGTTCGCGCAAACGATGCGCGTTAACGTTTAACGCGGATGGACTTGCATGAGCGTGATGAACTGTGCGCGTCCTATACTTAACATTGTGATCGCAAATGCGTTTGTGAGCTGGTGCGCGCATGGTATTACAATTAAGGATGAGCCGAACACCCCCCGAGTTTGGTTCGGACCCGAACTTTCCAAATGTTCGGATCCGAACCCGAACCCGAACTCGAACTCCATGCAAGTCAATAGGGCTGAAAATTCGGTTTTTAGAGTGCCCTCCAAGAGGGCATATATGCTAGATATTTGCCATAAAAGGTGTATGCCCTGGGTAGTGCCCTGGGGGACAGGAAACAAGGACAAAAAGTAAAAAAAAAACGTTTTTAAAGGGACAGTGAGTTTTCCATGAAATAAGGGTTAAAAATAAAAATGAAAAATTCCTTCAAATATCGTGCCTAGGAGGTCCCCATAACCTGCCCGTGAAGTGGCGGATTTCTAAGATGTATAGAAATATGTAAAAACCAAAAAATTACATTTCAAATTACGGTAAATTTTTTTCCTTTAATCTATCCATAAACAACTGCTTGGGGCGGCAGTCTGTATGAAAAGAGGAGACATTTTCGGACACGCAGAAAAAGTTTACTGATTTTTTGGCGGTGAAAAGCAGGAGAATGGCTGGAGAATGGAAAATTCTAGACCAAATAGCCGATTTGGAAAGTGAGATAAATGGGAGAATTTTTCTGGTTTGGCTATTTTGACCTAGAATTTTCTCTTCAGTCATTCTCCTGAGTTTCACCTTTCTCTGAATAACCCTGTGGTGAAGAGCAGGAGAATGACTGGAGAATGGAAAATTCTAGGTCAAAATAGCCAAACCAGAAAAATTCTCCCATTTAGGCTAGGGTCAGACTTGCGAATTTTTAACGTGCGTTTATGCACACTTAATCACGGCCGCACTAGCAGCAAATGACGGGCAATGACGGCCAATATACGAAGTACGGTCGCACGAAAGTCCGGCTGCGCAACGCAAGGGGAAAATGAATGCATTTTTTCGAGATCACAGAACCGCTAGTACGGACGTACAGAGTGCGCTGCATCCACTAGCGGCGTGTGTGCGTGATTTGGAGACGTCAGACCCTGCTCATGTCCGGCCAACATAATGTCCAGACACCCAAAGTTTCCTGGTTTGGATCAGTAAAAAATCACGCACAAAAATGTGCATCGTATGACCGTTTTCGCGCATTACGTGAAAAAAATACTGCAATGCGTGCGGACGCACTTTTTGATGGTCGCTGTTAAAAATGCGTTAGTCTGACCCTAGCCTTATCTCACTTTCCAAATCTGCTATTTGGTCCAGATAGTTCTCTTTTCCTGCCATTCTCCTGGTTTTCACCTTTCTCTGAACAACCCTGAGAGAGAGGTGAAAGCCAGGAGAACTGGCAGGAGAAGAGAACAATCTAGACCAAATAGCCGATTTGGAAAGTGAGTTAAATGGGAGAATTTTTCTAGTTTGGCTACTTTGACCTAGAATTTTCACTTCTCCAGTTATTCTCCTGCTTTTCACCGCTCTCTGAATAACCCTGTGAATGTTTAATCCCGAGGTGAAAAATAACATTGCTTTAGATGTTAAAAGCGGGCAATGAGGAAATTTTGTATTTTTTTCAAACACCAGTTAAATGCAGCATATTAGGAAGTTTTAGGAGGGAAATTAATTCTCAAATCTCAATCAGAAGCAGACACTACCCCACCCCCTCAGTACCTCAGTATAGTGTACAATGTATCAAATTGATTAGACCAGACAAAAACACCTGGTGTTCTGCCCGTTTGTGGACAGAGGTCATTTAGAGTTGAGAATCTTTCCACGTACACATTAGTTTTTAATTCAATATCTAATAAACCATTGCTTATAATATTCTGCAGTAAAGAGTCTCTTTATTTCTAGATTTTTTTAGTATTTTTTTAAGCATTTTCTATACTTTTTTTCAAAATTTTGAAGTTCGCGAACTTTCGAACAACCAAAGTTCGGGCCGAACTCCGAACCGAACAGCTCATCCCTAATTACAATCTTCGCGCAAAATTTAACACCCAACGTTTGCGCGCATAATTTTAACGTCTTTAAAAGCTGGTGGTAACTGGCAATTTTAACGTCCTGCCTGAACCCAATTACACCAGGCAAAAAAAAAATACGCAAAAACACATAGTTACACATTCAACGCATATCCAAACAATAAAAATTTGATTTTCTATTTCCTTTTTTTATTTTTCATTTTCATTTAAACTCATTTTAACCCCTTAAGGACGCAGGGCGTACCATGCCGTCCTGCACCACGTGGGCTTTAATGCCGCAGGACGGCATGGTATGCCCCGCGGCGTTTGGAGCCCCTGCGTGCCGAAAAACGGCCCGCCTCCCTTCCCACAATGCCGATCGCTGGCTGGGGGTCTGCCTGACACCCGGGCAGACCCTCCCAGCTGGCGATCGGCATTCTGGGAAATGAGGCGGGCCGTTTCCCTCGTGGAATCGGCAAGCCTACCAATCCGGTGCCTGGAGCTGTCAGTTGCAGCGGTGACAAGCTGTCACCTCTGCAACTGTCAGAATGTCTCAGCCAATGATGTTGCATTGGCTGAGACATTGTCTCTGCCCCTTTCTCCTGCTCCTCATTGCGATCTGAGGAGCAGAGAGAGAGAGACAGAGAAAGCAGACAGAGCAGAGAGAAAAAAAAACCAGGCACTGTACCCCACACCCCAGGCACTGTACCCCACACCCCAGGCAGTGTACCCCACCTGGCACTACCCCACCTGGCTGTACCCCACCTGGCACTACCCCACCTGGCTGTACCCCACCTGGCTGTACCCCACCTGGCAGTGTACCCCCACCTGGCACTGTACCCACCTGGCACTGTACCCCCCAGGCACCTACTGGCACTGTACCCCCCAGGCACTGTACCCCCAGGCACTACCTACTGGCACTGTACCCTCCTGGCAGTGTACCCCACCTGGCAGTGTACCCCACCTGGCACTGTACCCCACCTGGCACTGTACCCACCTGGCAGTGTACCCCACCTGGCAGTGTATCCCACCTGGCAGTGTATCCCACCTGGCAGTGTACCCCCACTGGCACTGTACCCCCACTGGCACTGTACCACCTGGCACTGTACCCCCAGGCACCTACTGGCACTGTACCCCCCAGGCACTACCTACTGGCACTGTACCCTCCTGGCAGTGTACCCCACCTGGCAGTGTACCCCACCTGGCAGTGTATCCCACCTGGCACTGTACCCCACTGGCACTGTACCCACCTGGCACTGTACCCCCCAGGCACCTACTGGCACTGTACCCCCAGGCACTACCTACTGGCACTGTACCCTCCTGGCAGTGTACCCCACCTGGCAGTGTACCCCACCTGGCACTGTACCCCCACTGGCACTGTACCCACCTGGCACTGTACCCCCCAGGCACCTACTGGCACTGTACCCCCCAGGCACTACCTACTGGCACTGTACCCTCCAGGCACAGTACCCCCTGGCTGAAAAAAAAATCCCCAGGCACAGTACCCCCTGGCTGAAAAAAAATAAATGAAAAACCCCAGGTACAGTACCTCCTGGCTGGCACTGTACTCTCCTGGCTGGCACTGTACCCTCCTGGCACAGTACCCCCTGGCTGAAAAAAATAACTGAAAAAAACCTGACTGGAAAAAAACCTGAAAAAAAAACCAGGCACTGTACCCCCTGGCCTGCAGTGTACCCCTGATTGAGAACCCGCATTGGCATACGACCCCTGGCATTTCTGACTACCCGCATTGGTATACGACCCCTGGCATTTCTGACTACCCGCATTGGCATACGACCTTTGGCATTCCTGACTACCCTTGTCTAGATAGATAGAAGTACGGCCACTACAAGGACCGGAAGGGCTTAGTTTAGGTGTTCTAATATTTTATTTGTGTACTTGACCCCATCAGTTCCCCGACCTCCCATAAAAATGTCCTCCCGCTTTTATTCCCCAGAAGAGGCATATGAGATCCTGGCCGCCTCTGAGAGCGACGCTCTCGCCGACAGTGACACCCTCACAGCCTCTGATATAGAGCCCCTTAGTGAACCCTCCAGTGATGGTGACCCCCCATCTACTGGGAGGCACGAGAGCATTTGGGTACCCCCAAATATGGCTGCCCCAGAAATACCCCCATTTCTGGCGACTCCTGGCATCACAGTAAGGGTAGAGGACTGTGAGCCAGTGAGCTTTTTTAACCTGTTTATGTCGGACGATGTATTCGAGATGGTGGTTGAGCAAACCAACCTGTTTGCCAACCAGTATCTTGATGCACATCCGGATTCACATCGCCACAGACGTAACAAGTGGCACCCAACGGATGTGATAGAGTTAAAAAAAAATTGGGCTCTAACCCTCGTAATGGGAATAGTGAAGAAGCCAAGTATCCGGTCTTACTGGCACAAAAACCCCATCCTGGCTACTCCACTATTCCAAGGGTTATGAAGAGGGAGAGATACGAAAATCTCATGCGATTCCTCCATTTTAACGATAACGCACTGTGCCCACCAAGAAACGACCCAATGCATGACCGCCTCTATAAAATTCGGCCCCTGATCAGTCTTATATCTGCCAAATTCACCGATAATTATGTTCCCGACCAAAATATATCTGTAGACGAGTCCCTTATGAAATTCAAAGGCAGACTGCTCTTCAAGCAGTATATCCCAAGCAAGCGATCCCGGTATGGCGTCAAATTTTATAATTGTGTGAGTCCACAACAGGCTACACCTGGGCGTTTAGAATATACGAAGGGAAAGATAGCCACCTTGACCCCCCAGGATGCCCCGATTGTATTGGCACCAGTGGAAAAATTGTGTGGGATCTGGTCTATCCCCTATTCAACAAGGGCTATCACTTATGGGTCGATAACTATTACACCAGTATCGACCTATTTAAAATTTATATTGTTTTGAGACCCTTGCGTGTGGCACAGTGCGGAAGAATCGCAGAGGTTTTCCCCAAATCCTGACAGCAGGCAAAAAAAGTAGAGGCTCCTCTTCATCTCTACGTCAGGAAGAAGTGCTAGCCCTTCGGTTCACTGATAAGAAGGATGTATACATGTTATCTACAGTGCATGACGAAAGTACAGTGCCAGTGCCTGTGAGAGGGAGGACTGAGCCACTGGAAAAGCCGAAGTGCATTGTAGATTACAGCAAGTTTATGGGGGAGTAGACTTGGCTGATCAATGTATACAGCCTTATCTGGTGAACCAAAAGACTAGGGCATGGTACAAGAAGATTGCCATCTATTTGACCGAGATAGCAATTTTCAATGCGTACGTGCTCTACAAGCAGGCAGCAGTACAAAAGCCATATCCCTTCCTAGAATTCATGCTTGAGATCATATCCCAACTTATCCTAACCCCGGCCCCCGTTACATCCGCTTTGGAATCAGGAGATCTCCAAAGATTAAGCGTCAGACACTTTCCTTCCCGAGTCCCCTCCACCCGCTGTAAAAAGTCCCCCCAGAAAAAGTGTCGTGTCTGCCGCAAGAAAGGAATCCGAAAGGATTCTAGTTATTATTGCCCTACCTGCCCATCTCTACCTGGCCTCTGCATAACCGAGTGCTTCAAAATTTATCATACCGAGCTAAATTACTAAATCCCCTTTTCTGCTTTGTCCCGATTACCCTTTGCTGCCTGTACCGACTCATTGGCTTGTTATACCGACTACCCTTTGTTTGCTGCCTGTACCGACTCATTGGCTTGTTATACCGACTACCCTTTGTTTGCTGCCTGTACCGACTCATTGGCTTGTTATAACGACTACTCTGACTTCTGGAATCCCCTGAATTTGGCCTGTCCCTGTTTACGTTAAGCCCAGCTATTCTAAAGTGGCTGCACCAAACAACTCAAAATACTAATTTAGAATCATTGGCTCGTCATCTTTGGAGCAATATTCTTTCTTGGCGTGCCATGTTCTCTCAAAGTCGACATAAATCCTGAAAATCACTTGTCAAATTACCAAAATACTAAATAAAAATGCTACATATGGGGTACCGTTGAATTCGTAACACATTGCCGAACACAAATATCAATGTTATAGGCCAGTAAAAGGTTGACCGAGCAGGATATTAGCAGCAAAATAACAGTTTTCGTGTAAAACAAATGCAAAACACAATCTTGAAAACTAAGTGTGGCCAGGGTTTGTGACCAAGTGGCTACTATACAAAACTGGACATACCCCATTTTCAACACTCTGGGTTGTCTACTTCTCAAAATGATATGCCATGTTGGGGTACTTTTTATACCTGGGCTGCCATACCCTCTCAAATTCAACCTAGGCCCAGAAAACCAATCTGGCAAACTCTACATTTGATCGTGTAACTTTCCAAAAAGCAAATTAAAAATGCTAAATGGAGGGTACCGTTGATCTCGTAACACATTGCCGACCACAAATATCAATGTTGTAGGCCAGTAAAAGGTTGACTGAGCATGATATTAGCAGCAAAATAACAGTTTTTGTGTGAAAAATGCAAAACACAAACATGAAGACCAAGTTTGCGACTAAGAGACTACTATAAAAAAACAAAACGTACACCATTTGAATAGCCTGGGTTGTCTACTTTTCAAAATGGTATGTCATGTTGGGGTACTTTTCATACCTGGGCTGCCATAACCTCTCAAAGTCAACATAGGGCCAGGAAACCAATCTGGCAAATTTCAAGTTGTAAAACGTGAAATGGGCAAACTCTATATTTGACCCTGTAACTTTCCAAAACCTCCTAAAACCTCTACATGGGGGGTACCGTTGAACTCGTAAGACCTTGCCGACCAGAAATATGAGTTTTTTAGGCCAGTAAAATGTCGAGGGAGCATGATATCATTGGTAAAAGAACAGTTTTTGTGTGAAAAATGCAAAACACAAACATGAAGACCAAGTTTGCGACTAAGAGACTACTATAAAAAAACAAAACGTACACCATTTGGAATAGCCTGGGTTGTCTACTTTGCAAAATGGTATGACATGTTGGGGTACTTTTCATACCTGGGCTGCCATAACCTCTCAAAGTCAACATAGGGCCAGGAAACCAATCTGGCAAATTTCAAGTTGTAAAACGTGAAATGGGCAAACTCTATATTTGACCCTGTAACTTTCCAAAACCTCCTAAAACCTCTACATGGGGGGTACCGTTGAACTCGTAAGACCTTGCCGACCAGAAATATGAGTTTTTTAGGCCAGTAAAATGTCGAGGGAGCATGATATCATCGGTAAAAGAACAGTTTTTGTGTGAAAAATGCAAAACACAAACATGAAGACCAAGTTTGCGACTAAGAGACTACTATAAAAAAACAAAACGTACACCATTTGGAATAGCCTGGGTTGTCTACTTTTCAAAATGGTATGACATGTTGGGGTACTTTTCATACCTGGGCTGCCATAACCTCTCAAAGTCAACATAGGGCAGGAAACCAATCTGGCAAATTTCAAGTTGTAAAACGTGAAATGGGCAAACTCTATATTTGACCCTGTAACTTTCCAAAACCTCCTAAAACTCTACATGGGGGTACCGTTGAACTCGTAAGACATTGCTGACCAGAAATATATGTATTTTATTTCATTTAATGCTAAGCGTACAATGTCATTCACACTAAAAATACAATGGAAAACTTTGAAAATTGCAAAATTTCCTTTTTTCTCATAGTTTTTAGTTTTTTTTTCATACTATATATATTTTATATATAAATCTTTGATGGAAGATGAAAGCCCTATTTCTCCTGAACAAAATGATATATAATAAGGGTGGGTACACTAATATGTAAGAGGTAAATTCTACTTTTAGAAGTGTTCAAAAGTGTTCCAAACTTGTAAAATTACTCCCGTCCTTAAGGGGTTAATTCTACACAAAGTAAAACAACCATATAGACTTGTTTTTTTTATTGATGCAGCATATATGCGCAGATTTACTTTGACAGGCAAAAAGTCCGTACGTGAGATAATTGTTTGCGCGCCTAATTTGAACAACTCCTAAAACCTGGTGTTAATTGCAAATCTGAACAACCTCCCGAAACCCAAATATCCAAGCCCATAAAAGGAAATGAACCAAAGCACAGTTGCCCTTTAAACGCACACCAGATGAGCAGTATGGTTCACGCGGTGTGTGGTTTGGTCATCGTTGCCACTGGAATGCTGGTTGCACTTGAGGAAGAGAGCGAGGCGGGAGAACTTGGAGGAGTAACAGTGTGCAGTGTCAAGGGCACCTCGTGTCCCAAGGACACGATTGAGACTGGAGCATCTCACTGATGCAGAGTGCCATCTTTCGTCTGCGTTCGTCTGACCCGGGCACAGATAAATAGGCTCTACCTGCAGCTGTGGCCCCGGCTGCAGTCCAGGTCACGGACACTGGTAGCTGTCTCGGGGATGACAAAGCTGCTGTGCTGCCTGCGCTTTATAGCCACTGGCAGCTTCCAGCACACCATGGTGGAACTCGGTGGTGTCAGCCAGGCCACCTTCAGCATAGTGCTTGATCGCTTCCTCAAGGCGATGAAGCGGAACTGGTGCCGTTATATTGGATTACCCACCACCCAGGAGGGATTCCAAAGACTCAAGCAGGGATTCTTTGCCCTTGGTGGGTTTCCAAATGTCCTGGGGGCTGTGGATTGCACCCACATTGCAATACGTGCACTTTGGTTGGCCCCTCTGTCTATATCAAGCGCAGGCCGTACCATTCCATCACCCAGAACATACTTGAAAACGAGAGAAATATCAATGTATCCGTCCTGGTAAAATCCTTTCTCAAAAAAAAAGTCCATGTTGTGTGCGATGTCAACTTGCGCATCATGCATGTCTATGTGTGCTTTCCTGGGAGTACACATGACTCTTACATCCTGGGACACTCCTCCATGGCACAGGACTTCCAGGACGGCCTGTTCCCAGACGGGTGGCTTTTCAGTGAGTGCACATATCTGCAGCATAAACTCTTCATGTCCCTTCATGTATAGCCTCATCTAACAGAATATCCCTGCGTGTTATGTGTCATGTATTAGGTGATTCTGGTTACCCGCTCAAGCCGTGGCTGATGACCCTCATCTGGAGCCCGCAAACAGCTGAGCAGGAGGCCTACAACTCAGCGCACCGGAGATCCTGCAGTGCCATAGAGCGGACATTCGGCCTTCTCAAGATGCGGTTCCACTGCTTGGATCGATCTAGTGAGGCCTTGCAGTATCAGCCCCCCGAAGTGGCCTTGATTTTTTTTGGCATGCTGCACAACATGTGTGTAGCGCTTACTCCTGGAGGAGCCGCTGAATTTAAACCTCGGGTCAGTCTCCCCGCACTAGGGATTAAATATACACCAGCACTGTTGTGGATTTTATAACTTATATAGTTTACTGATCTCAAATAAACTGGCATATATAGAGCAGCACGGTATACATATATATTTACAGAAGTTCGTAATACGAGAAACGCGCAGCGGAAAAGAAAAAGGAATTTTAACCCCTTCGTTGCTGAAATGTGAGTCCCGTACAGGTTGTGTCCCAAGAAGGTGTATGCATGTGTTGGTACCAGGGTACTAGATTCAACTGGCCAGTGAATGATTTCAATGTGTCTTCGACTAGTCACGTTGGGGCCCTGTAGGTTTAGACAAACTGCAGCGTGCTTTATTATTTTCACTGTGGCCGAGAAGGCCTCTCACCCATCCGCCAGATACTCTGCGCTCTGCTCGACCCAGGACGTCTTTCCGCTCGACTTGACTGGGACTCTGTGCCACCGGATCCGCTTGTCTTGCTTGTCCGTTTCTGCCACAAGATGCTCAGCTCACCGCCTGCACTCCCGTTAGATCATCGCGATCTCCTAACTCGGGGTCCTTCTGCAGCTCTGTATCTTTTAAACTTCTCACCGATAGGTTAATAGGTCTTCTGGCAAGTGATTTGGGCCGATCTCCAGCTCCGCAAAGCAGCACCTGTGCTCCGGCCTGGTCACAATCGCTCGTCTCATGTGCGTCTTGCTCTAATCACTCCTTGGCGCGCACTGCTCTCCTCTCCACGAGGTTGCGGATGTCTCCCGGTTTCTCCCCACCTGTTCCTGCCCCAAAGCATGCTGGAAAACGTAGTCCTAAAGTGTCCAGTATCAGTTTACATTGTGTTTGTCTCCCCCTAGTGGCCAGAAACAAGTAACTACAGTGGCAGGATTTAAACCAGCGCTACATGTGCATAGAGGACGGCAATGCCATTGATGATTCTAAGCCAGCTGTGGATCCAGATGTGGTCCCGATACAACCCCCAGCTGCTGCAGAGGATGTGGGTAATAATGACGTGAGACGGCGCATCATCCGTCAATACTTTGCAGGTAAACTGGAAATAACATCACCTTACTCATTCAGACAAAGGTGACAATCAGGAGAACTGGCAGGAGAAGGGCACTAGGGAGACCAAATAGCTGTCCTGGAAAGTGAGATGAACGGGAGTGTGGCTCTGGTGTGGGTCTCTCCATCTCCTACATACACTGCTCCAGTCATTCTCCTGTGTCACCATTCATTCGATTAAACTGCATGCCTTTACTAGTGACCGAGTAATTAACCACATGTGTCCTAATTAAATGACCTGCTCATATTTGTCAGTGATAGGATGTCCTGACTAGGACCGTTCCACTCATCCCTCATACGTCCTTACAGCTTGCAGGTCTGCACAGCTAACCAGGTTGTAATAGATATATGTAACTGTTTTCTTCCTCATCCCCTATAAACCTGTCTCCATTCACCGGCAATTAAATTGATTAGCAATGAATGTGTTTGATATCACATGCGTGCATGTACACAAGTAATTTCCCAAGGGCAAGGAATGCTAAATGCCACCCTGCAACATGTATAAATCATAGACTGCAGGTAGGAGATCCAGGCTGATCACCTGTGCTTCCTCAAGGATCACCTACCTGCAGCATCTGGATCATACATGCAGCGGCGTGGATTTGTTAATGCACAGCCCATCAGCATGAATAATTTATACTGTATGTATCGATGAAAACCTGCCCGGCCTGGAAACCCTACCCCTCATACAACTTAATAAAAATGTACTAATAGACGGTGACACTAATAGCAAATTAAATCACATGTCAGAAAGGTATGTGAGGATCCCCAGCCTAGCTAATCATAGGTATCGGGTGCATACATGTGTGTAATGCGAAATGCACCCCCACCTTAACTCCGTGATGTCACCAACTAGTTAAATGCTTCCTTACAGTCATACTGTGCCCATGTGTGGCCCCAAACATTCACACTATATTGCATTTCATAACAGTGGCTCTGTATTGTGTGTGAAATATATGTGGTTTCATGGATGTGTGACTAATGTACAGTATATGTACCCCTGTAGATCCAGACAGAAAGAACTGATGCAGAGCGCAACACAACATGTACCTCCAGCCAGGTCATCATTGCAGCATGCTCTGCTCCGTGTGGGATTATTTTATCCCAAGGTGTTTTTTTTTTTTTTCTTTGGGGGCATGAATATGATCCACCGTTTTGCCTCATGACTGACAAGCAGCATGAGCAGTGATGGTTTGCTACACAGCAGCCTGTGGCTTCATTTTTGGTTAGGACTCACCTGCACTAGAGGTGCCTTGACGTTCGGCGGGTGAGCTTATTCTGTTAGGCCAGGGGCATACTAGGTGTCTTCTTGTGCGCACTAGCGCGCGTTACCGGCACCCGTCGCAGCGTTGTGATGCTGCAGACGGAGCCGGTCAGTGCGCACTTAGTGTCACTTAGTGCGCGTGTAGCATGCGTGCACCTAGATATCATGACTGTCGATGCGCTAGGATGCGCGTCGACGGGGCTGCAAAGCGCGATCCTCCATAGGAGGATTGCGCTTTGCAGCCTTGTGGAGGGGGCAGGCGGGCATCGAGGGTGGGCCGGTGCGTTAGTGTTTTCTTTAACGCATGCTAGTGCATTAAAGAAAACTCCTAGTGTGCCCCCGGCCTTAATGGCCATTAACAGAAAGCAAAGCCTCTAAATGTGTTCTGTTTGACACGGTATAATGGGAATAAGTGCAGATGGCATTTTTCGCTTTGTTATGTTTTATACATGTTGCTGTGCTGGATACAATTTGGTGGTTGCAGTCGCCCCATCGGGTAATAGGCGCGACCCCACACCTCCTGTATAATGTATATTTACCCCTCTAGATCCGGACGGAGAATGAGCTGATGCAGCTAGCAAGCCGACACAAAATGTAAGTAGAATTACTCCATGCTATCATCATGTAATGAACCCCAGATGTTAACTGTTCTGGGTGTCCTGTGTGTAAAGGTGTTACTGGACAGAATCATGGAGACCTCTTATTCATACCAAAAATAATATTTTCTGAGAAAGATCTGTGCAGTTGGCAGGGCCGGATTTACTTCTCAGGAGCCTGTAGGCACAGAAATGTGGAGTGCCCCCCCCCCTCCGAAAAACAAAATGACTATTCTAACTTTTATCGTGGTGTGAACTAAAAAACAAAAAAGTTAATTTAAAAAAAACAAACTAAAGCAGTTGCACTCTCTAAAATATTATCTTACAGGTATATAAAACTCGTCATGTTTGCTATCATTTGGAAGGCTATGCCCTGGCCTTTCCAATGACACCTTAAATGTCCCTCTAGCATGTAGAGCTCCTGAAATACAGGAATCTAAATGATTGTTAATGATTTTTTTTTGATTTTTTTTTACAGAGCAAGGTGTGGTAGGCACTTGTAGGCGCATGCCTACTCTGCCCATTTATAAATCCAGCCCTGCTCCAGTTCCAATTAGACACAGACAAATTCACTCACAGACAGGAATTCATCTGATAAATGAAAATATATTACAATACTCTGATTACAGTTTGTACATACATCAATCATTGATAGATTATAGTGTGTGTGTGTGTGTGCAGGACCGGATTAAGATGTCTATGGGCCTGGAGCTGAAGATTTTGGTGGGCTTTTATTGGAATTTAGTGAAATGAAAACATATTTTAGGTTATTTAATAGTGGAGATACGGGTATATGTAACCAGGCAGATACTGTGTGAGTAAATTTAAATTCAGATATCAATCATTTACAGCGTGTAAAATAATTTTTTCACATTTTATCATCCAAACCTTTGTGGTTATATATTCAATAAGGCATTATTGGTAAAAAATAAATAAATGGGATCCTGTTACTGCATTTTTCTGAGAAAATCGACAATTTTAACCAAAAAAAAGAAATATTTCCCATGTGTTTTGGAGGATGGTGTTTATGAATAATATGACTATGTATAAAACACTGACCTTTCTCCCAGCGTGGGAAATGAAAAGGTGAGTAATGGCAGTGGTATTGCTCATTTTATACGTGACAAATGGACAATGCCATTGCATTGGAACTAAAAATAAGTAGAGAAAAAGGTTTTTGGGTTTTCCTTTCTTTTAGATTTTACAAGGTCACGTTTGGTATCAATGCAAAAGCCAGACGCTGACCTGTCCAATCACACCTCCCTTGACTTTATGAGGTGTAAAGATTAGTTACTCAGGGTTCCAAAGTCCCCCCCGTGCACTTTGCTGCAGTGTGGCGGTTTGTGGTGTAACAATTCATAATAACGGATCGTGCCATTACCTCCACACTTGAGATGGTGAGTTAGTGCAGCATCATTGTTCACTTTATAATTGAAAAGTGGAAAGTATTGCAGAGTTAGAAAGAAGAAATAAATAAATATTTATTATTTTATTTTTATTGTTACAAAAAACCTGGTCATGTTTAGTATCATTGGAAAGGCCATGCTCTGGCCTTCATTTCCAGTGATACCTCACATGAACCTGTAGCTGCTATGATGTTGGAGATAATGGGGTCCAAATATCCATCAATGCAGACATTCTTATTTTTTCTCTGGGCCTATTCTGGGGCATGGGCCTGGAGCTGCTGCTCCATCAGCCCCTATGTTAATCCGGCCATGTGTGTGTGTGTGTCTGTGTGTGTCTATGTGTGTGTGGAAGTTTTCATTGCAGAAATAGGTATTAAAAATGAAAAAGAAAAACCTCACAGGCAGCCCTAGGGTATAAGGACCCCGGTTTTGAAGCATGGAGGAGGGGGCATGTTTGTGGGAGATCCTGACTCTGTGTGTGGAGGATGTTGGCGGTGAGAAGCTGGAGGGAGGGAGAAATGGTGAGTGGTCCAGAATGAGGCAGAAAGCTTTCTGCTGTCAGTCTTGATTGTTTATGTCATCTTGATATAAAGCACTATTATAGAAGAACAGACATACATCCACAAACAGAGACTGAAAACACATGCATTACACCCAAAATAATATCTGTATCTGCAGGAATGTATAGTTTATATCATGGAATTCAGTTTGGTGCAGATCTGGCCCTTTATACCATACATGATATTTGTAGACCCCTCAGCTACATATTTTATATCTATATCATAAAACAAAGACCTGCGGTCCCAGGAGACATAAAACAACCTACAGAAGCAGCAATGTCAGTCACCACGTAGTTACACTGAAACACGTTGAGATTTGCTGGAGATCTGCTCAGATCCTTCATGCCTTTTTGCTGGAGATCTGCTCATGATCTTTGTGCTTCATGATCTTTTGGACATTGAAAGATTATTTGCTTACAGTGTTATAGAGCCAAGGATGGATTCATGTCCCTGATATTAGGCTGAGCATCTCTGTATATTTATATATTCTATTTTTACACACAATGTACCTCGCTCTCTGGCAGTCTCCCCTGGGCTTTGAACCGAGTTAGTGTGGTATCCCCCATGATGGCAGTGCAGGTTCATCTCAGACCAGGAGGCAGGACCTTGTGAACCTGTCACCCCCCCATTGTGTCTCCTCCTCGTGTGTGATGGGAACACGTGGGTGGTACCGGGTGGTGAATTTCATAGCTGCAGGTCGAGGCTCCAGGGGGCGGTGCCTAATCAGTGTGCTGTTCCCACGTACAGGCAGTCATCAGAAATAATGGGGCCCCTTACTGAACCTCACGATGGGCCCCCCCGCACTCCCTCAACCTCTAACAGCTTTTCTCCCCTTCAAAAAAAAGGACATAACATAGCACCACAGCAATAAAATTCCCAGTAATGTGCAGTGTGTATGAGCGTATCACAGAATCCACAGCAATAAAGCTCGCAGTAATATGCGGTGTGTATGAACGTATCACAGAATCCACAGCAATAAATCTCACAGTAAGGGGCTGTGTATGATGGCCTTTGGGTCTGGGGTCTGGGCCTGGTCCCTGGGCTAGGCCCTGGGTCTGGTTTGGTCCTTGGAGTCTGGGCCCTAGGGTCTGTGCTCTGGGGTCTGGTCCCTGGGGTCTGGCCTGGGGTCTGGGCCCTGAGTCTGACCTGGGGTCTGGGCCCTGGGCCTTGGGGTCTGGTCCCTGGGTCTGGGCTCTGGTTCCTGTGTCTGGGCCTTGGGGGCTGGGCCTTGGGGCCTGGTCCCTGGGGTCTGGGCCCTGGGTCTAGCCTGGGTCTGGACCTTGGGGTCTGGGGCCTGGTCCCTGGGTCTGGGCTCTGGGCCTTGGGGTCTGGGCCCTGGGCCATGTGGTCTGGGCCCTGGGTCTTGGGGTCTAGGCCTTGGGGTCTAGGCCTTGGGGTCTGGGCCCTGGGGTCTGGGCCTTGGGGTCTGGGCCCTGGGGTCTGGGCATGTGGTCTGGGCCCTGGGGTCTGGGCATGTGGTCTGGGCCCTGGGTCTTGGGGTCTGGGGTCTGGGCCCTGGGCCATGTGGTCTGGGCCCTGGGTCTTGGGGTCTAGGCCTTGGGGTCTGGGCCCTGGGGTCTGGGGTTTGGGTCTTGGGTCTGGGCCTTGGGGTCTGGTCCTTGGGTCTGGGCCTGGGGTCTGGGCCATGTGGTCTGGGCCATGTGTCTTGGGGTCTAGGCCTTGGGGTCTGGGGTCTGGGTCTGGGTCCTGGGTCTGGTCCTTGGGGTCTGGTCCATGGTTCTGGGCCTGGGCCTGGGGTCTGGGTCTTGGGGTCTGGGTCTTGGGGTCTGGGCCCTGGATCTGGGTCTGGGCATTGGGGTCTGGGCCTTGGCCCTGGGTCTGGGCCTTGGGGTCTGGGTTCTGGGACCTGGGTCTGGGCCCTGGGTCTGGGCCTTGGGGTCGGGGTCTGGGCCTTGGGGTCTGGGCCTTGTGGTCTGGGCTCTGGGTCTTGGGGTCTAGGCCTTGGGCCCTGGGGTCTGGGCCTGGGGTCTGGGCCTTGGGGTCTGGGCCTTGTGGTCTGGGCTCTGAGTCTTGGGGTCTAGGCCTTGGGCCCTGGGTCTGGGCCTTGGGCCCTGGCTCACCACTCCGCTGTCTTCCTTCCTTCAGCTCTTCTTTTCTTCTATCTTCTGCTCTTCTCTTCTATCTTCTTTTCTTCTGCTCTTCAGCCCGGGCCCTCCATCTCAGGCGCGCAGCTTCACTGAGTGGAGGGGCGGAGCCAAAGCAATGTGCTTGGGAGACCCCCACACGCTGCTTGGAGCCACGCCCAGCCAGCCAGTGAAGCTGCCAGGAGCTAGAGGAGACACAGTGTCTCCTCCGGCTCCTGCAGCAGAGACACGAGTCTGATACCGGAGCTGTAAAAGGGTGGCGCTGCTGCCGATGGGGCACCGCTGGCCCGGGACACGCCCAGGCCCCTTACGGCAGCATGGGGCGTAATGCCCTGATGGCGGCCCTGCCCACGTGTTAAGCATGTGGGAGACATGCTGCATGCACCGGCGCACTGCATGCCCTGCATATGATGTGGACTGTGTTGCACTCTAAGTCCATTGTAATACCGCCCACGCTGCCACCTGCGGCGATACACAGTATCCCCTCCCCGCAGCAGCAGGTTAGATCGCAGTACGTTTTTTTAGGAAAAAAAAACTCAGACTGCAGGCACCCCTCTACCAAGGGCGCCTAGAGTGCCTAATGGGAAATCCGGCCCTGGCAGTTGGAGAACTTGACGTTTGTCTATGGAACACCAGAAACAGCATGATGTAAGGAACGCCAGCTGAGCCTGGGGGCCTGGCAGCAGAGGAGCAGGCCTGAGGGTAATATACAGTGGCAAGAAAAAGTATGTGAACCCTTTGGGATTACGTGAAGTTTTGCATGAATTGGTCATAAAATGTGCTCTGATCTTCATCTAAGTCACAATAATTTGAAAAACACAGTCTGCTTAAAATAATACAACACAAACATATGTTTTCATGTTTTTATTGAACAGAACGTAAACATTCACAGTGCAGGGTGGAAAAAGTATGTGAACCTTTGGACTTAATAACTGGTTGACCCTCCTTTGGCAGCAATAACCTCAACCAAACGTTTCCTGTAGTTGCAGATCAGACCTGCACAACGATCTGGAGTAATTTTGGACCACTCCTCTTCACAAAACTGTTTCAGTGTAGCAATATTCTTGGTATGTCTGTGTGAATTGCTCTCTTAAGGTCATGCCACAGCATTTCAATCGGGTTGAGGTCAGGACTCTGACTGGGCCACTCCAGAAGGCATATTTTGTTTTGTTGAAGCCATTCTTTTGTTGAATTACTTGTATGCTTTGGGTCATTGTCCTGTTGCATCACCCATCCTCTGCGGAGCTTCAGTTGGCAGACAGATGGTCTTACGTTTTCCTGCAAAATGTCTTGATTAACTCTGGAATTCATTTTTCCATCAATGTCAACAATCAGTACAGGCCCTGAGGCAGCAAAGCAGCCCCAAACCATGATGCTCCCTCCACCGTGTTTTACAGTGGGGATGAGGTTTTGATGTTGGTGTGCTGTGCCTTTTTTTTCTCCACACTTAGTGTTGTGTGTTTTTTCCAAACAACTCAATTTTGGTTTCATATGTCCACAGAATATTTTGCCAGTAGTGCTGTGGAACATCCAGGTGCTCTTTTGCAAACTTCAAACGTGCTGCAATATTCTTTTTGGACAGCAATGGCTTCCTCCGTGGTGTCTTCCCATGTACTCCATTCTTGTTTAATGTTTTCCTTATTGTAGATGTGTCAACAAAAATGTTAGCATGTGCCAGGGATTTCTGTAAGTCTTTAGCTGACACTCTAGGATTCTTCTTTACCTTATTAAGAATTCTGCTCTGTGCTCTTGCAGTCATCTTTACAGGACGACCAGGCCTAGGGAGAGTAGCTATAGTGCTGAACTTTCTCCATTTGTAGACAGTCTGTCTTACAGTGGACACATGAACATCAAGGCTTTTGGAGATACTTTTGTAACCCTTTCCAGCTTCATGCAAGTCAACGATTCTTGATTGTAGGTCTTCTGAGAGCTCTTTTCTGTGAGGCATGGTTCACATCAGGCAGTGCTTCTTGAAACCAGTAAACCCAAAACTGGTATGTGTTTTTAAAGGGCAGGACAGCTTTCACCAACACATCCAATAATATCACACTGATTGGACTCAAGGTTGACTCACTCCTGGCTCCAATTAGCTCTTGGAGAAGTCATTAGGCTAGGGGTTCACATACTTTTTACACCCTGCACTGTGAATGTTTACATGTTATGTTCAATAAACACATGAAAACATATAATGTTTGTGTTGTATTATTTTAAGCAGACGTTGTTTTTCAAATTGTTGTGACTTAGATGAAGATCAGAGCACATTTTATGACCAATTCATGCAAAGCTCCACGTAATCCCAAAGGGTTCACATACTTTTTCTTGCCACTGTATCCATGTGAGCTGGGGGCAAGATATATATCCACCTGTCACTGTGAACCCAGCACCGACTCTTGGCCAAGACTGGTAGAATGACACCCCCGAAACATGTCTGGATCCACCCCTGGTCCGGGTACTTCCCTGGGGAACAGGAAACAATTAATGATATTATTATTTTAAATCCTTTTTAACCCTTTCACTGCTGAGTGCTGAGCCATGTCAGCGTTGTGCGATGAGCTCATTTTTAACACTTGCTCATATTTCAACTGAACGCGATTTGTAGCCACGGGGAATGTTACATCACCAACGAATGGGAATTGTTTGACCAACACACAGGACAGGGTATACCTGAAATAGGCCAGACGGTATACAAGGACGCATCATAACACAATTGTCATTATCAATCATTCATTGGATGTTATATGTAAAATCCACACATTTTGCTTCTGTATTTTTTTTCCAAACAGCGTTTCACTGACGGTCGACCTTTTCACGAACATCGCAGACATTTGAAATTTGCCACATTTTCAAAAGGCCGATGATCAATGTGAACTCCTGTTCGACTCGAGCTGGCAGCCCGTCCCTATCGGTAAGTACGTAAGCATTTTAAAAGATATGATATTCCTATGCTTGTAATATCTGTGATCATTGTGAGTTGGTGGATTTGTGCAAATCTGTGTGTGTAGCTGCCTCCTCGCACTGTTCAAGACTGTAGGTGCCTCTGAGTGACACAAGCTCACAAAAACACTATTCTCACCTGCATACTTACACGTGCACGCTCAGGCAACACATTCACTCACAAATAACTTATGACACCAACAACAAAGATTGATGCCTAAAATATTCATCTATTATATAAAAAGGCACCATAATTATTTTTTTCTCTACCGAAAATATGAATATTAACATTAGACTTCTTAATGAACTATGAACAAAAAATATTTATAAGTTACAATATTCTGGCGTATTGTCGTCCATAAAGTCTGCCAGGTATCCAGAGTATGGGATGCTGCCAGAGGCTTGAGGGCCTGCACAAGTGACATGGGTGGTGGCTGCTGCTGTCCTGCAGCATGAGAGATGGGTGGCACATGTGCATTCAGGATCGCATAGATATTTTGCAGCGTCTGCATCCTGAAATGGATTGTTTGGTTCCGATCCATCCAATAAATACATTTTTTAAAAGGTACATACATTTCCTCTTTTTTTGGGGGCCAGTTAAGGTCTGGAACTGGTCATACACTGCGATACACACAGCCAACCATGCTCTGGCCTTTTCGGTCCTGTGTCTGTAGTACACGTGGTTGGTGTCCCACAGCACGGGTTGTTGCGCCACGATAAGCAGCTCCACATCCATGTTGGCAGATACACACACACAGCTCACACTTGTCAATCTGCTGCAGCGACACACGTGTGCAGCGTCGCACAACGCAGGCACGCAGCTGCAATTATGTTTATTCCCACCTTTCCTGGCTGAATCGCGTGAAAATATATTGCGAACAACGATTTCTGCGTGCAACTTTAATGCGCACGTGCTTTTTTTCCTAGATCCGTCAAAAATTCACAGCCTCTACCTTGTCTTCTCTCTTTATTATTTACAGACATGTGGGACCACCATGGGAACGAGGTTCGCCCCAGGCTATGCAAACCTATACATGCATAGGTGGGAGCTGCGGCATGTGTGGTCTGGAGTGGCCAGGGGGCGTTCTTGTCCTATGGCGGCGTTACATAGATGATATCATCATCGTATGGAAGGGAGAGGAGGATACTTTGAGGACTTTCATCACCTCATTAAATCACAACAATTTTAATTTAAAATTTACACATAATCTCAGTAATTTACATATAGATTTTTTGGATCTTACAATTTACATAAAAGACGGAAGAATTGAAACTAAAACATTTAAGAAAACGGACACCAACACAGTTATAAGTAGAGACAGCTCTCATGCATCTAACTGGTTGGATAACGTACCCAAAAGCCAATTAACCAGACTTAAGAGAAACTGTTCAGAACCAGAAACTTTTCAGGTTCAAAGTATTGAAATTCTAGAGAAGTAGCATAAAAGGAAAGGAAAGATCTTTTCTCTAAAGCCAAAAAGGTTAAAAAGGAGGAGGGTAGATTTAAAAATGCATTTGTTACTCAATATAATCCCGATGCTCATAAAATGAGACAAATTCTAAAAAGATATTGGCATATTCTGAAGGCAGATCCCATTTTAACAAAAGATATCCCCGATTCCCCAGTTGTAATATTTAAAAGAGCACAAAATTTAAAGAATCGTTTGGCTCCGAGCTTACTTCCGAAAACCACAGATAAAGATGAAAATAATGTTTTTTTGCCAATTGAGAAACCTAAAGGTTTCCATAGGTGTGGGAGGTGCAAAGCTTGTAAATATCAAGATAGAAAAACTGTTAATTTTAAAAGCAACCTAACATTGAAAGAGTTCTCTATAAAATCGTTTATTAACTGCACTAGTAAGGGACTGATATATCTTTTGGAGTGCCCTTGCGGAGCACAAAACGTGGGTAAAACCACAAGAGAGATTAAAATACGTGTGCTGGAACATTTAGGAAACATTAGGAAGAATAAACTCGATCATAGTTTGCCGGTACATTGTAATAATTGCCATTTATTTTCAGTTGAAAGTTTTAAATGGATGGGTATAGATTTGGTTAGTAAAAATTGGAGAGGGGGAGACTATTTGAAACTTTTGGCAAAAAGAGAAATGGAATGGATACACCAGTTAGATACGTGGAGAAATGGTGGGTTGAATGTTGATCTGGATATAAAAAACTGTCAATGAGAAGCTTTATCCCTCCAGGCACACTGTGCCATTATTTAATCTATATCTGGTTTTGTATTGAAACCAAGGAATTTATGGCTTTTAAAGGGTTTTTTACTTCTGTTATATGTTTTAAAGTGATTTGAGAATTTTTACTGATATTTGTACATCCCTCTGATAATTATTGTTTATGTATCGGAGGGATCATCGTTTGAGAAGAGTACTTCATACTAGGAGTAAGAGGGATCCCCTTAGGAGTTTGTCTGGATACGCCAACACCTGGAATGCCATCTCCCGGTGTTCCAGCCTCCTAGTCTGACTGCCTCAAAGAAGAAAATTATGATACGTCACTTCCGGTGACGCGAGGCCTGCGCTCCAGGGATGAAACGCATGTCTGCGTTCCAGTGATGAGACGCACGCCAGCGCAGGAACCGGAAGAGCGACAATTTGGCGGCAGAGAAAGAAGATATAAAAAGACGAAGAAAATGGGGATTATTGATGGATTTTTATTCTTTTGTAATTTTGTTTTAAATTCTACTTTCCCTGATGAAGTGTACTGTGTACACGAAACGCGTTGGAATCTGATTTATATATATTTTTACCCAATAAATACTGCTAAACTACTGCTAACCTGTGGTAAGATATCCAGTTGATTCCTGTGGCGGCAAGAGTCTTCAGGTCCTCCGTTCCAGCATCAGTATCGGCAGAGTGGGGTAACCGTCGTAGATATAAGTGCCAAAGTTTTATGATCTTGTGAGTGCGGAGAGAAGAGGGGGCACCCTATTTTGAAATTGTACTTTTTAGTATGCACTGTGAAAGTTTCTTTGTTTACCACCTCTCAGGTTCCCAATTTTAACCTATTCAATAACCAGAGATTGCCTGAAAGGGTCTCCCCCGATAGGCTCCGCTTTGAAGGGCAGTGTCTGTGTGTGCGCACGCTCGCGCAGTGTGTGCGTGCGCACGTGCGCAGTGAGTGGGTGTGTGTGTCTATGCACGCAGTGAGTGTGTGTGTGTGTCTATGCACGCAGTGAGTGCGGTGTGTGTGCGCACACTCTGGGCATCCGTCGTAGCGCTTTAACGTCGAGGCCACGCAGCGTGATGACATCATCGCACCTGCCGGCTAAAAAGGCGGGACAGGCTTCCAGCCTTCCAGACCTCTGTGGGAGCCAGTGAGGGAGGTAAGTATCGGATGGAAGGGAGGTTAGAAGACTCCTGACGTACCGTGTACATCCGCAGGTCTAAGGGAGACTTCCAGATTGGACGTACATGGTGCGTCAGCGGTCGGGAAGGGGTTAATATTTTACTTATGCAGGGTGTGATCTAACAATGGCTACAACATCTGAAAGAAGGAAATGCAGTAATGACCCAGATATCTTCTGCTACATCTGTGGCAGCTTCACTTTGCAGGATCAATTTGCTGTTTTTATTGAAAATGCAATATTTGATATCTCAAAAACCTGATGTGATAGACAAAAACTGATGCCAGATTTGGAATCAGCACCCCAAAATTACCTTAAAACTGTTGGAATACCTTATGCCAGAAAAGGTGTGTTGACCAGTGATACAACCTTTAATTACATATCACTGCACTACACATTTTGTTTTATAAATTATTATACTACTGCATTTTTTAACGTATTATTCTGAGTAAAGATTGAAAAACCAGTCCATGCTTATTGCATAATACACATTTTTTACATACACATAGAGCTTGTATAATTAGCATTATTATTGCCAAGTTAAATGGAAACTGAGCCTTAACCCCATCACTACCAAGCGATTTTTGTTGGCAAAAATGTTATAATAAAAATGTATTTGAAACATGGGATGTGAAGTTAACAATTAAAAATAAGGTAAAATAGAAGTTTCACACAGAAATTGTTATTCTGAGGTAGATTAAAAATTATTAATTTTTTTATGTATTTGTTTACCCTTTACATAAATATTGCTGAAATGTAGGATTCTGAGCTCTAGATAGTGTCCTTTATCTTAAACAATTTCAAACAGGAGTCTGCATTACTATCATACAGGCAAAAAATACCTTTGTGTTAGTTACAGCACTGCATCATATACACGCAGCAGTTACCAAGAGGGTGAGGGGTGCAGTGTATATGAATGAAATAAAGTCCTGAGGAGTGGATAAAAGAAAGTGGCCAGGAACTACAGGGAGACAGCTAGCAGGACATACCATGAGAAAGTGGCCAGGAGCTGCAGGGAGACGGCTAGCAGGACATACCATGATAAAGTGGCCAGGAGCTGCAGGGAGACGGCTAGCAGGACATACCATGAGAAAGTGGCCAGGAGCTGCAGGGAGACGGCTAGCAGGACATACCATGAGAAAGTGGCCAGGAGCTGCAGGGAGACGGCTAGAAGGACATACCATGAGAAAGTGGCCAGAAGCTTAAGGGAGATGGGTAGCAGGACATACCATGAGTCTGGAGATAACCTGGAACAGCACAGTGTCCCTATTCAGCCAGGACAGAGTGTCGCTGCCGACACGCAAGCTTCTCCCTGTGCTAGAGGGCAGGCGGCGACGCCATGGCTTCAGCGAATAGGTGTTAATACCAATGGAAAGCGCCATTGTTGCAAAAATGACAAACACCTTCTAGGAAACAGGGGGCCATATTACATTAACCCCGCTAAAACAGGTACGCTAAGGAGGATAATGTGCGCCTGCAGGTTTCTCCTTAGCATCCCTGCTTCAGCATGATAATGTGTGCTAAACCAGCAGCCTGCACTGTGACGTGGCGCTAAGACTCGGGATGCTTGAGACAGGGCTATGAGCCGCCGTGAGCATCTCCTCCATAGGATTCCATTGAGGCTTCCACTGCTGGTCACATGACCTGCAAAATCTCATCTGTTGTTGGAAAGTTATATCGACTCTCTAAATTGTAACAATATTAACTTGTCCTTCACCTCCAAAGTTGATAAATATTCAGTTGACTACCTAGATTTAACCATTTATGTAAAAAATGGGAAATTAGAAACAAAACCTTTTTTTAAAGAAACTAATGTCAACACGGCAATAAATAGAGATAGTTCACATGCTAATTGGTGGTTGGACAACGTACCCAAAAGCCAGCTAACAAGGCTAAAGAGAAATTGTACTAAAATGAATGTCTTTGAAGATCAGGCTCAAAGCTTGGTGTTAAAATATAAACAAAAAGGATATAGGGAAGATATTATCAAAAGAGACTGGAAAATTATTAAAGATAATGACAGGAAAGAATTTTTTAAAAAGAAAAAAGGAGAAGCACTCCGCCGAGAAGGCTTTGATTTCGCTTTTATCACTCAGTTCAATCCCCATGCGACACAAATAAGAAATTTTTTAAAAAACATTGGCACGTCTTGAAAATTGATCCAGTATTAAAAGATTATATCCCTAATTCACCAACAGTTATTTTTAGGAAAGCAGCAAATCTGAAAGATACTTTGGCACCAAGCCAGTTACTGAAGTTGAAAATGGAAAAACGAGGAATTTTTAATTCTGGAAAACCCATTGGTTTCTTTAAATGTGGGAATTGTAGGGCATGTGTGCACCAAACTAGGAAAACAGTTCTTTTTAAAAGCAATCTCTTTAATAATGAAGGTTTTTATCTATTAGAATGTCCATGTGGGGCTCAATATATAGGAAGAACTAGTCGGGAATTAAAAGTGAGAATTTTAGAGCATTTTAGGCAATATTAGGAGGAATAAATTAGCCCACAGTGTTCCTATACATTGTACCAATTGTCCTAAATTTAATATTGCAAATTTTAAGAGCATTGGGATTGATATAGCTCACAAACATTGGAGAGGAGATGACTTTACGAGAGTTCTGGCAAGAAAAGAAACTGAATGGATTTTTAGGATGGGTACATGGAGGAAAGGAGGTCTCAATATGGAAATGGACATAAAGGGATGTCTTTAGAAATGTTAATCTTGGAAGTTATATTCTATTGCTGTTTTTATTTTCATTTTTATTATATGTTATGAGTATTGAATCGTTAAGGAGCCGCCACTGTAAGAAGACATTTGAGCGCCGCCATCTGGGGAATTCTCTGGAGTTCGCTTGTCTTCAATATACCTAAACGCCGGCTATCCTGTCATGCGTATTAGAGCTGTGATGCTCAAGCCTCGCTTCCGGATCTAGGACAGCCAAGTCTCGTTTTGGATCCAGGATATATGCATCACAGAAAACAAAGACATCCAAGCCTCGTTTCAAATCTGGGACAGCCAAGCCTCGTTTTGGATCCAGGATATACACATTGCTGTGTGAAGTGAAAACCGATGAAACCAATGAAGAGATACTATTTAAGTCGGCGATGATGGTGGTTGTTTTATTCCTTTTATTTTTGGCATCTTTCTCCCTGATGAAGTTTGATGAACGAAACGCGTTGGAGATTTTATTTTATTTGAATGTATGCTGTTTACAATAAATCCTCTTTTGGAAATTTCCTCGTGGTTCTTTCCTGTGGCGGCGGGCGAACTAAACTTCGCCTCTCTGGGAGCGGTAACGAGCAATACTATATGCCTACTAATATTCAATATTTTGTGAGTGCTCTGATAGCGGGGGCCTTTAAAAGTAGAAAGTTGCTACCCTCTGCACCATGAGATGTTTTCTTGTTTTATAGATCGCACATCCCCCCTTTTGGATTGATAAGATCTCATCTGTCGCAAGATCCGGTAGGTCGGTGGTGGAGTGATTCACACAGGAAGACTGGAGGACTTTTTTTCCCCCACTCTCTCTCTGCTCCTGGCAGCAAGAAGAGGCAGATTGAGCCGCTGTTCTCATTGTGGGATGGGAGGTGAGTATGTGAATGATTCCGTAGAAATGGTATCACTTAGCGCAAGCTCCTAGCTATGAGTAACTTTTCAGTAACCGCAGCTGGACGGTAATTAGCGTTAGGACCTTGCGCTCCCCAAGTTAAGTATAGGGAGCGCAACGTACATTAAGCTCACGTTGAAAAGCGCAAGTTCCGAATCGCTAGCGGGTTTAATAACCCGCTAGTGTTCAGAATGAAATATGGTGCGCCCGCGCTAGGGCAACCAAAGGTAACGTTAATGCTCATACAGGTGAATGCTAACAAGTATGTAATAGGGCCCTTTGTGTGTGTGTTTGTGTGTGTGTTTGTGTGTGCGTGTGTGTTGTGCGTATGTGTGTGTTTGTGTGTATGTGTGTGTTTGCGTGTGCTTGTGTGTGTATGCGTTTGTATGTGTGTGTGTGAAAAAGTGGGAATCAAACATTTTGCCCAAAAAAATTCAGAGCAATACCTCTCGACATTCTGAAAAAAATAAAGAATAAAGGAAAATAATTTTTTGATGAAAATGAAAAGAATTAACAGTTGAATAAAATAATAATAAAAACGATAATATTTTTTTTACATTCAATCCCATGGGATTCACTTGTTTAAACCTGGCGAACTGAAGCACCGAAAATCTGGGCATTTCGCCGACATTTCAGTGCAGTTCGGCATTTTCTGAATAGAATCTGATTAACCATTTATTTCCTATGGGACAATTTAGCTGCTGCTGATGGTCGCTGAATTGTAAAGCAAGCAGGGCTCGAGTCCCTCAGGAACGCGAGGGAACGGCGTTCCCGCACTTTTTCTGCAGTGGGAACGCAGTTTCTCACTGGGGTTGTGATAACGGGCCCAGCCGGGGCAGATTGCGAGAAGCGCTGCAGCTGAGCTCCCATGTGATCACAGCCTCTTCCGGCCGACACACTCACAACTGCGCATCTGCCAGGTGCAGGCACGTGCGCTCTGTGTGAAAGGTCACACAGAGCGACCCTGTAGAGGAGGAGGATCCCACCCCTTTCACTTATGATGCTGCTAGTGGAGGAACAGCATCTCTCCAAAGTCATCGCTACAGGGGAGCAAGGTGTCCGTGAGTGGTCCTGCCCTTCGCATGATGTTACAGGCAGACATGTCTTTAGACAGAAGCAGGCGTCCAATGAGAGGAGAGCTGCTGGTCCGGCCTCTCTCTGCGGGGGGAGGGGCTCATCCATGCTGAGGGCTGGTGCTGGCTCTGTACATGTGGAGATTAACAGATCCCCCTGCGCTGCCTCTGGGGAACAAGTGAAGGAGGCTCCATGAGGACACTGGGACCTCTATAAAATGTACCTGTCAACTCTCAATGTTTGGGGTGCAGGGCACTCTGAAAAGAGGAGGACCTGCTCCGACACACAGCCCTGGGAGCTGTGATGTATCCAGTGAGGTCCACACTGCAGAGACTGGGGGGAGGGGGTTCCTTTAAAATGCTAGATCTTCTCTAAGCATTGTCCCAGTCATGTGGCATGTCAGAGGTGACACAGAGTCATGCCCTCCTCTCCCCAATCCTGTGCAGGGAGGACACCTCAACTTTACCAACGTGTCACTTATGCAGTTGCAGCCCACCATGGATGGAGAGAAGTGTTTTGGCTTGCTGAAACCATCAATCACTCCAATACACAAGTCAGAAAGTGTCCTTTCATCTGCCATGTACTGCAACTCCCATCAGGCTCCTGCAAGCAGTCACTTCCCTATCACTACAGGAGGTGCAGTCCGCAGCAGGGCATAATTATTCCATGAACCTAACCTGGAAACAGCGCTGCGTGCCCATCCTCTATGTGTGTGCTCTCTGAATAGCACTTAAAGGGTTATTCAGAGAGCACCGAACTGGCCCCAAAATTGAACCGAACAGTGAATTTCCCCGTTACTGTACGGTGCAATTTCATGGCTATTCAAAAGCAGGAAATTCGTCAAATATCGGCAAATTGCCAGCAAACTATGGGTGTTCTTCGGCGGCAGTGAAATACGGTACCTGTTCGGTGGCAGTGAAATACAGTACCTGTTCGGCGGCAGTGAAACACGGTGTCTGTTCAACGGCAGTGAAATACGGTGTCTGTTCAGCGGCAGTGAAATACGGTGCTGTTCGGCGGCAGTGAAATCCCCCATAGAGAAGCAAAGGTTAATCTATTCACATTGAACAGCAGAGAAATGTCAGTGAAATGCCCTGATGTTCAGTGGTTTCATTCGACAGGTTTATTCAGGCGAATCCCATAGGTTTCACAATGTTAAAAATATTCCCGTTTTAAATATATATATATATCATTTATTTTTTTCCCCAGTTAGTGGGGTAATGGATTTCGTGGGTGAGTTCCCTCACTTTTTTTCCCCAGGACTTGACCCCTGAAAGCAAATATACATATAATCACATCATGAGCTTCATCATGGACGCTCTGCGACAGCGCAACCATACAGTGATCAGTGGAGGATGTAAAAAACAATATTAACCCCTTCCCGACCACTGACGTACTTTGTACGTCCGATCGGGAAGTCTCCCTTAGACCGGCGGACGTACATAGTACATCATGGTCTCCTAACCTCCAACCCTCCCTTGCTGGACTCGCGTGGTGGACTGGCAGGCCCCGCCTTTTCATGGCGCCCAGCAGGCGCGATGACGCCATCACGATGTATGATGACGTCATCGCCAGGCGTCCATCGGTGCCTGCAGTAAAAATGAGGAAGGGGAGATGGGGGGCCTCCTTTGGAACCCTTTATCTCCCCAACTGTTTAAGTTAAAAAAAATCTAATTGCAGCGTTGGAAAGGGGAGAGTTTTCCCTTTTCAGTGGTGTGTCCCATTAACCGTTTCGATGCTACATTGAGATTCTGTGCCAATCGCCCCTGAATTGCGATTCAAACCTGGAGGTGGCATATAACTTGGATGTCAGCCAAGCCTCTGGGACACCCTCCACCCACTGACATACTCACCATATGTGTGAGAACGTCAATGGGCTAGTTAACCCCCTACGTAGCTGCCAAGTGGATATATGGGGAGGTCCTTTGGAGCACAGTATCTCCCGATCTGTTGCAGCTGGAGGGTCATGTTTTATATGATACCAATGATACCAAACATGACCAGGTTTGTTTTAAAAAAAAATATTACAAATTAAAAAAATAAATAAAAAACTTTTGTCTAGGGGGTCAATTAAATAGAACTTAACGCTTTTGGTACTGAGCCTTTTCACCCTTGTGTGCTGAGCTCATTTTTACCGTTTTTTACCGGTTTCGCTCATCATGTTTAAACATGACTTGAAGGCACGTTTTATTATATGACCCAGACATATTACATATCGTTCTTTTCGGCAGATTCATAATATATCATTTTTATATATATATATATACGTCATGTTCTGACTGAATATTATAACAAAAAATGTAATAAAATTGGAATTTTTTATAATCTGCAGAGTGTAAAGTTTTTTTTGGAATCCCGGCCGATCGCGGCTGCTATGGCAGGACGCGCTCAGCACGTCCTCCGCAGTGAATGGGTTAAGCAGGCATCTAAAAATGATGAGCATAAAATGGTCAAAATGAGCTTAGCGCACAGAGGTGAAATGATTCAGCAGTGAAGGGGTTTAAAAGCAAAAACCTGTAAAAATTGGGTATTTCTAATCTCAGGACAAAATTTTGAAACTATTTAGGCGGGGTCTTTTTTGGCGGTTGCAGATTTTGGGGATTAAATTTTGAAAAGTGTGTTTTTTCAATTTTTTGCCATCATATTTCATATTTTTATTTATTGTAAATTATATTTAGAAATTCCATTTAATGGTGGGAAAAACTGTATATAATATGTGTGGGTTGCAGCAGGAACTTTTGGACAGATTTTCGTAAAATCGCCTGGTCACTAACGGGTTAATGTGATCTGAAACGGCTTCTGATTGGACGATTTAAAACATGAATTGTTATCAATAATGCAGCCTAATAATTAACTGATTTTCCAAATATGCATTGATTTAACACATATTGTGATAAACATGTACCCAACCTCAAAGCAGCCCAGACCCAACACTGCCATATAGCCGGTAAATAATGCATGAAACAACACACTAATGGCCAACAGTGGTTAATAACACAAGGTCACAGGTGATTGGACGAGAAAAGACCAACATTTCAGCTTACAAGCCTTCTTCCTGGGGAAATCCCCCCCCCCAATCACCTGTGACATCAGAAACCATTTTTGATCACTTACATATGTGGGGTTATTCAGAGAGCACCGAATTGCTGCCGACCATTTCGGTGCTCTCTCATTTCCCGCACTTCGGGGAATCAAAATGCCCCACCATCCATGCTAATTCCAACGCAGAGTCCCTGGAGTGCAAGGCAATTCGCTGAACACCCACGGAAAACCCACTGGAACCATTGCAAAATACACGCCAAACACAAACTGACGAACGGGGTAAAAAAAAAAAAAAAAAAGATTTGAAAGTGTGAGAATTGAAACGCTGTTTGCAAAGAAAATACTCAACGAAAATGTCTGAAATTAACATATAAGATCCAATGAATGATAATAAAAAGGTCTGTTGCAGAAAAAAAAGAAGATACGACTAAACAAAAGTTGCCCAAAATTTCCTGAAAAGCCTAAATGAAACTAAAAAAAATCAATAAATAAAAAGACTTTTTGCTGCAGATTAAAATAATAAATGGTTTATTAGATATTGAATAAAAACAGGAATATTTTTAACATTGAAGCCTATGGGACTCGCCTGAATAAACCTGCCGAATAAAACCACTGAACATCAGGGCACTTCGGCAACTTTTCACTGCTGTTCGGTGTCTCGGAAGAGACGTACCATTGCTTCTCTATGGTGAATTTCACTGCCCTCGAACAGCACCGTGTGTGCAGGCAATTCGCCAAGATTTGGCGAGCTGCCTGCTCTCTAAATAGACGAATGGCCCCGAAATGTCACTGTGCACTGAATTTCAGTGTCTGGCTACATTTAGGCCACATTTCGGATCTCTCTGCATAATCCTGTTAGTTTTTTACGTCAGCTGCTTAAAATGTATCTACAGACAGACACACAGTAACAGAGAAGAGGATTAACAAGCCGAGGACAAAACCAGAAGGGGACGTTGTGATAATGTGGTCACGTATCACAGAGGTCAGAATAATCAAAGGAAACAACCCCAGCCGGTGCGCAGTAACTAACAGATAGGAATAAACGCGCATGAGAGATTGTGACAGAGGGACGGAAACAGCATCACAAGACGTCTCGCTGGTCAGTGTCAGATCAGAGTGCCAAAATGTACAGGACTGATGGGGATGTAACAACACAGCGCACATCAACAAGCGACAATAACACAGCGAGCATCAACAAGCGACAATAACACAGCGCGCATCAACGAGCGACAATAACACTGCGTCAACAAGTGACAATAACACTGTCGTCAAAAGTATAAAATACTGACGCGGGAAAAAGGAGCAGCGACAAAATCACTGAGAGGGGCATCACTCAGCAAAGAGGCGGTCACAACACAGAAGAGCGCCAGAAAACACCGTCAGGCAGCAAACATCACACATACACAACCACGGATTAAGCCTTACATAATATTTTTTATGGGATGAAGAAATACAAAGTTCCACATACTTTTACTTAAATTAATAACGTGTTAATAAATGCAGCCGTTCGAGGAAACCAATAAACACAAAACATGTCAGTTCCCCCATACATAATCATTAGTGTAGTGTGTGATGCCGTCACTTACCTGACACAAAGCAGCTCCAGCACATTGTTCTTCTTTTCATCGTCGCCTCCGACCAGCCCGAGATTGACAGTGAAAACTCCTGGGATCATGTGATCTCCGTCCTGCACATATTGATAATCAATGAATGGATTGATCAGACGCAGATCACAGGCTGAATCTCTGATTGTGGCTTTACAGGGCGTCACACACAGGAATAATATACATATAAAGCCTTTAAATGGAAGCCATGCACAGACGAGCATTATTATCCCCGGGATCACAGCATTTCCCATAAGAAAGCTTTCTGCTGCAGAGGGTGTGAGGGTCTCAGCGACTGAGGAAAGCCCCCGGGACAGACGATGCACGAGAAAGTCAGATAAACGCTCCGTCTGCACTTCTTTTATGCCGTGTAACACAATACACTACAGGCAGCGTGCTCAGGGATCACATTTCTGTCCCGACCCTTAAAATATAACAAAAGCTTCAAAGAACTATTTGTGTGCAGGAAATTAAAGATTTCATCTCATAAACAGTAAGTTTCTACTTTTCAATCTCACTGGAAAATTACAATTTATTTATGGAGGGATTCATTTTCTGTTCTAACTTTTACACATTTCCTGCACTTTGTATGAAAAATATATGTACAGCGGCAAAAAATGTATGTGAACCCTTTAGAATGAATTGGTTTTCTGCATGAATTGGTCATAAAATATCATCACGTCTTAGGCTGCAGTCAGACAAGAGCGCTATGTGCCTCCATACTGACATGCTTACCGGCGTCACAACGCTGTGACGGGCCAGTCATACGCTTGTGCACGCTTGTGCGTGCGCAACAAGCATCTGTTATCCAAGCCCTACTTGGTCAAAGCGCTACTTTATCTTTTTATTGAACACATCTCATTAAACATTCACAAAGCTGTGGAAGAAGTAAGTGAACACTTGCATTTAATCGCTAGTTGATCCTTCTTTGGCAGCAATAATCTCAAGCATGAGTTTTTGGTAGCTGTGCATTAGACCTACAGGAAGGTTCCGGAAGCATCTTGGACCTCTCTTCATTTCAGATCTGCTTCAGCTCAGCCATAGCCTTAGAATGGTGTAGGGTTCCCTCAGTTTGGCGCTGCACGTAATAATATCTAGAGATGTGCATTCGTTTCGGAAAAATTCGGAACGAAATTCATTAATTCGTATTTTGAAGTACTTCCGAAATAACAAATTGATATGATCCGAATTTGAAACGAAACAAAATGGTATCTAACGAATTTAATTCGTTTTACTGAGACATCATAATTAGATTTTTTTTTTGTGTTCCGCAATTCAAATCGATGTTCAATTATTGAATCGATGTCGATTTGATATTTCAACTATCAAATTGATCTTAAATTAAAATACATACAAGTATACAGACAGCAAACAACTTTATGAAACATATTAATTTTGTTTCACAAGCACCTGTCCCTGTTAAATTGACTCAAATACTAAATCTGTGACACAGCTTAATATTTAACCCTAGCTTATCTCTAACAGCAACATTTAATTGGGGTTATATTTAGTGATTCATAATTTGAATTTATATCAAATATCGCATTTGATATCAACTATCGAATTTGATATCAAATTTCAAATTATTATCAACTATCAAATTGATCTTAATTTACAATACAAGTAATAGTAAGCAAAGGACTTTTTAAAACAAATTAATTTCATTTCACTGTTTAATTAGACTCAAATACTAAATCCTGTGACACAGTTTAATATTTAACCCTAGATTGTCTTTTAACAGCAACATTTGATTAATTGAGGTATTATTTAGTGATCCAAAATTTGAATTGCTATCAAATATCGAATTGATATTAATGAATTTGATATCAACGATCTAATTGATATATGGAATTCAAATCGATACAAAATTTTGAATCGATCCAAAACTATACAAAACTAAATACGAAACGAAATTAGTTCCAAAATTCCGAAAATGAAATAAGTTTAAAAAGAAATGAAACGAAACAAATCAAATGTTTCAGCCGAGCACATCCCTAATAATAACTTGAAATACTATATCTTGTATGTGAAGTGGCAATAAGGTTCTGTTGGGATGAGACCAAAAGTGTATAGTGCTCAAATTATAGAATATATCATAGCATAAATAAACATAAAAATACTTATCAAAAGAGAGAGGAGATTATAATCATCACATTGGTCTAGGGCAGTGTTTCCCAAACTTGTCCTCAGGACCCTCTGCCTCACCAGGTTTTAGAAATATCTGAAGTACAGCACAGGTGATAGGATTTGCTGCTCAGTGATTACATGATTTAGTCTGCATTTCCCCAAGGCGATCTGCAAAATCTGGCCTGGCTGAGGGTCCGGAGGAGAGGTTTGGGAAACATTGGTCTTCGGTAAGACCACTAACAAATAAATAGAGGATACAGCTTACACTGTTGCAGATAAATGTGCAAATTCAGGAAAGATTTTAGACATATATTTAGTACATTCAATAGAAAAGAGACAAGAAGCTAGAGATTAGGCCCTCTAGTGGTGAAAAGGGTGTGGTGTGTTAGATATTAATTCTACTAATTCTACTAATGAGATACGCTGCTATCTCTCTGAGTATCTGTTAACATTGACCATTAATCTAGTCTGGTCTTCTCTGCATCTAGGCCTTTTGCTCACGATTCCTAATTCTGCTTTTTAATGATGACCTTTATTCTGCTGTCGCAGCTAAAAAAAAAATTCTGTACCTTGATCATTTCTGCTCATCTCATTTATTGACATAACTTCATTTGACCGAGCCGATTATTGATTTGTTCCTAAAAGACGAGTTCATGTCGAACTGACCAATGTTAATTGATAACTTGCTACGTGTGGTGATGGCATTCACTATTAATTAATCTAAGCCCCATCTTTTAATATACTTTAATACAATTAATCTATGCAATGTATGTTTCTGATTGGTGAGCTGCGTCTCACCCGATATTGTACCACCCTGTGTCCTACCCATTCCTCCCCTTCTCTTTTTCTGTATCCTCCCACCTGAATTATTTAAAAGACCTCAAGAATAAATCAACAGAATGATTGCACACGAGATACTGCTTGTTCGTGTCATTCCTTCTCCGATCGATCGCGTGGCGGCTGATACATTGAAGGCGAGGTGTTAAAGATAGGTGTCGGGAGAACACTAACAGAATGGTGTTAGAAGTGGGATCCTGTGATTAGGTAAATTACTAGTCTTTTGACTATTTTACCTGCTCAGTAGGATTACGTATCCACGTTTAGGGTTACGAGCTGCTTTTATTCAGAGCGACTATGTATCCCACTATCCAGGCAGGGATAGTGTTGCGGCAAATGCTAACAGAAGCAGGTTGCCTTATCTGGAGCACAGTGTATGCCCAGACGTTTCTGATTGGTGCTGCGGGAGCACGACAGTAAGTATATAGAAGTGCGCACAGGTTTATTTGTTTTTGCTCGTATTTAGTGATAGAGACACTCTCTTCTGTGTATCAGAGCCACACGCGCTGCGAGGCTGGTTGTTTGCATAAGGGAGTGGGGAGATTGCATGGGCCAATATATCAACGCAACTGTGTATGTGAAAATCTCTGATGTATGCCGTTTTCTGTGCTTGTGTTTTGTTATTTAATAAGTACTAAATCTTATCTTGTGATTGTATAAGCCTTAACTGTTTAAGAACGTAGTACTGTATATTGTTTTTGTAGACTTTGTTTGTGTAGTCTTTTCTACATAGGTGTTACGATCGGTAACTCCAGCTCCACAGAACAAAAGGAGAATGAGGTGACGGTGCCTGATTTCGAGGCACTACAGAAGGGAACAAAGAAAGGGGGAAAGCCCAAGATCCGCTATCGTACTAGTAAGAGCCTGCCGAAGACAGCGGGTAACTGCACAAATGCCCCAAAGGTAGGCTTGTGCACCGATTTTTTTTTCGGTTCGATTCGGTTCGATTTTTCGGATTTTTAAACTTTTCGATTCGGCCCGTTTCGACCGATTTCGGTTTCGATTCGATTCGGTTCGGCACGTTTTTCGGGTACATTTTTTTTTCGGAATTTCGACCATTTTTCGTATTTTCGTGTCACTGTGCTCGGTTTTTGTATCGACTTTTCGTATTTTCGGAAATTTTCGTTTTTCGGAATTGCACATTTTTCGGAATATCGACCATTTTTTGTATTTTTCGTGTCATTTTGCCCGTTTTTTGTATCGACTTTTCGTTTTTTTCGAAAAAATTTTCGTTTTTCAGAAATTTTCGTTTTTACAAAATTTTCGTTTTTCTGAAATTTTTCGTTTTTATAAAATTTTCGTTTTTCCGAAAATTTTCGTTTTTCGGAAAATTTTCGTTTTTCGGAAAATCTGTTCTCGCTTGACACATTTCAAGTCCATTCGAAAAATCCGAAAATTTTCGTTTCGGCTCGGAAAACATTTCGGATCTGACATTTTCGGATCTAAAATTTTTCGGAAATTCGGCCGCATCCGAAAACACGAATCGGGAAATTTCGTGAAAATTCTGAAATTCCGAAACCCGAAACGCACATCCCTACCCAAAGGATCCAAAGCCTTTTCCAGATGACACTCCTTTCGAATACGTAGGTCGTATCGCTGGTGCTTATTATACGATTCCATTTACAGATCTTCTCAATTCTTGGACGATCAGCCTAATGTCCACAGACCCATTTCCAACAAAGGGGGCAATGGATGAATGGCACATTAAGATGATTAAAGGTTTGTATCTGAATGATAGAGATGCCTTCCCTTGGTTTACGGGAGACCAAGTGGGGCAAGAAGTACATGAAGGAATGTGGTAAAGTATGGGTTGAGTTAGCCCCTTATTACAATGCCCCTAGGACAAAAGCACCCAAGTACATCCCTACTGCACCTACACCCATACCACCAGCATATGTACCCCTATACCCGCCAACATCCACTCTATTCCCACACGCTACAAAGCCAGAGGTGCTGGCCTCAGCCTTACAGGCTACAGGCCTTCTACGGGATACAGAAGCACCAGGAGACCCCGATCAGATAGTACAGGTGTAAGCAGCATTAGAACACGCACACCCGCAAGCACAGGCACAAGGGGGTGCACAGAGAAGCATTAAAAGAACGAAAATAGAAGAGGCAGACATGTTTATGGGAGGGATTGATGTAGACCTAGACCGTGGTGACCGTGATTGTCACCCCCCTCTACGATATGAAGATGAAAAGTTTCCTTTTATGTCAGCAGGTGAACACTTAATCATAGTCCCAGTAGATATGGCTGTGATAAATGACATCATTAAGGGAGCCCCAGACCCGGTGAAATCACCTGCAGCCACAGTACAGTACCTAAAGAGAGCTACAAAAGGACTTAGGTTTACTGTAGAAGACTATAGAATGATTATAAATGGTGTGATGGGTTATGATGGTGATGGAAGGTTCAGATGGGAACAGTGTCCATTACTCACTGAAGTGGCAGTAACAAATTACACAGAAAACCCTTTGAGAACACAGATTAAGATAGATGAGATGTGGGCATCTGTTTTAACTGAATGGATTGTGATGCATGGTAATCGTAAATCTATGGCTGCTGTCCTAGCTTGTAAGCAGTAGAAGAATGAAAGTGCAACGCAATTTGTGAAACGTTTTCATGCGAATTGGAAAGAAGATGGTGGACTGACGAGAGATGGTGAAACAGGTGAAATATATGTACAGACGCTCGTGAATAACCTGTTGCCTGATGTGCAGAGATTGGTGAAGCAAATGGTTGATAATTGGCCTACGCAATCGCATGATGATATAGAAAGAACACTACAGGTAAAAGACGCAGCTGGGTGTTAGGCTTGTGCACCGATTTTTTTTTTTGGTTCGATTCGGTTCGATTTGTTCGGATGTTTAAAATTTTCGATTCGGCTCTTTTCGACCGATTTTTGTTTCGATTCGGTTCGGCTCGTTTTTCGTGTACATTTTTTTTTCGGAATATCGACCATTTTTCGTGTTTTCGGGTCACTTTGCTCGTTTTTTGTATCGACTTTTCGTGATTTCGGAAATTTTCTTTTTTTTCGGAACGTCTGTTCTCCTCGTTTCAAAGTGTCTAACTGTATTCGTTTTGACGTAAACTACTACGGTTTACTTTTTTTATACTTTATATATTTTTTTATAATACATTTTTGGTTTGTTTTTCGGATCCGATAATTCATTCTGTCGATACGATAATTCTGGCGATTCTATAGTGGTTTTTTTTATTAAATAAGGATCCTTTTTTTCTTATGAATATACATTTCACAACTTTATTTAATCATATTAAAATGGTATGAAAGCCAAGGAACAAAAAAAATGAAAACGATTTAAAAAACGCTAAACTGACCCGAATGCCACAAGAAACAAGTGATACGCATTTACAAATACAAAATTTACAGAATCAGCGATATAACCGATAATAGATTAATAGTTAAATATACGATGTCCAGAATTACCGAAATGGAACCGAAATCACGAATGGAACCGAAATCATGAATAGAGCAAAAATAAATTTCGATTTGACACATTTCAAGTCCATTCGAAAAATCCCAAAAAATTTCGTTTCGGCTCGGAAAACTTTTCGGATCTGTCGGTTTTCGGGTCCGATCCGATTCGGAAATTCAGCCGAGTCCGAAGACACGAATCGGGAAATTTCGTGAAAATTCCGAAATTCCTAAAACCCGAAACGCACATCCCTACTGGGTGTTTTGAAAGGAATATTAAAGATGGTAAACGTATGTTACTAGCGTTTCAAGGACAGTATAGAGGAAGTTGGAATAGTGGACAGCAGCAGAGAGGTAGAGGCAGAGGTAGAGGAAGATCAGGATATCATAACCAGGGGGATAGGAGAGGAGGACAGTATGCGCAGCGTGACAATGCATGTTTTTATTGTAAAAAGATAGGCCATTTCCGTGCACAGTGTCCAGCACTGGCGGATTGACAACAGGATGGGTACCTACCACAACAGCCTAGCCCCTACCATGCTGCACAACACAGTGACACAAGAGATTCACAGTCCAGACCACCCAGACATCAGATTGACTGGCAAACACAAAACAGACAATAGGGCTGCCCGGAAGGAGACGCCCTCATCCTAGTCCAGATTACCAATGCCCATACTGAACTACCACTCATTCAAATCCGAGTGGAAGATCAGTGTATCCCGTTCTTGGTTGATACAGGGGCCACCACGTCTACCATATTGGGAGAGTAGTATAATAGTGACCTGGAGGATGCTGAGCCTTCTATGGGAATCAATGGGGTCTTGACTAAAACCAAACGAACCACAGCTTTACGCATTTGGGATGACGATGGGAATGTAATTACCAAACAAAGTTTTTCCATCCTCCTCACATGTCCAGTGAACTTGTTAGGTATACAGATTACATGTGGGCCAAGGGAGACCTTGACGTTACATCACCTTACTCATGTTTCCAGACAACCACATCAACTCGTACGTATGGGACACGACATTTCCCTGCACTTACAGTTCCTGAGGCCTTTACTGATGTACCTAAGACAATATGGGCAGAACATACATACGATGTAGGACTGATTGACTGTACACCTTTCAGAGCTACACTCAAACCTGGTACAGGGCCTGTATACCAAAAACAATATCCATTAGGACCAGCTAAAACAGAGGGCATTAGAGAATTTATTCATAGGTTCCTAGAAGCTGGTATCCTGAGACCAATAGTATCACCTTACAACACACCAGTGAATCCGGTTCCCAAGGGTGAGGGTTTCCGCTTCACTCAAGACTTCAGAGCCTTAAACAAGGTCATCATTCCCATAGCGCCTATTGTGCCTGACATACACTCACTACTCACATCCATACCTGCTACAGCTACAATGTTCACAGTCATAGACCTGTCCAATGCCTTCTTTTCTATACCAGTGGACAGGGAGACACAGCCCTTGTTAGCCTTCACATTTGAGGGAGCGCAGTTCTGTTGGGAGCGACTCCCACAGGGCTTCATTGATAGCGCTTCTGCTTATTGTAGAGCTCTCCGTGAGACCCTCAAAGAGTGGGCGCCGCCGTCTGGTTCAGTCCTATTGCAGTATGCGGATGACTTGTTGCTCTGTAGCTCAGACGCAGATGCATGCAAGCAGGATACGTCAGCCCTGCTCGTGCACCTGGCAGCAGAGGGACATAAGGTTTCCTTGTCAAAATTGCAGTATTGCCAGCCAAAGGTCACCTACCTGGGTTTCACGCTTTCCCCAGGTGAGAGGCATGTCTCCACCTCTCGTATAGAAGCTCTTTCACAGCTGGCCCAACCCACCAGCAAAACAGACATGATGAGCTTTCTAGGTATGGTCAATTTCTGCAGACACTGGATTCCTGATTGCTCCCACTATGACAATATTTTGCATAAAGCTACAAGACAGGAAGCATCAGATACGCTGATCTGGGACGAGTCCATGTGCGCCGCATATGAAATGTTAAAGGTATTGTTGTCATCCGCTCCTGCTCTAGGTTTGCCCAATTATCATGTACCCTTTCACCTGTATTGTCGAGAAGATTGTACAGCCATGGCGGCGGTACTGGCCCAGGTTCATGGAGGTGTTCTAAGGCCGACAGCATTCATTTCAAGGGTGTTGCCTCTCCCAGTACAAGGTATGCCTGCATGCTTAAGAGTTGTAGCGGCATGTGCAATGGCTGTAGAAGCCACACAAGCCATTACATTATCACATGATACTGTGTTACATACACCACATCACGTACTGAAAGTACTGCACAACTTGACCACACAACATGTGACCACGACTCTCAGGATATGAGATAATTCTTACAGCCACACAAAATCTGACTGTCAAGTACTCTTCACCAACCTCAGGTCCCATACATGCACTAAACAGCCTACTTAGGTTACGTAACACACCAGAAGATGACGAACATGACTGTTTACCTCTCATACACGCAGTAACCTCCCCACGTATGGATCTTATGTCTACACCACTAGAGGGTGAACACATACATCACATATTTGTTTTATGGTTCATGCCGTAGGCCTACAGACAACACATACATGACAGGATATGCAGTGGTAGAATTACCAGACATGATACAAGATTCAGGAAGAATATCACAGGGATCAGCACAAGCAGCAGAACTTATAGCACTGACCAGAGCATGTGAGTTGTTCAAGGATAAGGAAGTAACATATATACAGATTCAAGGTATGCTTTTGGAGTGGTGCATGATTTTGGTGTATTGTGGACGAGACGAGGATTCCAGACAGCTGATGGTAAGACGATAGCACATGCAGACCTCATAACTGACTTGCTTGAGGCCATACAGTTACCTGCTAGGCTAGCTGTAGTTAAGTGTAAAGGACATGCCACTGATGGTTCTTTCCAAGCGAAAGGAAACCAGTTTGCTGACATTATCTCGAAAGAAGCAGCTGACACAGACGACACAACAAACATTGTACAGACACACTTCTTTCTTGCTCCACCAACACTTCTTAGTGATACATTGCTCCTAGAATTACAGGCAGTTGCTGCTCCAGAAGATGTATCCTTCTGGCAGTCACAAGGTTTGATAATAGATGCCACGGGACTATTGTCCAAAGATGGAGTAGTTGGGCTACCCAAAGCCGCAGCACCCGTCTTCATAAAACAATTCCATGGTATTGGCCACCGTGGGATTAAACGCACGTGTACAGAACTGGCTAAGCGTTTTTTTATTTTCTGATATGACATCCATGGTGCAGGCCCAAATCAGTCGATGCTTGACCTGCGCCCGCAATAACACACAAGGTAAAAGAGTAGGATTACATGAACATCTAATCCCAGCTCAGGACCCTTTTCAGGAATTACAGCTAGATTTCACACACATGCCAACAGCCAGAGGTGGAGTCAAATATCTACTTGTCATAGTAGATGGGTTCAGCAAATGGCCTGAGGCCTTTGCTGTTACTAAAGAGGATGCAAGAACAACAGCTAAGATCCTATGCAAGGAAATCATACCCAGATTTGGTTGTCCAGTGACAATCGATTCTGATAAAGGTCCAGCATTTACCTCAAAACTTGTTCAACAAGTGGTTAATCTAATGTCAATACAGTGGAAGTTCCACATACCATACCACCCGCAAAGCTCCGCCTCATCGAACGCCAAAACCGTACAATCAAAGATAAGATAAGGAAAGCCACACAAGGTACATTCACTAATTGGCCTGATTACCTGCCTGCCATATTGGCAGAGATCAGAATGACTCCAATGGCTAAGACAAAGCTGTCACCATTTGAGATTCTGATGGGACGACCGTTCCCAACACTGTGGACCAAAGGAGGGCCACCGGTAATGTTATCTGGTCATCTGGAACAGATCCAGGAACATTACATGGCCCGGTTGATCGAAAAACTGAATAGTGTTTATGGTGATTTGTCTTTGTCTTCTGTTTTTCCTTCTAGTGAGCCAACGCATCCTTTCCGCGCAGGAGATCAAGTCCTTGTGAAGGAACTCCACCGACACAAGTCTCTGGATCCACCGTATGGTCTTCCAACGACGGTAGTGGCTGTTACCCGTACCGCTGTACTGATGAGTGACTCACCCGCCTGGATACACGCATCACGAGTAAAGGCCGCACCACCAAAGATTCAACCGTGGCATTCGCCTTCGCCGGAGGGCTCATTTCCCTTGGAATGATCACCAAGATCTGTGCCATTGGCTTTCCATTGATCATAGCATTGCATATGCTAATTGAATGTTATACTGACTGTGCCTGTATCGCTCTTAATCCTTCTTCATGTCCCAACACCTCTGCTGCTACAATACATAGAAACCGTAGACACTCCGCATATGAGATAGATAATGTGTTCATACAAACCCTACAAGCTGTACACAGTGAATCTTACATGAGGAATGAGTCATGTTGGATATGCGGATATGCCCCACATTCACAACAATATGGCTATCCCTTTATAGGGATAACATGGACTGCACAGATGTTAGCCGACATGATAAAGCACAATCAGACCATGATTACTGATTTCCGTAGTGCACCTGAGGCTAGAGCTGAAATGGAATGCACTAAAGTACATCTAGCTTATGCTATAACAAATGGAGCGTTTGCTTTTGTTAACCATGATAATAGTACTAACATACCCGATGTGAATGCTACTCTTGTGTTTGATTACAATGTCCCTCTATGGCTTCCGCGCATGGGTGATGATCCTGTGTGTCCACATACAGACAAGGAAAGAGAACAATTAGCGAATTGCTTGGGTATCTTTTGTTGGTACCTGATAACCACTCTTGTTCAGAGATGTACACCTATAGAGGCTGTACAGCTGGTTCTAACACAGTACATACGCACCACATACCTGGAAAGTTATGTGATATCCCCACACATAGAACCAGAGGAAAATGTGAATGTTACCATCATTCGCTGGGCTAAGGCCGCTTCAAAGTACCTCTTAGCCCCGAACATCACTTCATTGTATCTACAACACCAGTAGGCCAATCCAGGTCTGGTTCTTACCTTACCTGAAGGGGTATATTACCTGTGATAAGTGGGCATACAAGACCATACCAGTACACCTAAAGAAACCCTGTTTTATAGGACAGATCATGCCCGCTTTCACTGTCTCTAAGACATTACCCAAGACACATATACACATCCCCAAACTCAAACGCAAGTGAGCCCTGACAGTTAAATCTTCTTTCTATCTCTGATGCCTGCTTTTGGTGTTGCTCGCTTATATACTAAACTAAACTTGATTGCTATAGAAGTAGATGCTGCATTCAATGCAACCCGAGGAGCCCTACAGTCGATTTCATCTGAACAGGAACAGATAAGATTGGTCACATTGCAGAATAGAATGGCCCTTGACTACCTGCTAGCCGCGGAGGGTGGGGTTTGCGCTAGAATAGGCTCCTCCTGCTGTTCCTGGATCCTTGATAATTCAGGGGCGATACACCACGAGTTAGACAAGCTAGAGGAAGTCCAGTCCCATCTCTGGGAGAAGGCACGTGGTCTGTTCGATGGATGGGATTGGTCCTTAGGTATTGGTTCCTGGCTAGGATCCATGGGTAAGAGTATTCTTGCTGGTCTGCTAGTGGTCCTAGTAATGATATTTTCCATCTACCTGATCTATAAGTTGATCAGTTGTCTCTTTGACCGATGTGCCCAGCAACAGAATGGTAAGGGAGAATTAATACGTTTTATATGACGTATTGTCGCAGTTGCGACAAAAGGGAGAGTTGTTAGATATTAATTCTACTAATTCTACTAATGAGATATGCTGCTATCTCTCTGAGTATCTGTTAACATTGACCATTAATCTAGTCTGGTCTTCTCTGCATCTAGGCCTTTTGCTCATGATTCCTAATTCTGCTTTTTAATGATGATCTTTATTCTGCTGTCGCAGCTAAAAAAAAATAATTCTGTACCTTGATCATTTCTGCTCATCTCATTTATTGACATAACTTCATTTGACCGAGCCGATTATTGATTCGTTCCTAAAAGACGAGTTCATGTCGACCTGACCAATGTTAATTGATAACTTGCTACGTGCGGTGATGGCATTCACTATTAATTAATCTTTTAATATACTTTAATGCAATTAATCTATGCAATGTATGTTTCTGATTGGTGAGCTGCGTCTCACCCGATATTGTACCACCCTGTGTCCTCCCCTTCTCTTTTCCTGTATCCTCCCACCTGAATCCTTTTGAAAGACCTATCTGAAGAATAAATCAACAGAATGATTGCACACGAGATACTGCTTGTTCGTGTCATTCCTTCTCCGATCGATCGCGTGGCGGCTGATACATTGAAGGCGAGGTGTTAAAGATAGGTGTCAGGAGAACACTAACATGGTGCAACAGTCCAAGTCTGCAATCTGTGCAGATTTATGCAAATTTAACAATGATGTTCAATTGAGATGAAGCTAAAGTGCTTTGTGCTTAAATTAAAGGATATAGAATGCAAGATATCACATTGGTCTGGGGTAACACCACAAACAAATAGAGGATACAGCTTACACTGTTGCAGATAAATGTGCAAATTCATGAAAAATACTAAACTTATATTTACAGGGTTATTGAAAGAGATCCGAATGGCTTGAGAAAGGTAACCGAACGCTGAAAATCATCCATCAGCCATTCGGCTATCCAGAGAGCAGGCAATTCGCCAAATCCTGGCGAATTGCCTGAACATACGGTGCCTGTTCGGTGCCTGTTCGAGGGCAGTGAAATCCCCATAAAAAAGCAACGCTTCGGCTATTCAGAGAGCACAAACCAGCAGTGAAAGGTTCCCGAAATGCCCTGCCATTCGGTGGTTTCATTTGACAGGTTTATTTAGGCGAATCCCATAGGCTTCAATGTTAAAAATATTCCCGTTTTAATTCAATATCTAATAAACCGTTCATTATAATATTCTGCAGTAAAGAGTCTCTTTATTTATAGATTTTTTTAGGATATTTTACGCATTTTTTAGATTTTTATTTAAAAAAGTCAGATTTTTTTTTTAACTTTACCTATTTTTTCTGTTACAGCCCTTTTTATTATCATTCATTGGATCATATGTAAATTTCAAACATTTTCGCTCAGTAGTTTCTTTACAAACAGCGTTTCACTTTTCAATCATTCATGCAAACTGTTTTCCTAATTTATTCAATGCATTCGTCTGCGGTGTCGGCTTTTTCCAGAGGCTGAGCTGCATGTGATCGGCTCCTGCTCGGGTTTTTCCGTGGTTTTCGGTGGGGTTAATCCAGATGTTTTTGCGGGTTTTCGGCGTGCATTCGCCGGGTTTTGCGGTGGGTTTTCGTCGGGTTTGCTGTGCCTTCAAGCCTTGACTGCCTCAATGAATGAAGCATTGACTGCCTCAATGAATATTTATGTTCAGTCTTTGCAGAAGAAAAGGAAGGAAAGGGACCTCAGGAGGAAACACTAACGAGACATTTACATATCAGTTTACAGAGGAGGAGGTTCTACAGCAGCTGTCTAAAGTAAAGACAAATAAGTCAATGGGGCCTGATGGAATCCACCCTAAATTAATAAAAGAGCTCAGTGATGTAATAGCAAAATCGTTAACAGATTTATTTAACCAATCCTTGCTAACGGGAGTCATCCCAGAAGACTGGAAATTAGCAAATGTTGTGCCCATTTACAAGAAGGGTAGTAGGGAGGAATCGAGGAACTATAGGCCAGTTAGTCTTACGTCAGTAGTGGGGAAATTAATGGAAACCATGTTAAAGGAAAGGATTGTTGAACATCTAAAAACACATAGATTACAGGATCAGAAACAACATGGGTTTACCTCAGGGAGATCATGCCAAACTAATCTTATTGATTTTTTTGATTGGGTAACAAAAATAATAGACACAGGTGGTGCAGTAGACATTGTTTATTTAGATTTCAGTAAGGCTTTTGATACTGTTCCGCATAGAAGGCTTATCAATAAATTGCAATCTTTGAGCTTGGATTCCAATATTGTTGAATGGATTAGGCCAGGGCTCAAAATTTCAGGTCCCAAGCTACTAGCCAGGCCTTAAGAGTTACTCGCCACCCAACCCTTACCGTTAACTCTGCCCCTAAACACACCCTCTAAAATGATTGTTATATTATTAATGATAATTAAACAAAGTAGTGTAAACAAAAAGGAAAATGTGTGGTGTATATGAGTGTATCACAGAGCTCCACAGCAATAAACCTCATAATAATGTGCAGTACGTATGAGCTTGAGTTTTATTACTGTGGAGCTCCCTGATACACTCATACACACCGCACAAATCAGGGAGCTCCACGGTAATAAAATTCATGCTCATACACACAGCACATTGAGTTTTATTGCTGTAGAACTCTGATATGCTTATACACACTGCACATTACTGTGAGTTTTATTGCTGTGGAGTGTATCAGAGGTCCAATGCCTTTTTTTTTATACCCCCTCTCATTCTTTTTAACCCTTCCCTCTCTTTCTTTTTTTCACACCTCTCATTCCTTTTTTTCCATCCCCTCTCATTCTCTCTTTTTTTTCCATCCCCTTTCTTTCATCCACTCTTTTTTTAAATCCCCTGTCTTTTTTTCATCCACTCTTTTTTTCATCCCCTCTCTCCATTCTCAGTCTTTTTACTCCCCCCAAAACAGTCACTTACAAATTGCGATGCTGTGTCCTCAGTCTCTTCTGCACGCTCCATTGGTGCCGCCCCCTCCTGCTCATCACCTGACCCATCCACGTGATGCTTGGTTGACTCGCAGCACTTACGCTGCGAGTGTGCAACGCTTCACATGGGTGGGCAGGTGAACAGCGCTGAACAGACAGCTCTGGATTTGGACTCCGAGAGTCCGATACCGGAGCTGTCAATTAAGAAAATGGCGGCCCACTGAACCGGACCCCAGCAACTGACGGGTCAGTCTGCCCACTTGACCTCAGATAATTTCCACTCGCAGAGTGCGAGCAGGCGAGTTGAAATTTTGAGGTCCGGATTAGGCAGTGGCTGAGTGACAGGCAACAGAGGGTTGTGGTAAATGGAGTTTATTCCGCGCAAGGTCTTGTTACCAGTGGGGTACCTCAGGGGTCAGTACTTGGACCCATTCTCTTTAATATTTTTATTAGTGATATTGCAGAAGGTATTAATGGAAAAGTATGTCTTTTTGCTGATGACACAAAGATTTGCAACAGGGTTGACGTTCCTGGAGGGATCAGCCAAATGACAAATGATTTAGGTAAACTAAAAAAATGGTGGGAGCTGTGGCAATTGAGTTTTAATGTGGATAAGTGCAAGATAATGCACCTGGGACGTAAAAACCCAAGGGCTGAATATAGAATATTTGATACAGTCCTAACCTCAACATCTGAGGAAAGGGATTTAGGGGTTGTTATTATTTCAGAGGATCTAAGGGTAAGTAGTCAATGTAATAGCGCAGCAGGAAATGCTAGCAGAATGCTTGGTTGTGTAGGGAGAGGTATTAGCAGTAGGAAAAGGGAAGTGCTCATGCCACTGTACAGAACACTGGTGAGACCTCACTTGGAGTACTGTGTGCAGTACTGGAGACCATATCTCCAGAAGGATATAGACATCTTAGAGAGAGTTCAGAGAAGGGCTACTAAAATGGTGTATGGCTTGAAGGAGAAAAGTTACCAGGAAAGGCTTAATGATCTTAACATGTACAGCTTGGAAAAAAGGACGAGACAGAGGAGATATGATAGAAACATTTACAGTAAATACGTAAAGGGAATCCACAAGGTAGAGGAAGGGAGTATATTTAAAAGGAAACAAAGTAGCAAAACAAGAGGACATAGTCTTAGATTAGAGGGGCCAAGGTTTAAAAGTAACATCAGGAAGCATTATTTTACTGAGAGGGTGGTGGATACATGGAACAGCCTTCCAGTTGAAGTGGTAGAGGCCAAAACAGTAATTGAATTTAAGCAAGCATGGGATAGGCATAAGGCTATCCTAAACAAAAGATAAATCTAGGTAAAGTAACCATGTAATTGGGCAGACTAGATGGGCCGAAAGGTTCTTATCTGCCGACATTTTTCTATGTTTCTATGTTTTCCCTGCAATTCGGCGGCCCTGTGGTGCTTGCTGAATACACCGCAGGGTCGCCGAAATGGGATCAGCAAAACGAACCAAATTGAAGAGAACTAAAAGTCACCGAACGTGCAGTGCCTTTTCGATTCTCTTTGAATTACCCTGTATATTAACATCACAATTAATCACTAATTAGAGCTTTAATATGGAATTAACTTTCTCACTAATGGCACAAAGGGCTGTTCTATGTTAAGCAGCCTCTGAAAACATTCCCACAAGGGATGGGAAAGATTTGCTTTTCATAGATACATATTGAAACGACTAAGCAGCGAGAATAAAGCCTGAAACAGATTAGTCTCTCCCACTGGGTTTCTGTTTATGCAGCTACATACAACCTTCCCAATAACAATATGTAAGTATCTGAACCAGAAAAAATGATCATTCATTGTGTCACCAGCTTCTTTATTTTATAAGATTATGTTTCTGGTAGTAAATTCTGCTCTTTACTCATTTAACCCTTTCACTACCAAAATCTGTGTTTAGGATTTTCCATTTCAATACAATTTAAAATAAAAATTTAAAACCAAATAAATTGGTCCATTTCCAGGGTGGAGTGCTGGGTTCCTACATTATTTAATTAATTTCACGTGGAATTTTGTTTTGATGAAAGCAGAATGTGATGACACCAGAGAGCGGCAGACTGCTAGCACCTCCTCGCTAGATCTGCAATCCACGTAACTCTGATATATGGTGCTCCACATCACAGATGTGGAAATCTGAGGCCGTAAGAACAACATATAGCTGTAAAGCTTCCTGAATCTGTGGAAACTCTAAGCTCAGCAATGCCCTCACACCACCATCTTAACTATGATCCTGGACAGACTAGAAGAAATATAGGTAGATTTTGTACTGGCACACCACCAAGCCCTCAACCAAAAAGCTCACCAGATCCCTGTGGCATCTCTCCTGTTGTTTGGTACATTATGGGTGTAACTCTTGTTTGCCCCAGGGTCCCCGCTCCCCTAAGGCCCTCATGCTTGGTTACATCTTCCTGCTTAACATGGTGATCCTGAGCCTCCACTATATGGGAGTAGGGATACATAACTTTGGCAGTGCCTCCAGCTGTCTTGGCATCCATGGCAATGGATTGTTTCCCAGGCAGTAAACTAATAACAACTACCACACACAACCTGCGGGAGAACAATATCTCTGTATTCAAGATAGCGGCAAGACAAATAAATACAGGTAATACAGTGACTAACACACCAATACTCTCTAACCAGACCCAACTCCCTCCCAAACAACCTGTATCCCACCCTCCTCTTCGCCCTAGCGGCTGGCGCGTATAGTTGGTGCACATAAGCGTTGGGGCCCTTATTTAGAATGGAATAACTCATGCGATAACCACAAACACTCCCAGAAGGCTGCCAGTGAATCCACGTGCTGGCTGGGTAGCTTTATTTGTGTAGAAGGAGAGAGAGAGTGCCCTGTCAGCGGGACAGTGGAGGAGGATACTGGTTACCAAAGTATTCAGCCACACAAGGCCGCAGGAGAAAATTCCAGGATTTGGCAGCTCTCCGCTATTCTCAGACTGATGTCCCGGGTACTTCCACTGTAACACGAACTGTCTGGCTGCTTTGATCACGGCTGCCGCCCCAACTGCTAAGTGGCTCCGGCCTACTTTTGTAATGCATCCTCGGACCCACACGGTCAAGGCGCTGCCCCGGTTTGCTTCCACTGTAGAATCTGCTCACTCACTCGCATTGTCCCGGCCAGCCTCTCACTGCCAGACCTGCTTTGGTCAATGCTGCCAGGCCTCACTCACAGCAGGCTCCGTGGCGTCTGTCTCACCAGATGCATATCTCCTTGTGCTCTCCTCTCTAGATCTAGATATTTTCATTATGTATCATGTACGTCTCCTGTCTGTGCTCCCCTATTGTAAAGCATTGCGGAATATGTTGGTGCTGTATAAATACATACAGAAAAAATGGTGTCGCGGCTGTACTCACCAGAGCTGCTGCTACAGCCAGGAGTAACAGCCCAGTTCATGTATAAAACATAACAAGAGAAAAATGATGTCATCTGCGCTCGTTTCTCTGTATTCCATGTACAACAAAACACTATCAGGAGGTTTTAGTTTGTTTTAATGGCCATTGAAACGTAAGCTCACTCGCCCCGACAAGGCACTTCTTTGTAGAGTGAGTCCTAATCAATGTACCAAAAGCTGCCCTTCTGAGCAGCTCCATGCCCATCCTGCTGCTTTCAGCTAAGGAGAGGAAGACAATATGGTGGGTTTTATTTATACACGCACCAAGCACTTGCCATTTGGGGTTGAAAACAAAAACATGGAAAATGGTACAGCTGCAAAAATTACCATATATATTATGCTGTAACACCAGTTGGTCATTTTTGCAGCTGTTCCTTTTTACATGTTTTTGTTTTCAAACCCACCATTTTGTCTGCCTCTCCTTAGCTGAAAAGCAGCAGGAGGGGCATGCAGTTGCTCAGAAGAGCAACTTTTGGTACATTGGTTAGGATTCACTCTACAAAGAGGTGCCTTGTCGGGGCGAGTGAGCTTACATTTCAATGGCCATTAAAACAAACTAAAACCTCCTGATAGTGTGTTGTTGTACATGGAAATATATAGAAACGAGCGCAGATGACATCTTTTTTCTCTTGTTATGTTTTATACATGAACTGGGCTGTTACTCCTGGCTGTTGCAGCTGCTCTGGTGAGTACAGGCACAACGCCATCTTTTTTGTATGTATGTATATTATGCTGTAACACCAGTTGGTCATTTTTGCAGCTGTTCCTTTTTCCATGTTTTTGTTTTCAACCCCAAATGGGGAGTGCTTGGTGCTTGTATAAATAAACCCACCATTTTGTCTGCCTCTCCTTAGCTGAAAAGCAGCAGGAGGGGCATGCAGTTGCTTTTGGTACATTGGTTAGGACTCACTCTACAAAGAGGTGCATTGTCAGGGCGCTGTATAAATGCCTGTAATAATAATAATAATAGCATCCAACGGTTTTATCGGACACAAAAGTCGCGTGTCCATAGCTCTCCTGTTGGCTGCGTAGGTCACATGCAGGAGGCTTGTGTTAGCCCTGTATTCTGGGGCACAGTTAAAAGTCTCCATGATGTTAGAAAAAGTAGTCCCGAAGTTCTAGTTGTCAGAAAAATACAAGGGGCTACATGGGTTAAAAGAAGATATCCTGAGCAAAGCTCCTGAATGCACTAAGATCATCAACGACCGCACTGCCATAAATCTACACCCTAAGAGCCCTATTACCTCCCTACAGCTAAAACGGGGATGATAAGAGGACTTAAAAGCAACTCTAATTTAATTTAAATCACTACTGAATGAATAATAAGATATATTATAAAAAAACTTAACTCATCTGCTCCGTGCTCCCCCGCCGTCTGTCTCTGCCGCTACGCACATTATTTTTTCGCAGCAGCCTGCCCTCCCTAAGCCTACGCAATCTGCATAGCTGAACTCTACGTTAATTGCATAAACTCAAGCTGGCAAAGAGATTTAGAAGTCTGACTGCAGCGCGCATCTGGAGCTTCCTACTTCCTGAACCTACACTCTTCAGTGCCTCAGAGAGACACTGAAGAGCAATGGAATTGCTTGGACCAATGGGAAAGCACCATTGGTCCAAGTCATTAAAAAAAATGCCTCCGTGGGAAGCTGGCCTATATAAATATACTTTGCTTCACTGACATGTGCATTGTGCACGGTGGCTCCTGGTGTTGGGAGTACAGAGTGTGCCACCAGTCACTGAGTCTCCCCCACACCTTGCCATTACAGAGTATCTTACCTGATGCAGCGGGTCCCAGGTGGAGCCTGGGAACATTCAGAGGTAGCTGCACCGCCTGGGACCCGCTGCCGCAGGTAAGATGCATCAGAGGGCCCCAGGCATTAGAGAGGCCTGGGGGCACTTGCCCCACGACCCAGTCTGCCCCTGGTCGCGGCCCACTTTTGGGTCACGACCCACCACTTGAGAAACACTGCTTTAGCATTTCCATCATAACTGCAGATTACGGGGCAGGCTCTGAGACCAGCAACCTGCCACGTGGCGGCCGCTAGGCTCCAGGATCAGGGATGAGCTGTTCGGTTCGATCAGTTCAGCTTTCGATTCGAACTTTGGTCGTTCGCAAGTTCGCGAACTTTGAACTTTTTGGCGTGTTCGGTTCGAGTTCACAAAAAAATTTACATTTTGAAAAAGTATAAAAGATGCTTAAAAAATACTAACAAATCTAGAAAAAAGAGACTCTTTACTGCAGAATATTATAAGCAATGGTTTATTAGATATTTAATTAAAAACTAATGTGTACGTGCAAAGATTCTCACCTCTAAATGACCTGTGTTCACAAACGGGCATAAACACCAGCAGAGTTATTCAGAGAGCGTGAAAAGCAGGAGAATGATTGGAGAATGAAAAATTCTAGGTCAAAATAGCCAAACCAGAAAAATTCTCCCTTTCATCTCACTTTCCTAATCGGCTATTTTGACCTAGAATTTTTTATTCTCCAGTCATTCTCCTGCTTTTCACGCTCTCTGAATAACCCTGCAAGTGTTTTTAGTCTGTTCTAATGAATTTGATACAGTGTACATATGTAAACTATACTGAGGGTGTGGTGTCTGCTTCTGAGAAGTGTTAATTTCTCTCCTCTAATATGCTGCATATCACCGCTGTGTGCTCAGCTAATTTTTACCGCTTTTGCTCATCATGTTTAAAAGCGATTTGAAGCCACATTTTATTAAATAACCCAGACATATTAGATATCGTTCTTTCCGGCAGACTCTGCAGATTCATAATATATCATTTTTATATGTATACGTCATGTCCTGGCTGTATATTATGACAAAAAATGCAATAAAAATTTAAATTCTAATCATTCGCAGTGTGTAAAGTGTTTTTTTTTTCACATTTTAGCATATGAGCGTTTGCGGTTATGTTTTCTATGGGGTTCTCTTGTACAAAAATTAGAAATGGGGACTTGTTACATTTTGTGGGGGGAATTACGTGATTTATAGCAAACGCACCCCATAGAAAAAAATCATTAGTGCATCATCGTTCACATTATAATTGAAATGTGAACAATATTGCTGCATTAATAAAAATGACACACAAAAAAATACATGTTTTTTTTTTTTTTACTTTATACCTGGTCATGTTGGGTATCATTCGAAAGGCCATGCTCAGGCCTTTCGATTGACACCCTCCATGACCCCCTAGCTGCCTGGAGATATTGGGGGTTCAAATGAACCCCCTATCTCCACCAGGGGATTGGCCTGGGCAATATATATACGCATGATGTGAGCTAGCCTGGGCAATATATATATATGCATGATGTGAGCTAGCCTGGGCAATATATATACGCATGATGTGCGCTGGCCTGGGCAATATATATATATATACGCATGATAAAAATTTGCAAAGGATAAGGCACGCAAAGTGAAATTTTGATGTGTCTGAAAATGAAACTTCCGTGACAACTCTTTTTTCGTTAATTTATATTTGTTCAATACAGTTAATTTTAATCTGTTTAATAGAGTTAATTTAAAATGGTTTAATACAGTTTATTTATATTTATTCTACCTTTACTATTGGTGCTTTTCAAATTTTATTCTTAAATAAAAAGAAATTTGCAGTTTCATGTTGTGTCGTTTTTTTTTTTTTTTTGGGGGGGTGCAAGTAGCTGGTCTTGCCTAGGGCGCAAAATAGTCTAGCACCGGCCCTGACCGCAGGGTTCACCCCTGCATTCTTCCACAATACCACAGAGGGGTTACTGTATGATAGTACTTGCAGGCCTGGCACCAAAGGTACAATATCTGGGTGCACTGATGCCTGTACCAGATTCATATCCTCAGAGGGGTTACGGTGTGACGGAACTGTTGCCGACGCTAAAAGCCCAATTTTAAAGCACCTATTGTTACTTTCATCCAAATCCTGCATAAGTTATACAATAATTTAGCCCAAAAAAACCACTAAACTTTTTCTGCGCGTCCTAAAATGTCTTTTCATACAGGCTGCCGCCCCAAGCAGTTGTTTATGAATAGATTAAAGGAAAAGAATTTACCGTAATTTGAAATGTCATTTTTTTGTTTTTAAATGTTTCTATACATTCTAGAAATCCGCCACTTCACGGGCAGGTCATGGGGACCTCCTAGGCACGATATTTGAAGGAATTTTTTTTTTTTATTTTTTAACCCTTATTTCATGGAAAACGCACTGTCCCTTTAAAAACGTTTTTTTTTTACTTTTTGTCCTTGTTTCCTGTCCCCCAGGGCACTACCCGGACCCCCATACACCTTTTATGGTAAATATCTAGCATATATGCCCTCTTGGAGGGCACTCTAAAAACTGAATTTTGAGTCCCATTGACTTGTATTGAGTTCGAGTTCGAATTCGAACATTTGGAAAGTTCGAATTCGAATGCGAACCGAACTCAGGGGTGTTCGACTCATCATTATCCAGGATGCTCGGGGCAGAGGTAAAGGGCCATCGCGAGGATCCCCTCCTTAGATTCCATAGGACTCCATGGAGGTTTCTGTTACCAGGTCACATGACCTGCAGGATCTTGCCTCTCGTGAGATCCTGCAGGTCCGCAGAGTGATCGTGGAGGGAGACTTGGGACTTTTTTCCATTTTTTTAGTTACCAACAGCTTTTTTAATTAGCGGTAGGACTATGTGATCCTAACGCTATTTACTATCTGCTTACACTTTTCCCTCCACATGTTAAGCATAGAGAGAGCAAAGTACAGTAGGCTCACAATAAAAACCGCTAATACCGATTCGCTAATGGATTTTTTAACCCGTTAGCGATCGGGAGGTGATCTATGCGGCACAATATCACCACAATTAACCTGGTGCTAACGCTCATTTATGTAAGTACTAGTGCTAGCGTTAAGGAGGTGATAGTGCCCTAAATTATCCCGTGACACCATCTGTCACACACGGGCATCATTTTCTGCGCGGTGTCAGATTTTTACGGAGCCCCGCTGGTGTCAGGAGGAGAAAAAAAATTGAAGAGGGTATTTAGTTTATATATATTTTATTGCAATATGTAAATCAAAATGAAGATCTATATAGTCTCTATACACATATTTTTTTTTATTTATTTATTTATTTATAAAGGATTTTACCAGGAAGGATACATTGAGATTTCTCTCGTTTTCAAGTATGTCCTGGGTTCAAGAACATTGAAGTGTTACACATATAATATTCCAATCACTATATTTTTACACCATTTATTCAATTAATTCACGTTTTTTTATTTAAATTACACAGCATGCATATGATCCACATTTATATACATAATAGTTAGTTTTTCATTTATAATAATTATATTTACACTATGCACTCAATTTATATATAATTATTAGATTAATATTCATGTCACCAAACAGATACATTATTTAACCATTAAATCATAAAAATAAACTTTATCGCAATAACTCATTTAGTCCATAGTAACATAACAATCTATGGGGACGAGTGTTTACATATAATAAATAATGGGCCATATTACAATCAATGCGCAAATGCGCTCGTGCAGCGCAATTTTTTTGCGCACCGTAAAATGCGGTATTGCGCGAAAATTAACATTTTTTCATCCTTCAAGTTGTCCCGTGTGCAAATCCAACACGCAAATTTGTGCGCAAATGAACGTTGCGTGCAGGAAATGGTGGACAGACTGTTCAGCCAATCAGAATTAAGAACCACCATTTTCTAGGTTTCGGTTGTTGCACCTGTCAAAGTCAATCTGCATATCTGTGCTGCAGCAAAAAAATATTTTGACAAATTATTAAATTTTAATGTCTGGGTATGTGTAGAATGTGTAACTATACTGTGCTGTATTCTTTTTTTTTCGTGCTGGTGTATTTTGTTCCGACCAGAACGTTCAGATTTGCAGCTAACACCAGGTTTTCAAAAACATTAAAATTAGGCGCAAACGTCGTTCGTAAGAAGTTGCGCATCGATTATAATACCATCCGCGTAATGCATTTGCGCTCACAATGTTAAGTATAGGACGCGCACAGTTCATAACGCTCGCGCAAGTCCATCCGCGTTAAACGATAACGCGCATCGTTTGCGCGAATGTTGAAATACGACGTTCTGCGCAAATGGTTTTTTCCTCGCGCATCGCGATGAATGTGATAGGGCCCACTAAGTTCAATCGCTAGTGTTTTGAACCAAAGATGAGCCAAGATAGCCTAACAGTAAATAGAGAACATATTCTAAGGGGTTAATTGACTCAATTTAATTCCCCAATTGGGCAGATTTAATGGAGGATAGCTTGCTCTGAACACATCATATATTGTCAATTTATATGCCACTCTTTGTGGTCCAGTGGGACACAGATTTTATTGTAGATGCTACGTATATCCATCAACGAGAACTACAGGAGCGCAACTCTGGAGATCTGAATAGACGCGATACCAAAAGTGCACACATAAGGTGGAACGCAATTGGAACGCGGAAGTTTTAAGTGTGCCTGCGCAAAGATGGCGGCGCCCCGCACCAGAAGCAGCAGCCCCAAATGGAGGCGCGGAACGCGGGGGACATTCAACACTTGATTAACATTAAACTATGTATGCTATAAATATCTGTAATAAATTGTAAGCCTGTAAGCCAGCTGATGAAGCCGCCTGCCGCGGCGAAACGCGTTCTGGACACCGGTCTAGTTCTTTTAGTATGATTTTATAATTTCTTTTAATAAATTCCAGTTAAGAGAAAGTCCCTGCATGCATTTTTGAATTTGACCAAAAACAAATCCATATGCGCTTTACCTCGAGCTTGGGCAAGCTCCAACAAAAGTGAGTTGAAAATCGCTTTTTGACCCATTTATTATTGTGTAATATTGGATCTGCACAAGGAGATCTCTTTTGTTTCCCTTCATTATGTACCTCGTTGCTATGAGAGATCCTTGTCACACCTAGAGCCGGTGATAGGGCTCTAATTTTGTGAGTGGATCTACGATATACAATAAGATTCTGAATACTGTATATGACATACTGCACCAATATATGCGATATTCTGTTTTGCTTTCTATATATACCCATATGGAGGAGATTATTATGGGAGCCATCTGAACCCCGAAGCACTGTGGTTCACACTGACCAGATACATATTATACTTGCGGCGAGTATTCCCTGCACTACAGATTCCCTGTGGTGCTTGCTGAATACAGCACAGGGTTGGCGAACTAGGAATCGCCGAATCTCCCCGAAGTGCGGGGAACAAAAATTCACCGAACGTGCGGTGACTTTTCAGATCTCTTTCAATAACCCTGTAACTTTTGTGTTTTTCTAGTTGGAGTAAATATTTTTTTTAAAAACTCTAGAAAAAAAATTTGCTGAAAAAATCCTGAAATAACCCTAGAAAGTTATGAAAATTATGTAAATGAAGAGACTTTTGATGCAAATGAAAAGAATAAACGGTTGAATAAATATTTAAGAACATCAGGGAATACTTTTTACATTGAAACCTATGGGATTCGCCCGTTTAAACCTGTCAAATGAAACCACTAGGTATAAAAAACAAACAAAATGATTGAAACTTTCAAAATTTTAAACACTGCAAATAAAACACTAGACGAAAATGTCTGGAATTAACATATAAAGTCCTATGAATAATAAAAAAAGTTATGTTGCAGAAAAAAACGCTATTAATTTTTTTTTAATATATATAAATATATATATAGAAAGGATATCCAGATGCACACGAAGACTTGCATAAATAGGTCTTTTATTTAGATTGACGTTTCAGTCCAAAAGGACTTTTCTCAAGATAATACAAAATACAACACAGCATATATATTTATTTATTTATTTATAAAGGATTTTACCAGGAAAGATACATTGAGATTTCTCTCGTTTTCAAGTATGTCCTGGGTTCAAGAACATGGTTACAGAAAAACAAAGTAGTAAAATGCAAGAAATTAACACAAAAGAAATATACAGATTAACAGTAAATAAATATGTAGGAAATATAGTCACTATGTTACATGTTTACAGGTGCATTCTGTATATAGTCACTATGTTACATGTTTACAGGTGCATTCTGTATATAGTCACTATGTTACAGGTTTACAGGTGCATTCTGTATATAGTCACTTTGTTACATGTTTACAGGTGCATTCTGTATATAGTCACTGTGTTACATGTTTACAGGTGCATTCTGTATATAGTCACTTTGTTACATGTTTACAGGTGCATTCTGTATATAGTCACTATGTTACATGTTTACAGGTGCATTCTGTATATAGTCACTATGTTACATGTTTACAGGTGCATTCTGTATATAGTCACTATGTTACATGTTTACATGTGCATTTTGTATATAGTCACTGTGTTACATGTTTACAGGTGCATTCTGTATATAGTCACTTTGTTACATGTTTACAGGTGCATTCTGTATATAGTCACTATGTTACATGTTTACAAGTGCATTCTGTATATAGTCACTATGTTACATGTTTACAGGTGCATTCTGTATATAGTCACTATGTTACATGTTTACAGGTGCATTCTGTATATAGTCACTATGTTACATGTTTACAGGCGCATTCTGTATATAGTCACTATGTTACATGTTTACAGGCGCATTCTGTATATAGTCACTATGTTACATGTTTACAGGCGCATTCTGTATATAGTCACTATGTTACATGTTTACAGGCGCATTCTGTATATAGTCACTATGTTACATGTTTACAGGTGCATTCTGTATATAGTCACTATTAGGAGCGGTTCCAAAGAGCATTGTAACTGTTTGTGAGCATTTAGAAAAAGTTTGTTATCTTTGATCCACTTTTCTACCTCTGTGAATTGTTCTTGCAGCACTGTCTCCAGCTGCAGGAGATTTGGTTTTCTGGTATAGATTACAGTGTCGTCTGCGTACATGTGTACAGTTGAAGCTTTGCAGACATTGGGCTGATCATTTATGAATATTGTGAATAGCAGGGGGCCGAGTATCGAGCCTTGGGGTACACCGCACGTGACTGGGAGGGGGAGGGAAGTGATGTCAGAAATGGACACATATTGCGATCGGTCGGATACATATGATTGAAACCAGGTTAGCGTGTGATCACCAATACCAGAGTTTTAAAGTTTTGGAATAAGATGCCATGGTCTACTGTGTCAAAGGCCTTGGCAAAATCAAGGAAGATGCTCCAGTTAGGTTTCATTGTTCCATGCCAGCCTGGATATCATTGGAAACTTTTAAAAGGGCAGTTGTAGTTGAATGATTTGGACGGAAGCCGGACTGATCTGGGGTTAAATAGTTCAAATACTGATAGTAATCGCATAATTGAGTGTAAACACATTTTTCCAGAATTATTGACATTACAGGGAGCAGTGATATTGGGCGGTAGTTGGATACCAAAGTATTGTCTCCACTTTTATGGATAGGTACCACTCTCGCAGTCTTCTAGAGTTTGGGTATGTATCCAGTCGCCAGTGATTCATTGATTAGGGTTGCGACAGTTTTTGCAATTGCCGGCGCGCTGATTTTCAGCAGCATTGCTAGGATTTGGTCAGGTCCTGACTGGTGTTTCATTTTTTGGTTACAGAGAAGTTTAGTAATGGCACTGACAGGCACCGGTCTAAAACTGAATTTCCCTTTGATACAGGATTTTTGCACAGTTGGAAGGATCTGACTTGTGTGCGACCATTCTGAATGTGTTTCAATTGCTAGCTTAGCAATCAGGGTGCTGGCGCATCCAATGAAATAGTTATTAAATGCATTTGCTACATCTAGGGGGTGTTGCAGGGTTTGGTTGTTTACTTTGACAGCAGCTGGTTGGGAGTGGACAGGGGGCGATTGTATGTTATTTATGATTTTCCAAAAATTTCTCGGGTTTGATATGTTATTGTTTAAATTTTCATTGAAGTAATGGGCTTTGGCAATTTTTGTTTGCTTTGTGCATGCATTCCGCCATTTTCGGTATTCACAGTGATCGTTCATGGATCCAGTACTCATGAAATTTGACCAGAGTGAATCCCTAAGCTGGTACATGTGCGTGAGGTCAGCTGTAACCCAGGGGAGATGTGCCCCTTTGACTCACACTTTACGCAGCAGGGCATGGGCATTCCAGACTTGCAGGAGCTCTGATATATACACCCATCAATTAAATTCAAAACGAGGTTCGAGACAAACGCCCCAGCAACAGGAGTACACCCCAAAGGTACCAATACACCTGTGAACCGGGAAACACCTAACACATAATCAAAGACAAAGTGTGGAATAAAAAAACAAATAAAAACAAGCAATGGCCTCATCTACATAATAAGAAAAAAGTTTCTACATAATTATATTATTTAAACTAAACAGATAACATATGTATTATGGTAGACCATGCATCAATAACTACGTATAACCACCAGTATCACAGAAGTGGTGTGTATACACGTACAGTCAGGTCCAGAAAAATTGGGACATCAACACAATTCTAACATCTTTGGCTCTATACACCACCACAATGGAGTTGGAATGAAACAAACACAATGTGCTTTAACTGCAGACTGTCAGCTTTAATTTGAGGGTATGTACATCCAACTCAGGTGAACGGTGTAGGACTTACAGCAGTTTGCAGATGTGTCTCCCACTTGTGAAGGGACCAAAGGTAATGGGAGAATTGGCTTCTCAGCTGTTCCATGGCCAGGTGTGTGATATTCCCTCATTACCCCAATTACAATGTGCAGATAAAAGGCCCAGAGTTCATTTCAAGTGTGCTATTTGCATTTGGAATCTGTTGCTGTCAACTCTCAAGATGAGATCCAAAGAGCTGTCACTATCAGTGAAGCAAGCCATCATTAGGCTGAAGAAACAAAACAAACTCATCAGAGAGATAGCAAGAACATTAGGCGTGGCCAAAACAACTGTTTGGAACATTCTCAAAAAGAAGGAACGCACCGGTGAGCTCAGCAACACCAAAAGACCCGGGAGACCACGGAAAACAACTGTGGTGGATGACCGAAGAATTCTTTCCCTGGTGGAGAAAACACCCTTCACAACAGTTGGCCAGATCAAGAACACTCTCCAGGAGGTAGGTGTATGTGTGTCAAAGTCAACAATCAAGAGAAGACTTCACCAGAGTGAATAGAGAGGGTTCACCACAAGATGTAAACCATTGGTGAGCCTCAAAAACAGTAAGGCCAGATTAGAGTTTGCCAAATAACACCTAACAAAGCCTTCATAGTTCTGGAACAAGATCCTATGGACAGATGAGACCAAGATCAACTTGTACCAGAGTGATGGGAAGAGAAGAGTATGGAGAAGGAAAGGAACTGCTCATGATCCTAAGCACACCACCTCATCAGTGAAGCATGGTGGTGGTAGTGTCATGGCGTGGGCATGTATGGCTGCCAATGGAACTGGTTCTCTTGTATTTATTGATGATGTGACTGCTGACAAAAGCAGCAGGATGAATTCTGAAGTGTTTCGGGCAATATTATCTGCTCACATTCAGCCAAATGCTGCAGAACTTATTGGACGGCGCTTCACAGTGCAGATGGACAATGATACAAAGCATACTGCAAAAGCAACCAAAGAGTTTTTGAAGCGACAGAAGTGGAATGTTATGCAATGGCCAAGTCAATCACCTGACCTGAATCCCATTGAGCATGCATTTCACTTGCTGAAGACAAAACTGAAGGGAAAATGCCCCAAGAACAAGCAGGAACTGAAGACAGTTGCAGTAGAGGCCTGGCAGAGCATCACCAGGGATGAAACCCAGCGTCTGGTGATGTCTATGCGTTCCAGACTTCAGGCTGTGATTGACTGCAAAGGATTTGCAACCAAGTATTAAGAAGGGAAAGTTTGCTTTATGATTATTATTCTGTCCCATTACCTTTGGTCCCTTAACAAGTGGGAGGCCCATCTGCAAACTGCTGTAAGTCCGACACCGTTCACCTGAGTTGGATGTACATACCCTCAAATTAAAGCTGACAGTCTGCAGTTAAAGCACATTGTGTTTGTTTCATTCCAACTCCATTGTGGTGGTGTATAGAGCCAAAGATGTTAGAATTGTGTCGATGTCCCAATATTTCTGGACCTGACTGTATATGGAGGACATTCAAGGCATGCTTATTAAATAGAAAAAACACAAAAATATATAAATATATCCCAAAGCAGAGATTTACCTGGTTGCTAAAAGGGTATATACAATTTTTTTTTTCATTTAACCCCATAGGAGCTAGAGTATTTATGGTGGATATCCAGAAGGCTTCCCGTTTCAGCGATGCATTGGCTCGATCACCCTCCCTCCGCATTGGTGGGACATGATCAATTCCCATAACCACCGAAGAAACGGAGGTAATCCCTATCTATAATCTATCCTCACACATATTAACAGACACATACAGGGTAATTCAAAGAGAATCGAAAAGTCACCGCAAAAACGTCTGGATTAACCTGCTGAAAACCACGGAAAAACCTGAGCAGGAGCCGATCACATGTCCACATTTGACCCTCCCCAACGAATCCTACAATACGGACATTCCTTCAGTGTATTAAATATGACACTGAAGCTATTTTGTCTAATGGGCGATCAAATGTATATCCGACTATTTCGGTGCTGGAACGTGATGCGATCCGAGATTTGGCTAACGATCACTCTATTTCTATCTGCCCCGCTAATAAATAATATAATTATGTAGAAACCTTTTTTTTATTATGTAGATGAGGCCATTGCTTTGTTTTATTTGTTTTTTATTTCCACACTTTCAGGGTTATTCAGAGAGCGTGAATAGCAGGAGAATGACTGGAGAATGAAAAATTCTAGGTCAAAATAGCCGATTTGGAAAGTGAGATGAAAGGGAGAATATTTCTGGTTTGGCTATTTTGACCTAGAATTGTTCATTCTCCAATCATTCTCCTGCTTTTCATGCTCTCTGAGTAACCCTGATAGTCTTTGATTATGTGTTAGGTGTTTCCTTGTTTACAGGCGTATTGGTACCTTTGGGGCGTACTCCTGTTGCTGGGGCGTTTGTCTCGAATCTCGTTTTGAATTTAATTGATGGGTATATGTATATACTGTGTTGTTTTTTGTATTATCTTGAGAAAAGTCCTTTCGGACTGAAACGTCGATCTAAATAAAAGACCTATTTATGCAAGTCTACGTGTGCTTCTGGATATCCTTTCTATACTACTTTATGCAGCTGGATTTGCACCGAAGCAAGGACTTCATTATGACTCTACTACATTGAGTGCGGGGTTGCTTGTATTATATATATATATATATATATATTATATATATATATTTTAAATTTTTTAATAACGGTTTTGCTTTCAGTTTATTTTGGCATTTTTCAGGAATATTTTGGTTAATCTTTAGGTTTCCTAACTAATTTTAAATGTATAGCGAGGTCTGTTATTTCTTTGCTGAACGCATCCAGCTGTATAATCTTCTTACAGTCAGTATGTGTTCAGCAATGAATTTTGTTACAATACATTTTGTCAGTACCATGGATAGTAACAAGCCTGCCATTATCCATGGTCATGATGTGAAGAAATAGACTGATAACATGTTTCACATTCAGCTACTGTCCATGGTTCTGAATTAGCACACTGAAGGGCAGCACCTCTCTGCAGTATAATTAATGCAGCATAAGAATCCGCACTCTGCCGGGAATTTACCAGCAGTGTGTGGATTCATATGCTGCATTTATTATGGCTCAATAAAAACGAAAAAACTAACTGATCAAAAAATGAATTGATCCGAATCAATGAATTGATCTCCAGAGAGGTGCTGCCTGGCAGTGTGCGGATTCACATGCTGCATCAATTATACTGCAGAGAGGCTCTTTCCTGCAGTGTGTGGATTCATATGCTGCATTGAAACCTATGGGTTAAAAAGCCTTGTTTCTTAAAAAAAAAAGTTAGGAAACCTAAAATTTCACCCAAAAAATGCATAAAAATTCTAATTGAATAATCAAGTAAAGAAACTTTAATTCTATTGGTAGTAATATACTTCCCATTCTTAAATAAGCAAATAAAAAATGAAATACCTCATAAAAAAAACCGAATCGCCGAAATGATCAGAATCACCGAAATGATCCAAATCACTGAAATGATCCAAATCACTGAATCGAATCGATCCAAAATTTCGGATCGATCCAAAATTTTTGGATGGTCGATATTTCATTTTTGGAAATGCTCCCGAAATACAAAAAAAGGTGAATTTCGTCCGAATTTAGATTCTGAACAAAACAAATTGCACATCTCTATTTGAAATATGTGGTGTGTAGTTAACAGTTAAATACAGGGTAAAACAGCAAGGTTTCTGAAAGATTGCCCTTCCAAGATAGTAGAGAGATTAAAATAATGTAAATTGCTCCTTTTTTATTATTTGATAATTTTTGAGCACACCATGTATAGAAATGAACATATTTTATTAATTAGTGAGTTTAAAGGACATATCTCCTTCTGAGAGAGTGCAAGTGAGACTAAAACGTAACTTTTAATGTAAAATACCTTAAAAATGGTGTATGGACCCAATGTTTATCGTAAAGCCTCAAATGTGTAGAAGGAAAGAACGCAGCGGCCGCTGGATCCGTCCCACTGCAATGACTCAGAGGGGCCTGGCAGAGGTGGGCTGAGGACAATATATCCATGTGAGCTGGTCAGGGGGCAATATATCCATGTGAGCTGGTCTGGGGACAATATATCCATGTGAGCTGGCCTGGGGCAATATATACATGTGAGCCGGTCTGGGGCAATATATCCATGTGAGCTAGCCTGGGGCAATATATCCATGTGAGCTGGGGCAATATATCCAGTGTGAATAAAGGAGCATGTATTAGGACACGAAAAATCGTCATAATAATCAGTTTTTCTCTGGGCGTGAGAGTACTACCCCCACCTATTTTTCAAGAAAAAAGCACTGAGAGTGACCATTACTTCTCTATGAGGATTTCACTGCTGCCAAAGACCACCATATTTAGCTGTATTTCCAATATTTGGTGAATTGCCATGTTTTGAATAGCCGGACGGCTCTGAAATTGCACCATACAGGGAAATTCGGCTCTCTCTGAATAACCCCTTTAATTTATTTTTTATGCTTCTCACTTCATTTTATCTCACATATGCCTCCCAAACAGTTTTTTGCAGCTGTTGATAAGAGTTTTAATGATAAAGTTTAAAGCATGGGTTTAAATTTTGATACAGATACAAGTCTTAGATATGTGGTTATATATCTTGTTTTTGGAACTCTCAAGCTTTGTTCTTTTCTGCTACCATAGCAACAAAAACAATTGGGCAGTTATATACTCTCACTAACGGTGTTATTCATGGGGGCACTGAAATGTCACCGACATCAGGGCATTTCAATGACATTTTTCTGCTGTTCAGTGTCTCTGAATAGATTTACTATGCTGCCTGCATTGTTACCACGCGCTAAGTGCAGCCGCGTGCATCCTTTCAATGGAGTCCATAGGACGCCGGAGGTCACATGACCAGCCTGATCTCGCCTTGAGCGATCCGGCCAGTCAGCGTAGGGATTCGCAGGGGGAGACGGGGGGGACTTTTCCCCCAGTCTCTCCCTGCTCCCGCCAGACTGAGGAGGCGGACAGAGCCGCGGTCCTCGCCGCGGGACAGGAGGTGAGTATAGTGAATTTTTGGGGGGGTTTCTGGATGGTGCTAACGGATTCTGCAGAAGCGGATTCCGTTAGCACCAAGTCCTCCTGGCTCTGGTTAACTTTTTGTTAACCGCAGCCGGACGTTAATCAGCTTTTGGACTTTTTATTCCTAACGCTGATTAACACTTTGCGCTCCCCATGTTAAGTATAGGGAGCACAAAGTACAGTAAGCTCGCACTGAAAAGCGCAAGATACCAAATGCAAACGGGTTACTTAACCCGTTAGCGTTTGGATTGAAATATGCAGAAACTACTTGGGCTAACGTTAACGCTCATGCAGGTGAGCGCTAACGTTAGCACTAAGTATGTACTGTATGTAATTTGGCCCATGGTTTTTGCACAGGTGAAAGAAATATCTTTCTTTCTAGCCACAAGCTTCATAGAGGGGGCCCCTTTCTAACAGCTTGTTCATATTTCACATTCCTGTGTCTCTATAGGAAATGGCAAGTGGAACATTTTAAACTGAGCTAAAGGGGGCATGTAAACTAAGGGAAGCTTTCATATGTGCTTAAGATACAAGGAATTAAAAGATAATTATTTTACAACCCCCATAGTTAATTTGGTCCAGCAAAACCTGCCTTCCTGTCAGTCTTCCACAGAGGCCTGTGAGTGAAGATCCTGTTCTGTACTGGGTGATTGCATCCTGTTTTTACCTTCCTCCCATAACAAGGTAAACCCGAAAAGCCCTCTGTTTCCCTTTTAGACACATTTTATTTGCTTTCCCAATAAAGTGAAGAAAAAATAAAGGACTTTGTGTCCTTTCAAAATTGGATGAGTTAAAGCTATCTGACTTTAGGGATGTGCAATACGTTTCATACAGATTAGTTTTTCCTACAAAATTTACCATTTTCGTGCTTCCGAGGGCATTTCGAATCCGAAATTTCGACCACACAAAATTTTGGATCGATTCAAAATTTTCGGATCGATTTGAAATTTCGGGTCAAATTTTGAATTGATAAAAAAAAATAATAATAATAATAGTAATATATATTTTTTAAATGCTTAAAAGATCCTAAAAAATCTAAAAATAAAGAGACTTTTACTGCAGAATATTATAAGCAACAGTTTATTAGACATTGAATTAAAACGGGAATATTTTTAACATTGAAGCCTTTGGGATACAACATTTCCCACACTATCGTATTTGATATCAATTATCAAATTGATTTTAATTTACAATACAAGTAAGAGTCATCAAAGGACTTTATGAAACAAATTAATTTAATTTCACTGTTTAATTTGACTCAAGTACAAAATCCGTGACACAGCTTATTATTTAATAGGGATGTGCGTTTTGATTCAGACCGATTCGTTTTTTTTCACGAATCGGGCTGATTCGGTGCCTCAGATTCGTCCTATGTTCCAAATCGGATCGGCACCGAAATACACAGCATCAGAATTTTTTTCCGATCCGAAACAAAATAATTTGGTTATTTCGTATGACCGTGAAATTTGTAAAATTGCAAGTCATTTTTGTTCCATTCTTGATTTCACTTCCATTTCGGTCATTTTGGACATCGTATTTTTCGGTACCATTGCTGATTCCGTAATTTCGTATCGTTTCAATCAAATTCGATAGTTACTTGATATCCATTTGATAGTTCATTTCAAGTTCGATAGTTGCGGCATTTGAATCCGCACACTGCCAGGCAGCACCTCTACAGTATAATTAATGCAGCATATGATTTCGCACACTGTCGGGCAGCACCTATACAGTATAATTAATGCAGCATATGATTTCGCACACTGTCGGGCAGCACCTCTAAAGTATAATTAATGCAGCATATGATTCCGCACACTGCCGGGCAGCACCTCTACAGTGTAATAATGCAGCATATGAATCCACACACTGCCGGGCAGCACCTGTACAATATAATAATGCAGCATATGATTCCACACACTGCCAGGCAGCACCTCTCCAGTAAAATAATGGAGCATATGATTCCTTACACTGCCGGGCAGCACTTCAATAGTATAATTAATGCAGCATATGAATCCTCACACGGCCGGGGAGCAGCTCTACAGTAGTGATGGGCGGAACACCCCCAAGTTCGACTCGCATTCGAACACAAACTTTTGAAAAAGTTCGAATTCGAACGAGAACACGATTCGAACTCAATGCAAGTCTATGGGGATCAAAAGTTCAAATTTTAAAGTGCCCTCCAAGAGGGCATATATGCAAGATAGTGGCCATAAAATGTATATGGGGGTCCAGGTACTGCCCTGGGGGACAGGAAACAATGAAAATAAAGTAATAAAAAAGTTTTTAAAAGAAATGTGCACCGATTTGGATATTGACTAACTATCAAATTTGAAATGAACTATCAAATGGATATCCATTTGATAGTTCATTTCAAATGTTAAAAAAGGTGTGGGAAATGTTTTACCCCATAGGTTTCAATGTTAAAAAAGGTGTGGGAAATGCTTTACCCCATAGACTTCAATGCTAAAAAAAGGTGTGGGAATTGTTTTACCCTATAGGCTTCAATGTTAAAAATGGTGTGGAAAATGTTTTACCCATATGCTTCAATGTTAAAGGTGTGGAAAATGTTTTACCCCATAGGCTTCAATGTTAAAAATGGTGTGGATTGTGTTTTACCCCATAGGCTTCATTGTTAAAAATGGTGTGGAAAATGTTTTACCCCATAGGCTTCAATGTTAAAGGTGTGGGAAATGTTTTATCCCATAGTCTTCAATGTTAAAAATGGTGTGGAAAATGTTTTACCCCATAGGCTTCAATGTTAAAAATATTCCCGTTTAAATTAAATATCTAATAAACCGTTGCTTATCATATTCTGTAGTAAAAAATCTCTTTATTTCTAGACTTTTTAGGATCTTTTGAGCAATTAAAAAAAATATCGCATTTTTTTTATCAATTCGAATCGATCAGAAAATTCGAATCAAAATTAAACGAAAATGGTCCGAAACGACCCGAAACGAAAAAAAACAATTGGAAAGAAAAACAAAACAAAATTTGTAGCGGTGCACATCTCTAGTGACTTCAATCATATCCTGCATGTGACAATCACTTTTTGCATATGACCCTGGGGTTCCAGAATATAAAGATTACATGATAGTTTTACATTTTAATACCAATAAAGGCTTAAGATATGTGGTTATAACTCTTGTGTTTGGAATTCTCAAGCTTTGTTCTTTTCTGCTACCATAGCAACAAAAACAGGTGGAAGGGGTTTGACACAAACATATAAACGTTCACTTTTATATATTCAATTGTAATTGTACACAATGTATGGAAAATTAATAATAAGGGACCTGTGATAACTCCTATAAATCACATATTTTCTCGTAGTTATACCTCCTGTTTAACCCTGTAAATCTGGCAAAGATCTATGGCCGTTTTGCCAAACATAGATCAGCTATTAATACAGTGTGACATTCTACTAGCGCTCAGACATATTGTCCTGTTCACATGGAGAGGAAATTCACAGACTGTGCACAGGTTATAGAGGAAGAGTTTTCTTTCGGTCTCCGAGCAAATTCGCCTTTGTGTTCATTTCTGGTCTGAACAAAACTATGAAACATTTTGGGAAAAATATACAGGCTAAAAGTCCAGCACTTGAGGTCAATATGGCAAATATCTCCACAGACACCATGTCCTTTCCTTTGGTGCTCAGATAAGCCGGGATCATGGCGATCCAGACGCTGCAGAATACCAGCATGCTGAAGGTGATGTACTTGCTTCATTAAAACTGTCCGGTAATGTCCTGGCCAAAAAAGCTATAATAAAACTAACAGCGGCCAGAAGCCCCATATACCCCAGGACGGAGTAAAAGGCCATTACTGAACCTACATTACACTGAATGACGATCTTCTCGTGATAGGAGTGGGTGTCCAGCTCCTGAAAGGGTGGAGATAATGTCAGCCATAAAATATTAATGAGAAATTGAATTGAAGAGAAAAACAAGACAAAATAGTTGGAAATCTTTATATCGATCCAGTTTCTCCAGGTGCTGCCCGGTTTGGAAGCTTTAAATACAACGTAAATCAAGATCGTTTTTCCAAGAACAGCGGAGATTGCTATGGAGAAAACAATTGAGAAAGAAGTCTGACGCACCATACAGGTCAGATCCTCCGGACGTCCGATGAAAAGGAACACACAAAGGAAGCTCAGCATGATGGAGACCAGGAGGACAAAGCTGAGGTTTGTGTTATTGGCTTTCACAATTGCGGTGTCTTTGTTTAAGCGATAAATGACTATTATTACAGCAGCGACAATAAAACATAAAATTGACACAAATGAGAAAACAGCAGCCACAGCGTCATTGTCATAGGACAGATATTCCACCACCCTGGGAATGCACTGAGTCTTCTCCACATTGGTCCATTCATATTCTGAGCATTTTATACAATTTTCACTGTCTGAAAAATAAAACATAATATAATGAATACATTAGGGATGTGCACACTGTTTTTTTTTCGTTTTGCTTTGGTTCGGTTTTTTTGCTCTTTTTTTTTTGTTTCGGGTCGCTTCAGCAGGTTTCAGTTTCGTTTCGTTTCATTTCGTCATCTCGGGTTGATTCGGCAGTCTGTTTTAATGGATTATTTCGGTTTATTTTGTTTTCCCGTTTTTGTGAGTAATTTAATTTTATTTTGGATTGATTTGTATTTAGTTTTATGAGTTATTTCAGGGTTTTTTGTTATATCATAATAGGAAACAGATTACTACCAATAAAATGAAAGTCTCCTTACTAATTATATTTTTTAGGATTTTTTTACATTTTTCAGGAATTTTTGGGTTAATCTTTAGGTTTCCTAATTTATTTTAAATAAACTAGCCTTTTTTACACCATTGCTTTCAATTGTAAAACAAATCTCCTTTTTTAATTTTTTATTAAATATTTCTAAAAACTTTTATTATTTTGAATTGCAGCAAACAGCTATTAGTTTTATTTATTTTTTAGGATTATTTTTCATTTTTCTGAATTTTTTAGGTGAAAGTTTAGGTTCCTAATTTATTTTAAAGAAATTAGCCATTTTTCCACCCTAGCTTTCAATGTTAAGAAAAATCCCCATTTTTATTAAATATTTCTAAAACCGTTTATTATTTTCAATTGCAGCAAAGAGCCATTTCTTTTATTTATTTATGCTTTTGGATTATTTTGGCATTTTTCAAGAATATTTTGGTTAATCTTTAGGTTTCCTAACTAATTTTAAATGTATAACGAGGTCTGTTTTTTCTTTGCTGAACGCATCCAGCTGGATTATCTTCTTACAGTCAGTATGTGTTCAGCAATGAATTTGGATACAATACATTTAGTCAGTACCATGGATAGTAACAAGCCTGCCATTATCCATTGTCCTGATGTGAAGGAATAGACTGATAATATGTTTCACATTCAGCTACTGTCCATGGTTCTGACTCAGCACACTGACGGGCAGCACCTCTCTGCAGTATAATTAAAGCAGCATATGAATCCACACTCTGCCGGGAACTTACCAGCAGTGTGTGGATTCATATGCTGCATTTATTATAGCTCATACAAAACAAAAAACAAACTGATCAAAAAATTAATTGATCTGAATCAATGAATTGATTCCATAGAGGTGCTGCCTGGCAGTGTGCGGATTCACATGTTGCATCAACTATACTGCAGAGAGGCACTTCCCTGCAGTGTGTGGATTCATATGTTGCATTGAAACCTATGGGTTAAAAAACCTTATTTCTTCCAAAAAAAGTTTGGAAACCTAAAATTTCACCCAAAAAATGCATAAAAATCCTAAAAGAATAAATAAGTAAAGAAACTTTAAGGCTAGGGTCAAACGAAAGCATTTTTACACGCGAACGTAAAAAAGTGCGTCCGAAGAATTGACGTATTTTTCACGGAGTGCGCGACAACCATACGATGCGCATTTTTCGTCGTGATTTTTCGGATCGTCAATAAAACTCATCGTCTGGACGTTATGTAGGCTGGACATTAGCAGTGTCTGACAATCCTAATCACGCACAACGCCGCTATGCCGCAACGTCAGTACTAGCACGTCTCGAAAAAAATGCGTTCGTTTCCAAAACTTTCGTGCGATACTTCGTATATTGGCCGTCACCGTCACTATGCGGCCGTAAATGTCCAGAACGCACGTAAAGTGCGCTGGTAGCCTAATTCTATTGGTAGTAATCTACTTCCCAGTCTTAAATAAGCAATAAAAAATGAAATAACACATTAAAAAAAAAAAAACAACTGATCCAAATCACCTGAAATATCTGAATCGCCGAAATGATCAGAATCACCAAAATGATCCAAATCACTGAAATGATCCGAATCACTGAAATGATCCTAATCACTGAATCGAATCGATCCGAAATTTCCGATAGATGCAAAAATTTTGGATGGTCGATATTTCGTTTTCGGAAATGTTCCCGAAATACAAAAAATGGTGAATTTCGTCCGAATTTAGATTCTGAACAAAACAAATTGCACATCTCTATTTGAAACATGGGGTGTGTAGTTAACAGTTAAATACAGGGTAAAACAGCAAGGTTTCTGAAAGATTGCTCTTCCAAGATAATAGAAAGATTAAAATAATGTAAATTGCTCCTTTTTTTATTATTTGATAAATTTTGAGCACACAATGTATAGAAATGTACATATTTTATTAATTGTTGGAGTTAAAGGACATATCTTCTTCTTCTGAGAGAGTGCAAGTGAGTCTAAAACTTAAATTTTAATGTAAAATACTATAAAAATGGTGTATGGACCCAACGTTTATCATAAAGCCTCAAAGGTGTAGGGAATGGATACCAAGGAACCACAAACCAAACCAACAACAATGGGAATAGCCAGGCCAGACTGTTCAACCTCTGTACAATGGATTTAAAAATCATCAGTACGTACATCAACATTTTCACAGTTACAGTAAAAACGTGCAAGTCCAGGATTTACAGTTACACTTGCATTTCTGGGAGATAATATTACATTGCGCATGTCTGGAATTTCATATTAAAACGTACAATCTCCATACAGAAGACCCAGACCAATACATTAAATGGTGCAACAAACATCTGAGAGAAGACATTTATCAACACCTTTCAGCATTTGATATTTATTCGGGAATCGGCAAACTGATAAAGCCAATATTTCCATTAAACAGTATAGCCACTAATGACAATATTTGATCTGAATTTTTAGCAGGAATCAATCAAGATGCAAAAGCTGAGATATGAATTTCCCAAAAAGAAAAATATCCACAATGCAGCGGGAAAAAACCCTGGTTTCGGTATGAAATGGAGGCTTTAGTTATCAACTACTTCCTTTGCCTACTATAGGATAGATTTTTTTGCATTTTTGTGGATTTTTATAACATGTTTTGTTTATTTACAGATACATGTAGTTTCTATAGAGTGTAACATACTGTACCAGTTCTATTGGATATCTCCCCCTCTGGACACTGGGCACAGTCATAACAGCAGATGTGAGTTCCAGTTTTTGGCATTTTCCGATACCCTGGCAAACAGTTATCTGAACATTGGGACCTTGGAACCTAAAGTAAAGATTTTTATGGAATATTTAGAGATATATTAAATAACAAATATGTAACAACAACTTATTAAAAATCCTTAGATCTTACCAGTTGCTACAAACCTAGAAACGTGCACTAAAATTAAGATCAGTGGACAGAGGTGTAAGTAGAAACCTCAGGGCCCCGGTGCAAGAATCCATGAAGGCCCCCCACTCGTCGGCTGTGGGGAGGGGCCGAGGTGGGCCATTGAAGTAAGCAGGGCATCCCAGACGCCCGCACATTCAAGACCCACCCTCCGCGCGGGCCCCAGATATTAGACAGCCAGTATCAGACCCCCAGTGTTTAGCCAGTGTCAGAACCCCAGTAATTAGCCAGTATCAGACCCCATTAATTAGCCAGTATCAGACCCCATTAATTAGCCAGTATCAGAGACCCCCAGTAATTAGCCAGTATCAGAACCCCAGTAATTAGCCAGTATCAGAACCCTAGTAATTAGCCAGTATCAGAACCCCAGTAATTAGCCAGTATCAGACCCCCAGTAATTAGCCAGTATCAGACACCCAGTAATTAGCAAGTATCAGAACCCCAGTAATTAGCCAGTATCAGAACCCCAGTAATTAGCCAGTATCAGAGACCCCTAGTAATTAGCCAGTATCAGAACTAGGGATGAGCCGAACGCCCCCGTGTTCGGTTCGAATTCGAACTCGAACAATTTCAAAAGTTTGAGTTCGAACTCGAACACGATCCGAACTCAATGTAAGTCAATGGGACCCGAACGTTTGATTTTTAGAGTGCCCTCCAAGAGGGCATATATGCTAGATATTTGCCATAAAAGGTGTATGGGGGTCCGGGTAGTGCCCTGGGGGACAGAAAACAAGGACAAAAAGTAAAAAAAAAACTGAGTTTTCCATGAAATAAAGGGTAAGAATAAAAACGAAAAATTCCTTCAAATATTGTGACTAGGAGGTCCCCATTAGGGATGAGCCGAACACTCCCCGAGTTCGGTTCGAGCCCGAACCCGAACTTCCCATTTGTTCGGGACTGAACCCGAACCGAACCCCCATGCAAGTCAATGGGGCTGAAAATTCGTTTTTTTAGAGTGCCCTCCAAGAGGGCATATATGCTACATATTTGCCATAAAAGATGTATGGGGGTACGGGTAGTGCCCTGGGGGACAGGAAAAAAGGACAAAGTTTTAAAAAAAACTTTTTTAAAGGGACAGTGAGTTTTCCATGAAATAAGGGTTAAAAATAAAAACAAAAAATTCCTTCAACTATCGTGCCTAGGAGGTCCCCATAACCTGCCCGTGAAGTGGAGGATTTCTAGGATGTATAGAAACACTTAAAAACAAATAAATGACGTTTCATATGACGGTAAATGCTTTTCCTTTAATCTATCCATAAACAACTGCTTGGGGCGGCAGCCTGTATGAAAAGACAGTTTAGGACGCGCAGAAAAAGTTTAGTGTTTTTGTGGGCTAAATTATTGTGAAACTTATGCAGGCTTTGGATGAAAGTAACAATAGGTGCTTTAAAATTGGGCAACAGTGCCGTCACACCGTAACTCCTCTGAGGATATGAATCTGATACAGACGTCAATGGCAGTGCACCCAGATATTGTGCCTTTAGTGCCAGGCATGCAAGTACTATCATGCAGTAACCCCTCTGTGGTATTGTGGAAGAGTGCAGGGGTGGACCATGTGGTCCTATATTGAAAAGATATGCATCTGGTTAAGGCGTCAGTGCACCCAGATATTGTGCCTTTAATGGCAGGCCATCAAGTATCATCATACAGTAACCCCTCTGTAGTATTGTGGAAGAGTGCAGGGGTGGACCATGTGATCCTATATTGAAAAGTGTTTTTTTTATCTGTTAATAGGCGTCAGTGCACCCAGATATTGTGCCTTTAATGCCAGGCCATCAAGTATCATCATACAGTAACCCCTCTGTGGTATTGTGGAAGAGTGCAGGGGTGGACCATGTGGTCCTATATTGGAGATTTTTTTTTATCTGTTAATAGGCATCAGTGCACCCAGATATTGTGCCTTTAATGCCAGGCCATCAAGTATCATCATACAGTAACCCCTCTGTGGTATTGTGGAAGAATGCAGGGGTGGACCATGTGGTCCTATATTGAAAAGTTTTTATTCTGGTAATGGGCGTCAGTGCACCCAGATATTCTGCCTTTGGTGCAAGACTGCCAGGCCAGCAAGTATCATCATAAGGTAGCCCCTTTGTAGTATGGTGGAAGAGAGCAGGGGTGGACCATGTGGTCCTATATTGAAAAGTTTTTGATCTGGTAATGGGCGTCAGTGCACCCAGATATTGTGCATTTAATGCCAGGCCATCAAGTATCATCATACAGTAACCCCTCTGTAGTATTGTGGAAGAGTGCAGGGGTGGACCATGTGGTCCTATATTGAAAAGTGTTTTTTTTTTATCTGTTAATGGGCGTCAGTGCACCCAGATATTGTGCCTTTGGTGCCAATCCAGCAAGTATCATCATACAGTAACCCCTCTGTAGTATTGTGGAAGAGTGCAGGGGTGGACCATGTGGTCCTATATTGAAAAGATATGCATCTGGTTAAGGCGTCAGTGCACCCAGATATTGTGCCTTTAATGCCAGGCCATCAAGTATCATCATACAGTAACCCCTCTGTAGTATTGTGGAAGAGTGCAGGGGTGGACCATGTGGTCCTATATTGTTTTTTTTTTTTTTTTTTTAATGGGCGTCAGTGCAGCCAGATATTGTGCCTTTCATGGCAGCAAGTGCCTTCACACCGTAACCCTTTTGTGGTATTGTGGAAGAGTTCAGTGCTGGAGGTTTTGTGAATGCAGAAGAGGACATCCCCTATCTATTCCATTACTTCAGCATCAGGGGATTGATAGCTGCTGATCCAGGACTGATTCATTTTTATAAATGTCAGCCGGTCTACAGAGTCGGTGGACAGAAGCACTTTTTTGTCTGTGACAAAACCTCCAGCGGCACTGAATGTCCTTTTGGAAAGCACGCTAGATGAAGGGCAACCTAGTATCTGCATAGCATATTGGCTAAGTTCTGACCAGTGATCCAATCTCAACACCCAGTAAGCCAGTGGATCATCTGCTGGAAAGGTATCCAGGTCTGCCCTTGCCCCTAGGTAGTCCTGCACAATATGGTGAAGACGCTGGCAATGGGTGCCTACATTTGACGTCTCTGGGCGTCGTGGACTAAAAAAAATTAAAAATGCATCAGTCAAGTGGCCCTGGCCTTCACCGCTATTCCTCTGATCACCTGCAGCCTCAGAAGCACTTGTGGCAGCACTTGGTAATCTACCAGTGCCTGGAAAGGTGTTACCCAAGTGTCGCTTTAGAGCATCCTCAAGTTTTTTCATCCTGTGCTCCCTCTGTACGGGCAGGATGAGCTCTGCAACTTTACCCTTGTATCGTGGATCAAGAAGGGTTGCCAACCAGTAATGATCCCTCTCCTTGATCGCACGAATCCTGGGTTCCTTTAGCAGGCTTTGCATTATTAGGGAGCCCATGCAGCATAGGTTGGAGGTGGCATTAGCTTCCGAGTCTTCCTGGTCAATGAGGATGACCGTATCGTGCACTTCCTCCTCCCAGCCACGCACTAGCCCATCTGTTTCTGGGCACACGAAACCCTCTCTTGAGGAATCCCCACCTTCAATGCCCCCACTACGTAAATATTCCTCCTCTTCCTCCTCCTGTCTGATCTGAGTAGCGTCCACAGCTGAGCGCGTCCATAACAGACAAGTGGTTAAAGAACTCCCAGACAGCAGAGTTCCTGCATGTGTTCTTTGAGACAACAGCGCTCTGCACCGGAGCAGCTCTGACATCTGATGCCTTGGACTGGCTGGTGCTACGGTTGGTCACAGAGGATGTTGTGCCTCGTGTTTGCTGTGCCTCCTCCTCCCCCTCCTCCTCACTTGATTCCTCAGTTCGATCTGGCACCCAGGTGGAGTCAGTGACCTCATCATCAATGTCATCTTCACCCCCTATCTCCTCGTCACTGGAGCCAACTTGGCAGTATGCTGCAGCTGCTGGGGCAACATGAGTGCCAGTTATTTGTGTGTCATCACTGGCACCCCCTTCCTCTAGGTTGATTATACTCCCTTCCTCAACCTCAGAGATTGAATCAGAGCACTGTACTTGCTGCGCATCCTCAAGCAGCATGTCACTGTCATTGTAGTCAAACAATTCAGCTGACTCCTCCGTGTGTGATAGCGAGGCTACGGCAGGAGTAGCTGTGGACATGGTGGCTGCATTAGATGCTTTGGCAACTGAGGTAGACTGTAAAGCACTACAAGCCTGGCTGGCAGAGGACTCGGAGGATGAGGATGGACTGGCTAGCCAATCCACCAAATCCTCTGTATGTTGCTGCAGGTTAAGAAGATGGACAGCACCAGTTATAAAGGACAAGCGTGCCCCTGCAGAGGATGCACCACGACCACAGGCACAGCCTCCCGACACAGGGGCTGCTTGCCCTCTTATCGGTGTCTGGGAGCGTCTGCCTGTCCTTTTTGTTCTTTCAGACATGGTGAGTGATATATAGATTAAATATATACAGAACTCTGATTCAACTCTGGAATAAAGATTTACAGAACTCTGGTATAACTCAGTGAGACACCCTGATAGCTGGCAGCCAGTGACAAGACACAGATTACAATTCCCAGAAACCTCCTATAAATCATTGAGACCCCCTGATGGTTGCCAGTGACAAGACACAAACTACGATTAGCAGAAATCTGCTACAAATCAGTGAGACCCCCTGACAGGTCCCCCTGAGAGCTGGCAACAGTGACACAGATTACAATTCGCAGAAACCTCCTAAAATACAGTGAGACCCCTTGGTGGGTGGCAGTGAAACCTCCTATAAATCAGTGAGATCCTTTGATGGGTGGCAGTGAAACCTCTTATAAATCAGTGAGACCCTTTGATGGGTGGCAGTGAAACCTCCTATAAATCAGTGAGACCCTTTGATGGGTGGCAGTGAAACCTCCTATAAATCAGTGAGACCCTTTGATGGGTGGCAGTGAAACCTCTTATAAATCAGTGAGACCCCTTGAAGGGTGGCAGCCAGTGAGAACACACGGATTATAACAATTCCCAATTATTTTGTAGAAATTAGTGACCCCAAAAATACTGCATGTACTGGCTGTGTGACAAGACATAGAAGATCACCTCAATTCACAAATGTTTTAAAGAAATTAGTGAGCCCCAAAATACTGCCTGGTACTGGCTGTGTGACAAGACATAGATCACCTCAATTCACAAATGTTTTAAAGAAATTAGTGACCCCAAAAATACTGCATGTACTGGCTGTGTGACAAGACATAGAAGATCACCTCAATTCACAAATGTTTTAAAGAAATTAGTGAGCCCCAAAATACTGCCTGGTACTGGCTGTGTGACAAGACATAGATCACCTCAATTCACAAATGTTTTAAAGAAATTAGTGAGCCCCAAAATACTGCGTGATACTGGCTGTGTGACAAGACACAGATCACCTCAATTCCTAAATGTTTTGTAGAAATTAGTGAGCCCCAAAATACTGCGTGGTACTGGCTGTGTGACAAGACACACATCACCTCAATTCACAAATGTTTTAAAGCAATTAGTGACCCCAAAAAAACTTGCTGGCACAATGACAAGACACACATATCAATTCCCTGATATTTTGTAGAAATATTTTGTAGAAATATTTTGTAGAAATATTTTGTAGAAATATTTTGTAGAAATGAAACCCCCCCCCAGACCCCCCAGAAGCGTGGCAGACCGGCAATAACAACACACAACAATCTCCTCTGAAATTTCCTATGAAATGCGTGCAGAAGCGCGTGGAAACGTGTGCTGCGGGACTTAGCTCTGTGAACCCATGATTGGGCAAAATTTGCCCAATCAGGACTCTGAGCGGTGATTGGCATACTGTTGAACCTGTCTTGCACCAGACCTGTGGTCAGGTGCAAGGCTGTAGCCATTTACGAGCTTCAGGCAGTGGGAAAATGCACTGTGGGCCATTGTGATGCATTGTGGACTCAAACATGCGCCGAACACCCGGAAATGTTCGGAGTTCGCGATCTACCCGAACAGGCTAAGTTCTGGCCGAACTCCGAACTGTCCAAACCCGAACCACTCATCCCTAGCTGCCACCCATCAAGGGGTCTCACTGATTTATAGGAGGTTTCTGAGATTTGTAATCTGTGGCTTCTCACTGCCACCCATCAAGGGGTCTCACTGACTTATAGGAGGTTTCACTGCCACCCATCAAGGGGTCTCACTGATTTATAGGAGGTTTCTGTGATTTGTAATCTGTGGCTTCTCAATGCCACCCATCAAGGGGTCTCGCTGATTTATAGGAGGTTTCTGAGATTTGTAATCTGTGGCTTCTCACTGCCACCCATCAAGTCCAGAACTTAGCCAATATACTATGCAGCTACTAGTTTGCCCTTCATCTAGCATGCTTTCTGAAAGGATGTTCAGTGCCGCTGGAGGTTTTGTCACAGACAAAAGAGTGCTTCTGTCCACCAACTCTGTAGACCGGCTGACATATATAAAAATGAGTCAGTCCTGGATCAGCCCTATCAATCAATAGCCCAGTTATCAATCCCCTGATGCTGACTGATGTAACAGAATAGATCGGGGATGTCTTCTGCATTCACAAAACCTCCAGCACTGAACTCTTTCTCAATACCACAAAAGGGTTACGGTGTGAATGCACTTGCTGCCATGAAAGGCACAATATTTGGCTGCACTGATGCCTGTGGCAGATTTATATCATTTTAATTTTTTGAACCGCAGGGTCCAACACTGCACTCTTCCACAATACCACAAAAGGGTTATGGTGTGAAGGTACTTGCTGCCATGAAAGGCACAATATTTGGCTGCACTGACTCCTGTGCCATATTTATATCATTTTAATTTTTTGAACCGCAGGGTCCAACCCTGCACTCTTCCACCATACCACAAAAGGGTTACAGTGTGAAGGCACTTGCTGCCATGAAAAGCACAATATCTGGCACAATAAAGGCACTCTTCCACAATACTACAGAGGGGTTACTGTATGATAGTACATGCTGGTCTGGCAGTCTTGCACCAAAAGCACAATATCTGGGTGCACTGACACCCATTACCAGATTCATATCTTTTTAATATAGGACCACATGGTCCACCCCTTGCATTCTTCCACAATACTACAGAGGGGTTACTGTATGATAGTACTTGCAGGCCTGGCACCAAAAGCACAATATTTGGGTGCACTGCCACTGACGCCTGTATCAGATTCATATCCTCAGAGGGGTTACGCGGTGACGGCACAGTTGCCGATGCTAAAGAACCAATTTTAAAGCACCTATTGTTACTTTCATCCAAAGCCGGCAAAAGTTTCACAATAATTTAGCCAAAACAAATCACTAAACTTTTTCTACGTGTCCGAAAATGGCTCCTCTTTTCATACAGACTGCCACCCCAAGCAGTTGTTTATGGATAGATTAAAGAAAAAGCATTTACCGTCATTTGAAACGTAATTTTTTTGTTTTTAAGTGTTTCTATACATCCTAGAAATCCGCCACTTCACGGGCAGGTTATGGAGACCTCCTAGGCACGATATTTGAAGGAATTTTAACCCTTATTTCATGGAAAACTCACTGTCCCTTTAAATACGTCTTTTTTTAAACTTTTTGTCCTTGTTTCCTGTCCCCCAGGGCACTACCCGGACCCCCATACACCTTTTATGGCAAATATCTTGCATATATGCCCTCTTGGAGTGCACTCTAAAAATCAAACTTTCAGCCCCATTGACTTGTATTGAGTTCGAGTTTGAACATTTGGAAAGTTCGAGTTCGAATGTGAACCAAACTCGGGGGTGTTTGGCTCATCCCTAATGTTGACCATACAGAATCTCAAATGGGGAGAAGCCAGTGGAGCTTTGTGGAACCTCTCTTACAGCAAACAATAAGTAGGGAAGCAGCAGGTCCCAATCTCTCCCATCTCTACTAACCACTTTTCTTAACATCCCCTTCACGGTACGATTGAACCGTTCTACCAACTCATCTGTCTGGGGGTGGTATACTGATGGTTTAAAAGCATGTATGTCAAACAGTTGACATAACTCCTTCATAACATGGGAAATAAAAGGTGTACCTTGGTCCGTAAGGATTTCTCTGGGTATGCCAACCTGTGAGAAAACCTGAACCAACTTCTTTGCTATATTTTTAGCATTAGCCTTGCGCAGTGGAATGGCCTCCGGATATCTGCTGGCATAATCGACAATCACCAGGATATACTGGTGTCCCCTGGCCGATTTCTCTAGGGGACCCACTAGATCCATTCCTATTCTTTCAAAGGGTACTTCGATTATCGGGAGAGGTATGAGCAGGGGTCTTAGCTTGGGTCTAACTGATGGCAATTGGCACTCTGGGCAAGAAGCACAATACCTCTTAATTTCCTCATATACCCCTGGCCAGAAGAACGTCTGAGAACCCTTTCTTGCGCTTTCCCCACCCCCAAGTGTCCACCCAGTAAATGAGCGTGGGAGAAGTCAAGCACCTTCCGAGTATAGGAGGATGGCACCACCAGTTGCTCGACCTCCTGACCTTCGTCTGAGGTTAGCCTGTAAAGGAGATCATTTTTTATGATGAAACATGGATACATGTCGTTCATACAACCCTCCACGGGTACACCATTTACCTCTACCACTCTACTTCTGGCATTCTGTAACAATGGATCATTCGCCTGATCTCGCCCAAAGTTACCAGTGGACATATCAATTGTTTCTGGGTTTTCCATCCCAACCTCATAATCCGGTTCTGTAGCAGGTTCTGTTTGTTCAACCTCTACCTCATCTTCACCACATTGTGTTGCCACACCTTTCCAGGCCAGGATCTCTGCTTTTAGTTGGGGGTAACGTCCAGCGGCCTCTTCATCCAGATCATAATAGGCCTTTTGTGCTTCACCAAGGAGAAAAGGGGCAATAATTCCGGGCCACTGACCCACAGGCAAGACTTCACGTGTAGCTGTTCGCTCAAATGCCAGAAGGTAGGATTCCATGTCATCCTCTGGGGTCATCTTCTGTAGACAGCTGCTTGCCCATATCCTGCTTACACCCTCTGCTGGTGCAGTCACCCCCAGGGTACTGATGCAGTCTAAGAGCTCTTTGAACATGGCACGGTCCATCCTTTGAGCTTCGCCCAAAGCTTCAACCTGCAAGACCAGGAGCTTGTTAGTCTCTTGCTGAGCTGCAGCTGAGGTTGCAGCAGAGGCTGCAGTAAGCCTTTTGGTCTCCTGTTGGGTTGCTGAAGCTTGTACTAGGGCTTTTACAGCATCCTCCATTATCATGGGCTCTGTACCTTTTAAGGCTTCTGTGAAAGCAGAGCTGGCACAACAAGTTTCCCACCACTGCTACCACTTGTGGTAGGGCCGCTCAGAGAAGCACAGGATTTGGAGGTGTACCTCTTTTATTGAACGCCACAAAACAAAGTCTCTTTAAACACTGGGTACACTTGTATTACCAAACAAAAATTAAACACAAACAAATTGGCCTACTCCTTCCTTTAGAGTCTAACTAAACAAATTTGTCCCCTCACTATGGGATACTGGGGCAGCTATTCTTCCCCCAGTATAAACAAAAAAACTCTGTCCCTTTTTACATACGTGTCAGCAAGCCCTTCCTGCAGTTCTGTGCATTCCACACCTCACTCTTTCAAATGCAATCTTTTTCTTCCTTCCTCTGTGCTGGGAACTGCTATATTGGCTTGTTAAGGAGTTGCAGCTGTGCCTGCTGCCAGTGAAGGTGTAACCCCTTGCTGACCAGGAAATACTGCATCAGTCAGCCTCATGCTAACATACACCAGATTCCCATAGTCTGTCACAGTGTGTTCTGCTGCACATTTCTTAAAGAACTCCCAGACAGCAGATTTCCTGTACATGTACTTTGAGACAACAGCGCTCTGCACCTGAGCAGCGGTGACTTCTGATGCCTTGGACTGGCTACAGTTGCTCATAGAGGAGGTTGTGCCTCGTGTTTGTTGTGCCTCCTCCTCACTTGACTTCTCTGTTCGATCAGGCACCCAGGTGGAGTCAGTGACCTCATCATCGTCATCACCCACTATCTCCTTGTCACTGGAGTCAACTTGGCAGTATGCTGCAGCTGCTGGGGCAACATGAGTGCCAGTTATTTGTGTGTCACTGGCACCCCCTCCCTCTAGGTTGATTATACTCCCTTCCTCAACCTCAGAGTTTGAATCAGAGCACTGTAGTTGCTGCACATCCTCAAGCAGCATGTCACTGTCATTGTAGTCAAACAATTCAGCTGACTTATCCGTGTATGGTGGTGAGGCTACGGCAGGAGCAGCTGTGGACATGGAGGCTGCATTAGATGCTTTGGCAGTTGAGGTGGACTGTAAAGCACTACAAGCCTGGCTGGCAGAGGACTCGGAGGATGAGGATGGCCTGGTTAGCCAATCCTGCAAATCCTCTGTATGTTGCTGCTGCTTTAGACAGGCAGCACCAGTTAGAAAGGACAAGCGTGCCCCTGCAGAGGATGCACCACGTCCACGACGACCAGGGGCACAGCCTTCCGACACAGAGGCTGCTTGCCCTCTTATCTGTGTCTGGGAGCGACTGCCTGTCCTTTTTGGTCTTTCTGACATGGTGAGTGATATATAGATTAAAGATATACAGAACTCTGATTCTACTCTGGAATATAGATTAAAGATATTCAGAACTCTGCTATAAGTCAGCGATTTTACTGATATTTTCCCTGTTAGGCTGCCAATGTCCTCTACTCTCTCTCTGATTCACTTCCTCTCCTGCAGACTGCAACACCCTGATACCTGGCAAAACACAAATTCAACTCTGAATAGATAAACAGATGAACTCTGATTAAACTGTGTTATTGTATGGTATCTAGTATTAGATTAAAGATATACAGGTTTTCCAGAACAATGCTATAAATCAGTGATACACACTGTCCCTGATAGCCTGGCTGTGCCAAGACAGATTCTAATTTGCTGAACTGTGGTATAACTCTCTGATACACACTGATAACAGGCTGTGCCAAGACAGATTCAAATTTGCTGAACTGTGGTAGAACTCTCTGATACACACTGATAACAGGCTGTGCCAAGACAGATTCTAATTCCCAGAAATCTCCTATAACTCACTGATACACACTGTCCCTGATAGCCTGGCAGTGCCAACACAGATTCTAATGCCCATAAATCTCCTACAACGTCACTGATACACCCTAGCAGAACAATCTCCTCTCTGATTCACTCCTGCAAACACACACGCTGGAGCTGCAGGCAGGGAAACCTTATATTGTGTGCTGCGGGACTTAGCTCCATGAGCCCATGATTATACAAAATTTGCCCAATCAGGACTCTGAGCCCTGATTGGCATAGTCTTGCACCTGTCTTGCACCTAACCTGTGGTCAGGGGCAAGGCTGTAGCCAATTACAAGCTTCGGGCCAGTGGAAAAGTGCATTGTGGTCCATTGTGGTGCATTGCGGGCGAACATACAGCGAACATGTGGAAATGTTCGGAGTTCGACGAACAGCCGAATGGGCGATGTTCGAATCGAACTCCAAGCAGATCCGAACTGAACGCTCATCCCTATTGCCGAAATGCCCTGCCATTCGGTTGCTTCATTCGACAGGTTTATTCAGGAGAATCCCATAGGCTTCAATAATAAAAATATTCCTGTTTTAACTCAATATCTAATAAACCGTTTATTATAATATTCTGCAGTAGAAAGTCTCATTATTTATAGATTTTTTAGGTTTTCAAGCATTTTTCGATTATTTTTTTTAAAAAAAAAAATATTAAACGTTTTTTCTTTTAAAAAATTAAGTTTACTTATTTTTTCTGTAACAGCCCTTTTTATTATCATTCATTGGACCTCATATATAAAGTTCAGACATTTTAACTCAGTAGTTTCTTTGCAAACAGCGTTTCACTTTTCAAACATTCAAGCATACTGGGTTTTTTTTTCTCACTCCATTCGTCTGCAGTGTCGGGCTTTGCCGGCGGCTGCTCTGTGGCTGCTAGGGTTTCTCCGACGTCTTCGGTGGGTTTAATCCAGATGTTTTTGCAGGTTTCGGTGTGCGTTCGCCCTGCTTTTGCGGTGAGTTTTCGGCGGCTTTTCCCTGCATTACGGCGGACTTGTGGTGCTTGCTGAATACACCGCAGGATCGCCGAAATGGGATCGCCAAATCGCACCGAATTGAAGAGAATGAAAAGTCACCGAACGTGCAGTGAATTTTTGATTCTCTATGAATAACCCTATTAGAAGGCAAAGTGATTCCATCCTCTTTACAGTCATTTTCTAAAACACACTGTAGCCGTCTTTCCTGTCACACAATCTGTGTGGTTCATTCAATTATTGTCTATTTATTTCTGTTATATTAATTTTTTTTAATCAATGTAAGTCATAGAAAGTCTCTCTCACCTCATGGTTTGGGCTCCTCCACGGTATATTTCCTTTAAACATCTTGAGTTGCTTATCCTCCGGCTTCCACTCAGTGTAGACTCCTATACGTGTTTGGAATGCTTTCAAATCGGTGAGCTTTCTCCAGAAAAAAATTACATAGCGGTAGCTAAGTTCTCCAAATTCATTGAACGTTAAGTTACGCTTGTCAACCAAAAATGTCAGATTTTTTACAAATGTTGAAAACTATAAAACAGAATACAGATGTTCACAATAATTATTACTATAGATAAATAGTCATATAGTCCCGGCATGTTAACATTTCATCTCTCTCTATCATAGCTTGTGTGTTTTTTATCAAAACGGCCTAAAAAAGCTCATGTAAATTCTATATTTCCATTACAAACGTACTGTTCTTAGAACCACTAAATGGCGCCAATGGCGTAGATCCAAATGGGCCTAACCCACCTTTGTTACAACCAAAACAAAAAAAAAGCACCTATGCACCCAATATGATGCTAACAGGAGTGAAAGGATCTAGGTCCCCCAGTGCATAGTCAATTGTACACCTTTATTAAATTGTACATACAAAATGACAAGTAGACAAATACAACGTCATAAAGAATATATAATGAGTAGTCAGAGTACCTAATTCATATTATCATGGCAGGAGGAACAATGGCTCACTTGTGGGGTATATGAATTTGATTAATTCAAACCAACATCATGGGTCTATGTTTTCTACAACAATTACAATGCATTACCATCCCTTATCAGGTATACAGGAATAAATTCAATGTTTTGAAGTGGCATAGCCTCTTGCTTCAGTGATGTCTCCAGCTTCGCCTGTTTACTGCCTCCTGGTCTCTCCTAGCAGGATCAGCTGGTCCCAGTCCCTTCTGTGGAGTGACAGAGGTAGCAAAGGCTTACTGGACAGTATCCCCGGTGCTGCCGCCATAAAGATGAAATCCCTCCAGTGCAAGTCAACGTATTGCCGCAATCCTGTGGTTTGTGGGCTGACTTGCCCCTGGAGGATTCAATGGCCCCGGTGCTGTGGCACCATCTGCACCCACAGTAATTCTGCCCCTGCATACAAGATGATAGGCTTAATAATTACATGAACTGCACGTTCGGTGACTTTTCTTTCTCCTCAATTCGGATCGATTTGGCGACCCCATTTCGGCGACCCTGCGGCGTATTCAACAAGTACCACTAGGGTCCCCAAATTGCAGGGAAAGGTCGCCGCAAGCCCGCCGACAACTCACCGCAAAACCAGGCGAAGGCTCACCGAAACCCGCAAAAACATCTGGATTAACCCGCCGAAAATGCCAGAAAAACCCGAGCAGGAGCCGATTACACGCAGCTCAGTCGCCGGAAAAACTTGACACCGCAGACGAATGGAGTGAAAAAAAAATCAGTTTGCTTGAATGTTTGAAAAGTGATTTGCTGTTTGCAAAGAAACTACTGAGCGAAAATTTCTGAAATTTACATTTGAGGTCCAAGGAAAGATAATAAAAAGGCTGTTACAGAAAAAAAAGCAAACGTTTTAAAAAAAAAAAAAATTGGAAAAAATATTTTTGGCTAAAATATCCTGAAAAATGCTTAAAATATCCCAAAAAATCTATAGATAAAGAGACGTTTTACTGCATGATATTATAATGAACGGTTTACTAGATATTGAATTAAAACGGGAATATTTTTAACATTGAAGCCTATGGGATTCGCCTGAATAAACCTGCCAATACAGAGCAATAAGTATTAAAAGACTAAATCTCCTAAGCCAGGGAGTAAATGAACAAGCCTGAGTAGCACCTAAGCGCAATTGGTTTCGAGACCGAAAGACCACTTAGTGCAAACACAAACTCTATTCACAAATTATCATATCCTGGAGACATGAGCATTGTTCTGGCAATCATAGATTTCCATGCATTTAATGTATTAGGGTACTGTTGCTTTAAGTTGTCAGCCATTACTAAGCAATGCATTGCAGCTACTTCCTGATTAGGAATCCATTTGATGTTCAGAGAGCAACAGAAGGTCAGCTCCACAATTCTTTCACACAGGCCTTGGAATTATAAGTCTGTAAGTAGAGCATCAATGTTTTTAAGTTAACCTCCCTGGTGGTATTCCTGAGTGTGACTCGGGGTTAAACTTCGCTACCGGTAACCCCGAGCCACACTCGGGCTGTATACTTACTGCATTCTGCTCTCCCTCACTGTCCTCTGCAGTGTGATCGCAGCGACTTGCTTCCTGGTAAGGCTCCCTGCGAGTCACGAGATGCAGGGGGGTGGGACCAGGCAACAAAATGTAAAAAACAAATATTTCACTGTAAAGTCCTTAACATGCAGTTCTCATGAATGGCCACTAGGTGGCACTAACAGATCAAAAACAGACCATACACATGAAGATCTCTTATGTGAAAATATAATTGATAGACTGCATTATAAATGTTGCTGTGTAAATAAGAGTGTACATAATTGAAATAATATATCATACCAAGGATGTTTACACTGAGGCAATATGCCGAGACTAATATTGCACCCTTGTTTTCTGAAAGATTTCAGTGTTTTTGGTTTGATATTATTATTGAATATAATTTATTTGCATTATTTTGGATAATTAGTTTTGGGATAATAAATTATTATTTCGTGTTTCAAACTTTATCTGATTCCGTGTGTTTACTTGACGATTGCGTGGGTGGATCTCAGTGAGTTTTTCCTACGGAATACAGGCTTACTATATAAAACAACAAATTTCCTTTGCAAAAAAATTGAAACGCTTTTAGACACAAAATATAAACATATTAGTTTAATAGTGTTTGATTTGTCTTAGCATTAAGTTAAACTTCTATTTCTGTTAGCTAGTATTTTCACAGCTAGGAAGCATTGCTTGTCACGTGTCTGTGTAGATTTGCATTCCTAGCCTAATATATTGTTATAATTCTGTATCTTTTGCAGTTTTACAAAAAATAAAAGATTGATGTTAATAAGGATCTAAAACGTAAGGATAAATACAAGTAAAGGAAAGACTTCATGCAATCCTGCTTCTGGATTTTTATTAACAATTTGTAAGCTGTCTGCCAAGCCTTGTACCTCAGAAACATCGTGAGGGCAGAAAAAGCATGGTTAGGGATCAGATAAGCATTGGCATTTTCACATTTGTTTTCAAGCAAAGGTTTGTTGTGGTAGATGAATTGTGCAGACTGCAGGACAGTCACAACATCGGTCAATTTAGCGTTTAAGCTGAAACCAGACAGTGCAGATAACAGGCCGCTGGAACAATCATATGATCTCAAGGCTTGGCAGATACATGTATATAAACAATCTGATGCCTTGTGATTAGGACTCAGACCGGATTGGGTAGCCACCAGGGACCATGAGCAGGAGGTGAGTTGGCCAAGGAGGCGGGTAGACCTCCAAGCTGTACACATGCGGTAGCACATAAAATCGCTCAGACAAAACACCAATGGGGATAATCAAGAGAATCATCAAATGGAAAAGAGACAGGTCAGTTATGTATGCAGGGTCCACATACAAAAACAGGTTGGCAACTGGTAATCAGAAAGCGTAATAGAAAGCAGATGATGCGGGAACTATACTCCACGTCAGGGCGATGAACAATCTCTCGCGCCCTGCTTTAAACCCGGCGGCTCCTCGTGACCACACCAGGCCCTGCCCCCTGAGACACCGATTGGCCATCATTGAGTGCCGGCACCCGACCAGCCAGTGACACAGAACTATGCCCAGTCCCCCAGGCAGCACTGCAGGGGCTGAGGTCATAACAGAACCCCCCGTCTACGGTCGGCCTCAGGACGACCCCCAGGCACTGAAGGATGAGCTGCATGGATTTTGCTGGCTAGCAGCCAAGAACGATCTTCAGGACCGTAACACTCCCAATCCACCAGATGGTGAAGGACACCCCTGACAACACAGGACCTTAGGATGGCATGAACCTCGTACTCGTCTTCATCCTGGGAACGAATAGGTGGAGGAGGAGCTGTGACTCTGGTGCACTGATTACAGGTAAGAGGTTTAAGGAGGCTTACATGAAATACGTTGTGTATATGCAGATAGGGGGGTAATGCCAAAGCATAAGAAAAAGGATTGATTTGATGTAGAACCTTGTAGGGGCCAATAAATCTGGTAGCCATTTTAATGGACGGTACTAACAGTTTTATATTCCTGGTAGACAGCCATACCTTGTCCCCTACCATCTACACGGGGGCAGGACCTCTACGTCTGTCTGATTTTATTTATTGATATTGGCTTCCATAATTTCTTTTTATGTACATACAGCGTTTCACAGTGTGAGTGATATATACTGTACATACAGCGTGTCACTGTGTGAATGATATTATATACATACAGCGTGTCACAGTGTGAATGATATTATATACATACAGTGTGTCACAGTGTGAATGATATTATATACATACAGTGTGTCACAGTGTGAATGATATTATGTATATACAGCGTGTCACAGTGTGAATGATATTATGTACATACAGCGTGTCACAGTGTGAATGATATTATATACATACAGTGTGTTAGTGTGAATTAGGGCTGTGCAATATGGACAAAATAATCATATTGTGATTTTATTTTTATTTTTTTTAATGAATATTGCGATTGCGATTTTATTTGCGATTAGCACTTGGATATACTGCCCCAGCACATGGATATACTGCCCAAGCTCATGGATACTGCCCCAGCTCATGAAAATACTGCCCCAGTTTATGGATACTGCCCCAGCTCATGGATATACTGCCCCAGCACATGGATATACTGCCCCAGCTTATGGATACTGCCCAAGCTCATGGATACTGCCCCAGCTCATAGATACTGCCACAGCTCACACATGGATACTGCCCCAGCTCACACATGGATACTGCCCCAGCTCATGGATACTGCCCCAGCACATGGGTATTGCCCCAGCTTATGGATACTGCCCCAGCTCATGGATACTGCCCCAGCTCACACATGGATACTGCCCCAGCACATGGATATACTGCCCCAGCTTATGGATACTGCCCCAGCTTATGGATACTGCCCCAGCACATGGATATACTGCCCCAGCACATGGATATACTGCCCCAGCTTATGGATACTCCCCCAGCTTATGGATACTGCCCCAGCTCATGGATACTGCCCCAGCTCACACATGGATACTGCCCCAGAACATGGATATACTGACCCAGCACATGGATATACTGCCCCAGCTCATGGTGTACTGCCCCAGCACATGGATACTGCCCTAACTCATGGATATGCCCCAGCTCATGGATATGCCCCAGCACATGGATATACTGCCCCAGCACATGGATATACTGCCCCAGCACATGGATATACTCCCCAGCACATGGATATACTCCCCAGCACATGGATATACTGCCCCAGCACATGATATACTGCCCCAGCACATGGATATGCCCCAGCACATGGATATACTCCCCAGCACATGGATATACTGCCCCAGCACATGGATATACTGCCCCAGCACATGGATATACTGACCCAGCTTATGGATACTGCCCCAGCACATGGATACTGCCCCAGCACACCACTTTGCGCCTTGTGTTCGGCTCCCTGTGAGCTTCCGGCGGCATGGAGCTTGGGCGCTCGCCTGGGGGAACCACGTGACGAGCCGCGAGAACGAGGCTGTATACGTGGTTCCCCCTGCGAGCGCCCAAAGCTCCATGCCGCCGGAAGCTTACAGGGAGCTGATGAAATCGCAGCCTTATGCGGTTTAGAAATCGCATGTGCTTAAATCACAATTTTTTTTGCGATTGCGATTAATTGCACAGCCCTAGTGTGAATGATATTATATAAATATATATATACGCGTGTCACAGTGTGAATGATATGATGTACAAAAAGCGTGTCACAGTGTGAATTATATTATATACATACAGCGTGTCACAGTGTGAATGATATTATGTATATACAGCGTGTCACAGTGTGAATGATATTATATACATACAGCGTGTCACAGTGTGAATGATATTATATACATACAGCGTGTCAGTGTGAATGATATTATATACATACAGCGTGTCACAGTGTGAATGATATGTACATACAGCGAGTCACAGTGTGAATGATATTATATACATACAGCGTGTCACAGTGTGAATGATATTATGTATACACAGCGTGTCACAGTGTGAATGATATTATATACACACAGTGTGTCACAGTGTGAATGATATTATGTACATATAGCGTGTCACAGTGTGAATTATATTATATACATACAGCATGTCACAGTGTGAATGATATTATGTATATACAGCGTGTCACAGTGTGAATGATATTATATACATACAGCGTGTCACAGTGTGAATGATATTATGTATATACAGTGTGTCACTGTGTGAATAATATTGTATACATACAGCGTGTCACAGTGTGAATGATATTATATACATACAGCGTGTCACAGTGTGAATGATATTATGTATATACAGCGTGTCACAGTGTGAATGATATTATATACATACAGCGTGTCACAGTGTGAATGATATTATATACATACAGCGTGTCACAGTGTGAATGATATTATATACATACAGTGTGTCACAGTGTGAATGATATTATATACATACAGCGTGTCACAGTGTGAATGATATTATATACATGCAGCGAGTCACAGTGTGAATGATATTATGTACATACAGCGTGTCACAGTGTGAATGATATTATGTACATACAGCGTGTCACAGTATGAATGATATTATATACATACAGCGTGAATGATATTATATACATACAGCATGTCACAGTGTGAATTATATTATGTATATACAGCGTGTCACCGTGTGAATGATATTATATACATACAGCTTGTCACAGTGTGAATGATATTATGTATATACAGCGTGTCACAGTGTGAATGATATTATATACATACAGCATGTCACAGTGTGAATGATATTATGTATATACAGCGTGTCACAGTGTGAATGATATTATGTACATACAGCGTGTCACAGTGTGAATGATATTATGTACATACAGCGTGTCACAGTGTGAATGATATTATATACATACAGTGTGTCACAGTGTGAATGATATTATATACATACAGCGTGTCACAGTGTGAATGATATTATATACATACAGCGTGTCACAGTGTGAATGATATTATATACATACAGCGTGAATGATATTATATACATACAGCATGTCACAGTGTGAATTATATTATGTATATACAGCGTGTCACAGTGTGAATGATATTATGTACATACAGCGTGTCACAGTGTGAATGATATTATATACATACAGCGTGTCACAGTGTGAATGATATTATGTACATACAGCGTGTCACAGTGTGAATGATATTATGTACATACAGCGTGTCACAGTGTGAATGATATTATGTACATACAGCGTGTCACAGTGTGAATGATATTATATACATACAGCGTGTCACAGTGTGAATGATATTATATACATACAGCGTGTCACAGTGTGAATGATATTATGTACAAACAGCGTGTCACAGTGTGAATGATATTATGTACATACAGCGTGTCACAGTGTGAATGATATTATATACATGCAGCGAGTCACAGTGTGAATGATATTATGTACATACAGCGTGTCACAGTGTGAATGATATTATGTACATACAGCGTGTCACAGTGTGAATAATATTATGTAAATACAGCGTGTCACAGTGTGAATTATATTATATACATACAGCGTGTCACCGTGTGAATGATATTATATACATACAGCGTGTCACAGTGTGAATGATATTATATACATACAGCGTGTCACAGTGTGAATGATATTATATACATACAGCGTGTCACAGTGTCAATGATATTATATATATATAAAGCGTGTCACAGTGTGAATGATATTATGTACATACAGCGTGTCACAGTGTGAATGATATTATGTATATACAGCGTGTCAGTGTGAATGATATTATATACATACAGCGTGAATGATATTATATACATACAGCGTGTCACAGCGTAAATGATATTATGTATATACTGTACAGCGTGTCACAGTGTGAATGATATTATATACATACAGCGTTTCACAGTGTGAATGATATTATATACATACAGCGTGTCACAGTGTGAATGATATTATATACATACAGCGTGTCACAGTGTGAATGATATTATATATATATAAAGCGTGTCACAGTGTGAATGATATTATGTATATACAGCGTGTCACAGTGTGAATGATATTATGTATATACAGCGTGTCAGTGTGAATGATATTATATACATACAGCGTGAATGATATTATATACATACAGCGTGTCACAGCGTAAATGATATTATGTATATACTGTACAGCGTGTCACAGTGTGAATGATATTATATACATACAGCGTTTCACAGTGTGAATGATATTATATACATACAGCGTGTCACAGTGTGAATGATATTATATACATACAGCATGTCACAGTGTGAATGATATTATATACATACAGTGTGTCACAGTGTGAATGATATTATGTACATACAGTGTGTCACAGTGTGAATGATATTATATACATACAGCGTGTCACAGTGTGAATGATATTATGTACATACAGTGTGTCACAGTGTGAATGATATTATATACATACAGCGTGTCACAGTGTGAATGATATTATATACATACAGCGTGTCACAGTGTGAATGATATTATGTACATACAGCGTGTCACAGTGTGAATGATATTATATACATACAGCGTGTCACAGTGTGAATGATATTATATACATACAGCGTGTCACAGTGTGAATGATATTATGTACATACAGCGTGTCACAGTGTGAATGATATTATATACATACAGCGTGTCACAGTGTGAATGATATTATATACATACAGTGTGTCACAGTGTCAATGATATTATATACATACAGTGTGTCACAGTATGAATGATATTATATACATACAGTGTGTCACAGTGTCAATGATATTATATACATACAGTGTGTCACAGTGTGAATGATATTATATACATACAGCGTGTCACAGTGTGAATGATATTATATACATACAGCTTGTCACAGTGTGAATGATATTATGTATATACAGCGTGTCACAGTGTGAATATTATATACATACAGCGTGTCACAGTGTGAATGATATTATGTACATACAGCGTGTCACAGTGTGAATGATTTTATGTATATACAGCGTGTCACAGTGTGAATGATATTATGTATATACAGCGTGTCACAGTGTGAATGATATTATGTACATACAGCGTTTCACAGTGTGAATGATATTATATACAGTTGTGTTCAAAATTATTCAATCCCCCAATGCTGTAAAGGGTTTTAGGGAATTTAGTGTACATTTGTAATTGTATTCAGAATGAAATCCAACAAGGACTTTTTAAAGAACCATATGCAACTAAAATGACATCAATTGGTTTTGTAATACAGTAGTAAATGTTTCTTTTGTGAATTCTTCATTGACACAATTATTCAACCCCTTAAAGACTACCACTCTGAAGAACAGAGGTTCATTCAAGTGTTTTCAATCAGGTATTGAAAACACCGGTGGATGTCACGGAGCAGCAATAAAGCATAATAAGCACCAATTAGGCAGCTTTAAAATGACTGTGATACTCAGCTCCTTCTAGACATTTACTGGTGTGGTTACAAACATGGTGAAGTCAAGAGAATGGTCCAGGAAGACAAGAGAAGAGGTGATTACTCTTCACAGGAAGGGCAATGGCTATAAGAAGATTGCAAAGATGTTAAACATACCAAGAGAGACCATAGGAAGCATCATTCGCAAATTCAAGGCAAAGGGCACTGTTGAAACGCTACCTGGTCGTGGCAGAAAGAAGATGCTGACTTCGACTGCTGTGCGCTACCTGAAGCGTAGAGTGGAGAAAAGTCCCCGTGTGACTGCTGAGGAACTGAGAAAAGATTTGTCAGATGTGGGTACTGAAGTTTCAGCTCAGACAATACGGCGCACACTGCGTAATGAAGGCCTCCATGCCAGAACTCCCAGGTGCACCCCCTTGCTGTCTCCAAAGAATAAGAAGAGTCGACTGCAGTATGCCAAAAGTCATGTGGACAAACCACAGAAGTTTTGGGATAGTGTTCTGTGGACTGATGAAACAAAATTAGAACTGTTTGGGCCCATGGATCAACGCTATGTTTGGAGGAGGAAGAACAAGGCCTATGAAGAAAAGAACACCTTGCCTACTGTGAAGCATGGCGGGGGGTCAATCATGCTTTGGGGCTGTTTTGCTTCTGCAGGTACAGGGAAGCTTCAGCGTGTGCAAGGTACCATGAATTCTCTTCAGTACCAGGAGATATTGGATGACAATGTGATGCAGTCCGTCACAAACCTGAGGCTTTGGAGACGTTGGACCTTTCAACAGGACAATGATCCCAAGCATACCTCCAAGTCCACTAGAGCATGGTTGCAGATTAAAGGCTGGAACATTTTGGAGTGGCCATCGCAGTCACCTGACTTAAATCCGATTGAGAACCTCTGGTGGGACTTAAAGAAAGCAGTTGCAGTGCGCAAGCCTAAGAATGTGACTGAACTGGAGGCTTTTGCCCATGACGAATGGGAGAAGATACCCGTAGATGGCTGCAAGACACTTGTGTCAAGCTATGCTTCACGTTTAAAAGCTGTTATAACTGTAAAAGGATGTTGTACTAAGTACTACGATTGAATGTCACTTGGGGGTTGAATAAAACTGATAATGATGTGAGCACAGAAAAGACATTTGTGGTTATTTCATTATAAATGTTATATTATATTTGTCTGACCTACACGTGCCTCTTTGATTTAATTGTAAGCAAGATGACTGAATGATCAAAATCAATGTCAAACTGGCCAAAACACTCAATTTCAGTGGGGGTTGAATAATTTTGAACACAACTGTATATACAGCGTGTCACAGTGTGAATAATTTTATATACATACACCGTGTCACAGTGTGAATGATATTATGTTCATAACGCGTGTCACAGTGTGAATGATATTATATATATACAGCGTGTCACAGTGTGAATGATATGTACATACAGCGTGTCACAGTGTGAATGATATTATATACATACACCGTGTCACAGTGTGAATGATATTATATACATAACGCGTGTCACAGTGTGAATGATATTATATACATACAGCGTGTCACAGTGTGAATGATATTATATACATACAGCGTGTCACAGTGTGAATGATATTATGTACATACAGTGTGTCACAGTGTGAATGATATGTACATACAGCGTGTCACAGTGTGAATGATATTATATATATACAGTGTCACAGTGTGAATGATATTATATACATACAGCGTGTCACAGTGTGAATGATATTATATACATACAGCGTGTCACAGTGTGAATGATATTATATATATACAGTGTCACAGTGTGAATGATATTATGTACATACAGCGCGTCACAGTGTGAATGATATTATGTACATACAGCGTGTCACAGTGTGAATGATATTATGTACATACAGCGTGTCACAGTGTGAATGATATTATATACATACAGCGTGTCACAGTGTGAATGATATTATATACATGCAGCGTGTCACAGTGTGAATGATATTATGTACATACAGCGTGTCACAGTGTGAATGATCTTATATACATACAGCGTGTCACAGTGTGAATGATATTATGTACATACAGTGTGTCACAGTGTGAATGATATTATGTACATACAGCGTGTCACAGTGTGAATGATATTATATACATACAGCGTGTCACTGTGTGAATGATATTATATACATACAGCGTGTCACAGTGTGAATGATATTATATACATACAGCGTGTCACAGTGTGAATGATATTATGTATATACAGCATGTCACAGTGTGAATGATATTATATACATACAGCGTGTCACAGTGTGAATGATATTATATACATACAGCGTGTCACAGTGTGAATGATATTATGTACATACAGCGTGTCACAGTGTGAATGATCTTATATACATACAGTGTGTCACAGTGTGAATGATATTATATACATACAGCGTGTCACAGTGTGAATGATATTAATACATACAGCGTGTCACAGTGTGAATGATATTAATACATACAGCGTGTCACAGTGTGAATGATATTATATACATACAGCGTGTCACAGTGTGAATGATATTATATACATACAGCGTGTCACAGTGTGAATGATATTATATACATACAGCGTGTCACAGTGTGAATGATATTATATACATACAGCGTGTCACAGTGTGAATGATATTATGTATATATACAGCATGTCACAGTGTGAATGATATTATATACATACAGCGTGTCACAGTGTGAATAATATTATATACATACAGCGTGTCACAGTGTGAATGATATTATATACATACAGCGTGTCACAGTGTGAATGAATATTATATACATACAGCGTGTCACAGTGTGGAGTGATATTATGTATATACAGCATGTCACAGTGTGAATGATATTATATACATACAGCGTGTCACAGTGTGAATGATATTATATAATATACAGCGTGTCACAGTGTGAGTGATATTATATACATACAGTGTGTCACAGTGTGAATGATATTATGTACATACAGCGTCTCACAGTGTGAATGATATTATATACATACAGCGTGTCACAGTGTGAATGATATTATATACATACAGCGTGTCACAGTGTGAATGATATTATGTACATACAGCGTGTCACAGTGTGAATGATATTATGTACATACAGCGTGTCACAGTGTGAATGATATTATATACATACAGCGTGTCACAGTGTGAATGATATTATATACATACAGCGTGTCACAGTGTGAATGATATTATATACATACAGCGTGTCACAGTGTGAATGATATTATATACATACAGCATGTCACAGTGTGAATGATATTATATACATACAGCGTGTCACAGTGTGAATGATAATATGTATATACAGCGTGTCACAGTGTGAATGTGATATTATATACATACAGCAGTGTGAATCATCAGATGATGATTCATGATGTGCATGTAATATAATAGTCACAGTCACATGTACAGCGTGCACACAGTGTGAATGATAATTATATACATACAGCGTGTCACACAGTGTGAATGATAATATGTAATACAGCGTGTCACAGTGTGAATGATATTATACATATACAGCGTGTCACAGTGTGAATGATATTATGTACATACAGCGTGTCACAGTGTGAATGATATTATGTACATACAGCGTGTCACAGTGTGAATGATATTATGTATATACAGCGTGTCACAGTGTGAATGATATTATATACATACTGTGTGTGTCACAGTGTGAATGTATAATGTACATACAGCGTGTCACAGTGTGAATGATATTATATATACATACAGCGTGTCACAGTGTGAATGATATTATGTACATACAGCGCGTCACAGTGTGAATGATATTATGTACATACAGCGTGTCACAGTGTGAATGATATTATGTATATACAGCGTGTCACAGTGTGAATGATATTATATACATACTGTGTGTCACAGTGTGAATGATATTATGTACATACAGCGTGTCACAGTGTGATGATATATTATATACATACAGCGTGTCACAGTGTGAATGATATTATATACATACAGCGTGTCACAGTGTGAATGATTATTATATACATACAGCGTGTCACAGTGTGAATGATATTATATACATACAGTGTGTCACAGTGTGAATGATATTATATACATACAGCGTGTCACAGTGTGAATGATATTATATACATACAGCGTGTCACAGTGTGAATGATATTATATACATACAGCGTGTCACAGTGTGAATGATATTATATACATACAGCGTGTCACAGTGTGAATGATATTATATACATACAGCGTGTCACAATGTGAATGATATTATATACATACAGCGTGTCACAGTGTGAATGATATTATATACATACAGCGTGTCACAGTGTGAATGATATTATATACATACAGCGTGTCACAGTGTGAATGATATTATGTACATACAGCGTGTCACAGTGTGAATGATATTATGTACATACAGCGTGTCACAGTGTGAATGATATTATATACATACAGCGTGTCACAGTGTGAATGATATTATATACATACAGCGTGTCACAGTGTGAATGATATTATATACATACAGCGTGTCACAGTGTGAATGATATTATATACATACAGCGTGTCACAGTGTGAGTGATATTATGTATATACAGCATGTCACAGTGTGAATGATATTATATACATACAGCGTGTCACAGTGTGAATGAATTATATTACATACATACGCGTGTCACAGTGTGAATGATATTATATACATACAGCATGTCACAGTGTGAATGATATTATATACATACAGCGTGTCACAGTGTGAATGATAATATGTATATACAGCGTGTCACAGTGTGAATATTATATACATACAGCGTGTCACAGTGTGAATGATATTATGTACATACAGCGCGTCACAGTGTGAATGATATTATGTACATACAGCGTGTCACAGTGTGAATGATATTATGTATATACAGCGTGTCACAGTGTGAATGATATTATATACATACTGTGTGTCACAGTGTGAATGATATTATGTACATACAGCGTGTCACAGTGTGAATGATATTATATACATACAGCGTGTCACAGTGTGAATGATATTATATACATACAGCGTGTCACAGTGTGAATGATATTATATACATACAGCGTGTCACAGTGTGAATGATATTATATACATACAGTGTGTCACAGTGTGAATGATATTATATACATACAGCGTGTCACAGTGTGAATGATATTATATACATACAGCGTGTCACAGTGTGAATGATATTATGTACATACAGCGTGTCACAGTGTGAATGATATTATATACATACAGCGTGTCACAGTGTGAATGATATTATATACATACAGCGTGTCACAGTGTGAATGATATTATATACATACAGCGTGTCACAGTGTGAATGATATTATATACATACAGCGTGTCACAGTGTGAATGATATTATGTACATACAGCGTGTCACAGTGTGAATGATATTATGTATATACAGCGTGTCACAGTGTGAATGATATTATATACATACAGTGTGTCAGTGTGAATGATATTATATACATACAGCGTGTCACAGTGTGAATGATATTATATACATACAGCGTGTCACAGTGTGAATGATATTATATACATACAGCTTGTCACAGTGTGAATGATATTATATACATACAGCGCGTCACTGGTTTAGGTGATATATTTACCTGATTTCTGTAATTATAGCTTTTTTGGTTAATTCCGGGATATTTGCTTTTAAGATAGGCGTGCATCTCATTTAGGGCAGAAATCATGACCATCACGGCATAATAAACTCGAGGGGAAACTCCCTCAGACACATGATCTTTTGCCTTCAGTGAATATCTCTTTTCAGTACAGTCATTTAGACGGGTTTCATAAACCCTTTGATACATTACATTCTTCGATGCATTTGGTGTTCGGCATCTATATAACATTATCCATACATTTTCAAGAATTTTGTCATTTGGAAACCTTGAGGGGTTAATATTATCATAAAATGTTCCATAAGGTGGCAGATCAATAGGGTAAAGTTCTATGGCCAGGCTGCCGTTCAATGGCTCAACAAAAGTTTCAGTGAAATAATTATTAGAGCCCCAGGAAGGGGGAAGAATTACTGTTTTATTATAGAACAAATATTTTGCGAAATACAAAATAAACATTATATAATGATTGAAAGATCCAATAATTATAACAATATTGGCAGATGTTCCTTGAATTATAGCTGTACTTTCCTTAATTGCATCTTCAAGCACAAAATCATGAATTTTAACTTTCAATAAAAAAGCCGCGCAGACGCCATAATCCGCCATATATTTTATCAGAGCAAGGTGCTCACTGTCTCCGCTGTCAGTGTCCGACGTTATTATTCCAGCCCAGGTCCAGCCGTAGTGTTTCATTAGCTGGCATATTATCTTATAGTAGACGCGGTCGTTTTGAAGCATTCGGAAAAAGTGTGGATATAGTTTCCTATCACTGAGAGCAGAGCTTGTTGCTCCATAACTGATCTACGAGAAACACAAGAAAGTACATTAAATCAATACAGTGACTATCCACGATATAACTGTAAGGATGTACACTATATGGAGACAAGTATTGGGACACAGCTCTTCTTAACCCTTTCACTGCAGAGCTGATTTTCATCTTTTTGTGCTCATCATGTTTAAACACAATTTGCAGTCATGTTTTATTGTAAATTAAACAATTAAAATATCCTTTTTTTACGGCAGACTCGGCAGATTCATAATATATTATTATTATATGAATACGTCATGTCCTGCCAGAATGTTCTAACAAAAAACGTAACCAAATGTGAATTTCCATTCAAATGTCAATCATCTACAACCTGTAAAGTATTCTTTTTCACATTTGGCATCCAAACCTTGGCGGTTATATAGTCTATTAGACATGTGCCCGGGAATTTTTTTTTTTTTCGATCATTTCATTTTGTTGTTTGTTTTTTTTTTTCGTTTTAGTTCATTAGTTATGTTACTGCAATTCATATTTGGGACCTCTTAGTTCGGATGGCCAGTGTGACGGACCGCCTTGCATCAGACTGTGTGCCTCCATCCAGGGGCGGACTGACAACTAGTGGGGCCCCCGGGCATTAGAAGATAATGGGGCCCCCTTGTTCCTTGCCCACAGTAGGTCACGCCCACATAAACTTAAACCACAAAATACTACATCCAGCATACATTGCTGTGTTACAGATTTTATTTCTTCGAGCTATTTTCACATTAAATGTTTTAATAAGATAAAATCCACATGCTAATAAGCCATCATGCCCCCCGTCCAGACTTACAGATGGCCACCGTTCAACAGTCATCACAAACTCATGCAACTAAAGCTGCACCACAGCACAGAAGGTCCCGTGGCAAACTTTGTTCACTGCTGATCACTTTCCAGGTTTATAGGATACTATACATTACTGATACGCTCATACACATTCTGCATATTACTGTATCACAGAGCTCCACAGCAATAAAACTCACATGTAGGGCTAAATTACAATCTTTGCGCAAAAAGCCTCGCGCAAAGCGTTTTTTTTTTTTTCCCCAAGTGTTAAACTTTTGCGCGCGCAAATCACCGCTGGAATTACAATCCTTGTGCCTTTTCCTCCCGCCGATCAATTGCGCGCGCAAACAGGACACGCTCAAATGCAGTGCCATCTCGCACAAAAATCTTTGGTTGAATCGCGAAAAAAATAGCACACGCCATCTCGCATAAATAAATTGCGCCTGCCACAGTCAATCTGTGACTGTGTCTGTTCTATCTTTAGGCAGTTACATCGTCCCGGGCAATTTGTGGTTTTGGTGAGTATAGAGCGAGAGATAGAGATAGTGATAGAGATAGAGGAGATATTAGTGCATGAGCAGGTTCATTTGCGTGTCATCACACATACATCACATAGATACACATAATCACACGCACATCTATACATTACTAAGCAGCACACATCACTACACGTTAATACACATTATACAGTCACATATACACCACCAAACAGCACATACATGCTAGTCATAACCCCTACCAACCCCCTTTTGTATTCATCTTGTCACCCTCCCTAACCCTGTGTATTCCCCATAGTAATTGTCTGCAACTGTTTGTCATGGAGGGTCTAGGGACGAGAGATGGAGGGAGGAGGAGTGTTGAGAAGCAGCAGGAGGGGAGGAGAGGTGTCAGGGCATGGGAGTCAGAGCGACAGGACACGTGTGCAGCATGTCAGTAGGCATGGAGATGGAGGTAGAAGACATGGAGAGGGTCAGCATAGGAGTGTGGAGCATAGGAGTGTGGAGCATAGGAGTGTGGAGCGTAGGAGCAGGGAGCAGGGAGCGTAGGAGTGTGGAGCGTAGGAGTGTCGAGCGTCCCAAGGGGCCTCAGGTACAAGGATCCAAGAGGAGTGCTACACTCTTGAGTACAAGGAATATTCCTGATATGGGAATATATGGCAAGGGAACATCGGCTGGACAATGCATCCCAGAGTCATATACACAGAGTGGGAGGAGATGCTAAAGGAAAGGATCACTGCAAGCAGTGTGGCAGGAGTCCCAGGCACCCAATCACCAGTCGTGCTACTACCGACTGAGCGTGAGTATTGCTTTCATCTTGACTAATGTGATCATTGTAATTACAGCTAATTTGTACAGCCATATAGTGCATGCAGATGTTTTGACTACATATCCCATGATGCCCTGTCACCCATTCGCTACAAAGTGCATCATGTGATGTGTAGTAGGGATGAGCTGTTCAGTTCGGACGGTTCAGAGTTCGGACCGAACTTAGCCTGTTCGGTCTGCTCGCGAAATCCGAACATTTGACCACAATGCACCACAATGGACCACAATGCACTTTCCCACTGGCCTGAAGCTCGTAATTGGCTACAGCCTTGCACCTGACCACAGGTCTGGTGCAAGACAGGTTCAGCACTATGCCAATCACCGCTCAGAGTCCTGATTGGACAAATTTTGCCCAATCATGGGCTCACAGAGCTAAATCTCGCAGCACACTATATAAGGTTTCCACGCAGCGCTTCTGCACGCATTTGAGAGGAGATGTCATAGGAGATAGTTGTTATGTGTTCTTACTGCCGGTCTGCCACGCTACTGGGGGGGTCTGGGAGGTTTCATTTCTACCAAATATCAGGGAATTTAGGTGAAGTGTGTCTTGTCACTGTGCCAGCAAGTTTTTTTGGGGTTTACAACTTTCTTTAAAACATTTGTGAATTGAGGTGATCTTCTGGGTCTCGTCACACAGCCAGCAATTATTTTTGGGGCTCACTAATTTCTTTAAAACACTTGTGAATTAAGGTGATCTGTGTCTCGTCATACAAACAGTACCACGCTGTATTTTGGGGCTCACAAATTTCTTTAAAACACTTGGGAATTAAGGTGATCTGTGTCTCGTCATACAAACAGTACCACGCTGTATTTTGGGGCTCACAAATTTCTTTAAAACATTTGTGAATTAAGGTGATCTGTGTCTTGTCACTGGCTGCCAGCTATCAGTGTGTCTCACTGAGTTATACCAGAGTTATTTAAATCTTTATAATGCCACCTCCAACCTACGCTGCATGGGCTCCCTTATAATGCAAAGCCTGGTAAAGGACCCCAGGATTCGTGCTATCAAGGAGAGGGATCATTACTGGTTGGCAACCCTTCTTGATCCACAATACAAGGGTAAAGTTGCAGAGCTCATCCTGCCCGCACAGAGGGAGCACAGGATGAAAAATCTTGAGGACGCTCTAAAGCGACACTTGTGTAACACCTTTCCAGGCACTGGTAGGTTACCAAGTGAGGACACACGTGCTTCTGAGGCTGTGGATGATCAGAGGAATAGTGGTGAAGGCCGGGGCCACTTGACTGATGCATTTTTACATTTTTTTAGTCCACGACGCCCAGGGACGTCAAATGTAGGCACCCATTTCCAGTGTCTTCACCATATGGTGCAGGACTACCTAGGGGCAAGGGCAGACCTGGATACCTTTCCAGCAGATGATCCCCTGGCTTACTGGGTGTTGAGATTGGATCACTGGCCAGAACTTAGCCAATATGCTATGCTGCTACTAGGTTGCCCTTCATCTAGCGTGCTTTCCGAAAAGACGTTCAGTGCCTCTGGAGGTTCTGTCACAGACAAAAGAGTGCGTCTGTCCACCGGCTCTGTAGACCGGCTGACATTTATAAAAATGAATCAGTTCTGGATCAGCAGCTATCAATCCCCTGATGCTGAAGTAACGGAATAGATCAGGGATGTCTTCTGCATTCACAAAACCTCCAGCACTGAACTCTTCCACAATACCACAAAAGGGTTACGGTGTGAAGGCACTTGCTGGCATGAAAGGCGCAATATTTGGCTGCAATGATGCCTCTGCCACATCTATATCATTTTAATTTTTTGAACTGCCGGGTCCAACCGGCACTCTTCCACAATACTACAGAGGGGTTACTGTATGATAGTACATGCTGGCCTGGCAGTCTTGCACCAAAAGCACAATATCTGGGTGCACTGACGCCCATTACCAGATTCATATCTTTTTAATATAGGACCACACGGTCCACCCCTGCATTCTTCCACAATACTACAGAGGGGATACTGTATGATGATACTTGCTGGCCTGGCAGTCTGGCACCAAAGGCACAATATCTGGGTGCACCGACGCCTTGACCAGATTCATATCTTTATAATATAGGACCGCAAGGTCCACCCCTGCATTCTTCCACAATACTACAGAGGGGTTACTGTATGATAGTACTTGCAGGCCTGGCACCAAAAGCACAATATTTGGGTGCACTGCCACTGACGCCTGTATCAGATTCATATCCTCAGAGGGGTTACGGTGTGACGGCACTGTTGCCGATGCTAAAGGACCAATTTTAAAGCACCTATTGTTACTTTCATCCAAAGCCTGCATAAGTTTCACAATAATTAGGCAAAAAATCAGTAAACTTTTTCTACGTGTCTGAAAATGTCTCCTCTTTTCATACAGACTGCCGCCCCAAGCAGTTGTTTATGGATAGATTAAAGGAAAAGCATTTACCGTCATTTGAAATGATTTTTTTTGTTTTTAAGTTTATATACATCCTAGAAATCCGCCACTTCACGGGCAGGTTATGGGGACCTCCCAGGCACGATATTTGAATGAATTTTTTGTTTTTATTTTTAACCCTTATTTCATGGAAAACTCACTGTCCCTTTAAAAACGTTTTTTTTTTTTACTTTTTGTCCTTGTTTCCTGTCCCCCAGGGCACTACCCGGACCCCCATACACCTTTTATGGCAAATATCTAGCATATATGCCCTCTCGGAGGGCACTCTAAAAACCGAATTTTAAGCCTCATTGACTTGTATCGAGTTCTGGTTCGAGTTCGGATTCGAACATTTGGAAAGTTCGGGTTTGAATACGAACCGAAATCGGGTGTGTTCGGCTCATCCCTAATGTGTAGTGCAAAAATATTAGAATGTGCCAGATTGCAGGATATACAGTGTTAAATGTGCATTTCTTTACAGGAGGCCTTTGCTATTGTGGTGCATGTTGTCATTGATGCGTGTATCTCCAAGTAAGGATTTCCTGACATGGTGGCACATGTATCTGTATTGTTTCATACACTTCAGTGTTTGTTTACAGGGTTAATTGTGTATTACCATCATGGAGGGGGGATGCACCTTCTTGTAAGTAGACATCAGTAGGCCTGTACACAATGGTCTAATGGCCAGCTGTGACTTTTCGATTCTCTTTGAATAACCCTGCTAGTCAAGTTCCTCATCATTGGAAAAGATTACAAACTTAATTTAGATAGTAATGTAAAACATCAAACTAGTAATGCATATTGTGTTTACAATTAATTGTGATGTAGTGTTTAACGTAATTGCATGTGGGTCTTGCCAAGAATAGCACAGTGCATAATCAATATTGAATACATCACAGATTATGGCTTTATTCGGATGGGGGGCATTCTTAGAAGGAACATGTCCTGATTCCTTCTAAGGGAAAACATTGATTCATTCATACTGATGTGCAGGTCACGTTAAATGCTGCCCTGCAGCATGTATAATCCAAACACTACAGGCACAAAATCCTAAAGCAAACAGCGGTGACCTGGCCTTATTGTACAGCATCAGTGACATAATGGTGGCTCAGGTGTGCAGACCCTTGTATACTCAAATGCAGTGCATGGCTGTGACATGCTGCAAGGTGTCATGTCCGATGCACTGCACATCAGCATGATTCAATTATGTGTGTCCCAGTTCAACCTGCGTGATATAGGCACACTACATTCAGGTGTGAATCTGCAGGTCTTTCATAGCTGTGCTTGACATCTTAGAAAAGTCTGCAAGTAAAGATGATTAATATTTATTTGCATCTAAACATATGCTGGCACCTGTGTCTGACACTTCAACGTTTTGCTATAAATTGAAAATACATCTGTCGGGATGCCTATAGCCATTTTGTGTATATTCGTTCTAATCCATATTCTTTCTTCAAATACATTTTTTTAACTACCTTTCACCTACTTTTTCGGAGAAGAAAAGTTCATAAAGAGTTTAAATTCATTAGAGAAAGGAATAAAAGATTTATGTATGTGTTTTAATATGAATACTATTAGGTAGACATGAAGACGCTATAGATAAAGGCTAGACATGTCAAAAGGAAATTTTATAGTTGTCTGATTCGCTAAGAAGTCCTTGAACAAAATATATGTTAATTAGTTTATAAAAACACATATCTATGCACAAATATATTCACATATATTTTATGTATCCAATATCTTGTAGTGTATAACTATGTTGGTATATATGTTGACGATAAAGAAATATAAGTCGTTTGAAAGTAGAAATATTTCTATGTTAACTGAAACGAGTAAATGTAGAATCTGTGATACTAAATTAAAAAATGACAGGCACAGACAAAAGTCTGAAGAGAAAGTGAGACGGTCTTTGAGTACAAGATACAGATAAAAGAAGAATGTGACTTATGACCTATGTCACATAAATAAATAGTGTAATTGTATTCTTAAATCAACACTGCCCTCTAGTGTTATATTATGAGTTGGCAGGTATCATTGAATATATAGGTACATATAGGTTTATGCTAATTAGAAGCACGTGATAAATGATGTCAAACACCCTATATTTATCTAACCACAGAGAGCATTGGGCATTTATTTCTTCCTCTCACTCACTCTTCCTCTCACTCACTCATATCATCAACAAAGAACATGTAGAGATGAGTCATGTGTCATGCTCAAGGAGAGGCTCAAAGAGACAAAGAAACTCATTAACCATCCATTAATTTTTCTATGCTTCTCTCACAAATTCTCACAGTCTCCATTTAACTCATTACATCCAAAGATATCTTTTAAATTATTGCTACTTTAACTAAGAAGTTCACAGAAAGGATTGAATCCAGAGTTTGAACAGGTAAGGTATGAGCGCAATTTAAGTGGAATTAATGTATATTTATATATATATATTATAGGTGTTATATATTACAATGGATATAGACTGAGATTTATCTCTGATATCGTTAGATCGGACCTTTTTATGTATTTCTAACCTGCAGTATAGAAATATAATAAGAGTCTGATAAAAGGATATTAATTTATCCTAATTATTTGTTGCAATGTATACATATATATATTGAAAATGGAAGAGTTTATGTGATTTAATTATTAAGTAAGGATTTTATAGTCTACAATTTAAAAAGCATAAGACTAGAGGCTTAATTCTTGTTATTACGGGAGGATTAACTAAATACTTTTTTCTTACTCATTATTCTAAATAGAATAAGTGATAGCTTCATCTTTTTGTTGATCCAGGTAGCACAGAGCTATACAGTGGCAAGAAAAAGTATGTGAACCCTTTGGGATTACGAGGAGTTTTGCATGAACTGGTCATAAAATGTGCTCTGATCTTCATCTAAGTCACAACAATTTGAAAAACACAGTCTGCTTAAAATAATACAACACAAACATTATATGTTTTCTTGTGTTTATTGAATATAACATGTAAACATTCACAAAGCAGGGTGGAAAAAGTATGTGAATCCCTAGCCTAATGACTTCTCCAAGAGCTAATTGGAGCCAGGAGTGAGCCAACCTTGAGTCCAATCAGTGTGATATTATTGGATGTGTTGCTGAAAGCTGTCCTGCCTTTAAAAACACACACCAGTTTTGGGTTTACTGGTTTCAAGAAGCAGTGCGCCTGATGTGAACCATGCCTCGCAGAAAATAGCTCCCTGAAGACCTACGATCAAGAATTGTTGACTTGCATGAAGCTGGAAAGGTCTCCAAAAGTATCTCCAAAAGCCTTGATGTTCATGTATCCACGGTAAGACAGACTGTCTACAAATGGAGACAGTTCAGCACTGTTGCTACTCTTCCTAGGCATGGTCGTCATGTAAAGATGACTGCAAGAGCACAGCGCAGAATGCTTAGTGAGGTAAAGAAGAATCCTAGAGTCCAGCTAAAGACTTACAGAAATCACTTACACATGCTAACATTTTTGTTGACACATCTACAATAAGGAAGACATTAAACAAGAATGGAGTACATGGGAGGACACCACGGAGGAAGCCATTGCTGTCCAAAAAGAATATTGCAGCACGTTTGAAGTTTGCAAAAGAGCACCTGGATGTACAACAGCACTACTTGCAAAATATTCTGTGGACAGATGAAACCAAAATTGAGTTGTTTGGAAAAAACACACAACACTATGTTTGTAGAAAAAAAGGCACAGCACACCAACATCAAAACCTCATCCCCCACTGTAAAACATGGTGGAGGGAGCTTCATGGTTTGGGGCTGCTTTGCTGCCTCAGGGCCTGGACGGATTGTTGTAATTGATGGAAAAATGAATTTCAGCGTTTATCAAGACATTTTGCAGGAAAATGTAAGACCATCTGTCCACCAACTGAAGCTCCGTAGAGGATGGGTGATGCAACAGGACAATGACCCAAAGCATACAAGTAATTCAACAAAAGAATGGCTTCAACAAAACAAAATACGCCTTCTGGAGTGGCAGAGTCAGAGTCCTGACCTCAACCCGATTGAAATGCTGTGGCACGACCTTAAGAGAGCGATTCACACCAGACATCCCAAGAATATTGCTACACTGAAACAGTTTTGTGAAGAGGAGTGGTCCAAAATTACTCCAGATCGTTGTGCAAGTCTGATCTGCAACTACAGGAAATGTTTGGTTGAGGTTAATGCTGCTAGGGATGAGCTATTCAGGTTCGGACGGTTCGGAGTTCAGCCCGAACTTTGGCAGTTCGAAAGTTTACGAACTTCAAACTTTTTGGGTGTGTTTGGTTCGAGTTGGGAAAAAAAATAAATGAAAAAGTATAGAAAATGCTTAAAAAAATACTAAAAAATCGAGAAATAAAGAGACTCTTTACTGCAGAATATCATAAGCAACGGTTTATTAGATATTGAATTAAAAACTATTGTGTATGTGGAAAGATTCTCAAATCTAAATGACCTCTGTTCACAAACGGGCAAAACACCAGGTGTTTTTAGTCTGGTAATCAATTTGATACATTGTACACTATACTGAGGTACTGAGGGGGTGGGGTGGTGTCTGCTTCTGATTGAGATTTGAGAATTAATTTCCCTCCTAAAACTTTCTAATATGCTGCATTTAACTGGTGTTTGCAAAAAAATTAAAAATAACATCTAAAGCTATGTTATTTTTCACCTCGGGATTAAACATTTACAGGGTCCGAACCGAACTCGGGGAGTGTTCAGCTCATCCCTAATTGCTGCCAAAGGAGGGTCATACAGAGAGCGGTGAAAAGCAGGAGAATAACTGGAGAAGTGAAAATTCTAGGTCAAAATAGCCAAAGCAGAAAAATTCTCCCATTTAACTCACTTTCCAAATTGGCTATTTGGTCTAGATTATTCTTTTCTCCTGCCAGTTCTCCTGGCTTTCACCTTTCTCACAGGGTTATTCAGAGAAAGGAGAAAACCAGGAGAATAGCAGGAAAAGAGAACAATCTGGACCAAATAGCCGATTTGGAAAGTGAGATAAGGCTAGGGTAATACTAACGCAGCAACCGTCAAAAAGTGCGTCCGAACACATTGTCGAATTTTTTCACGGAATGCGCGAAAACGGTCATACGATGCGCATTTTTGTGCGTGATTTTTTTACGGATCCAAACCAGGAAACTTTGGGTGTCTGTACGTTATGTTGGCCGGACATGAGCAGGGTCTGACGTCTCCAAATCACGCACACATGCCGCTAGTGGACACAGCGCACTCTATACGTCCGTACTAGCGGTTCTGCGTTCTCGAAAAAATGCATTCATTTTCCACTTGCGTTGCGCAGCCGGACTTTCGTGCTACTGGACTTCGTATATTGGCCGTCATTGCCCGTCATTTGCTGCTAGTGCGGCCGTGATAAAGTGCGCCTAAACGCACGTTAAAAATTCTCTAGTCTGACCCTAGCCTAAATGGGAGAATTTTTCTGGTTTGGCTATTTTGACCTAGAATTTTCCATTCTACAGTCATTCTCCTGCTCTTCACCACTCTCTGAATAACCCTGACAGGGTTATTCAGAGAAAGGTGAAACTCAGGAGAATGACTGAAGAGAAAATTCTAGGTCAAAATAGCCAAACCAGAAAAATTCTCCCATTTATCTCACTTTCCAAATCGGCTATTTGGTCTAGAATTTTCCATTCTCCAGTCATTCTCCTGCTTTTCACCACCAAAAAATCAGTAAACTTTTTCTGCGTGTCCGAAAATGTCTCCTCTTTTCATACAGACTGCTGCCCCAAGCAGTTGTTTATGGATAGATTAAAGGAAAAGCATTTACCATCATTTGAAATGTAATTTTTTGGTTTTTACATATTTCTATACATCCTAGAAATCCGCCACTTCACGGGCAGGTTATGGGGACCTCCTAGGCACGATATTTGAAGGAATTTTTCATTTTTATTTTTAACCCTTATTTCATGGAAAACTCACTGTCCCTTTAAACCTTTTTTTTTTTACTTTTTGTCCTTGTTTCCTGTCCCCCAGGGCACTACCCGGACCCCCATACTCCTTTTATGGCAAATATCTAGCATATATGCCCTCTTGGAGGGCACTCTAAAAACCAAATTTTCAGCCCCATTGACTTGTATTGAGTTCGAGTTCGGGTTCAGGTTCAGATCCGAACACTTGGAAAGTTCGGGTTCGGCTCCGAACCGAACTCGGGGAGTGTTCAGCTCATCCCTAATTGCTGCCAAAGGAGGGTCAACCAGTTATTAAGTCCAAAGGTTCACATACTTTTTCCACCCTGCACTGTGAATGTTTACATGAAAACATATAATGTTTGCGTTGTATTATTTTAAGCAGACTGTGTTTTTCAAATTGTTGTGACTTAGATGAAGAACAGAGCACATTTTATGACCAATTCATGCAAAACACCACGTAATCCCAAAGGGTTTACATTCTTTTTCTTGTCACTGTATATGTGTATACATATATGTAATATATATATATATATATATATTTATAAATGCGAAAGTCCTGACTGACTGACTCATCAACGCCCAGCTGAAACTGTTTAACCTAGGAACATGAAATTTTGAAGGTGCACCGTTTTTATGATGTTGGCACCCACTAAGGAAGGATTTTTGGAATCTCCGCCCCTAAGGGGGTGAAAAAGTGGGTTGAATATTTTAAACAGGATACCTATTGCTCAAAAACAGAAGATGCTGCAGATGTGAAAATCGGTATTTAGATTCGTCTTGAAAGATAAAAAAACATGTATTTTACCGTTTTTCAAAAATTCAACTGGGGCAAAAAAAGGGGGTTGAATATTTTAAACAGGATACCTATATCTTAAAAACAGAAGATGGTACAGACGTGAAAATCGGTGTTTAGATTCATCTTGACAAATAAAAAAACACGTATTTTACCATTTTCTGAAAATTCCTTGGGGGGAGGCAAAAAGGGGGGTTGAATACTTTTATCATAAACGTGAAAGTCCTGACTGACTGACTCATCAGCGCCCAGCTGAAACCGTTTAACCTAGGAATGTGAAATTTTGAAGGTGCACTGTTTTTACGATGTGGGCGCCCACTAAGGTAAGATTTTTGGAAAATACACCCATAAGGGGGTGAAAAAGGGGTTGAATATTTTAGATATTTTAAACAGGATACCCGTATCTCCAAAACAGACGATGTTACAGTCCTGAAAATTGGTATTTAGATTCGTCTTGAAAAATTAAACAACACGTATTTTACCATGTTCTGAAAATTCCTTGGGGGGGCAAAAACGGGGGTTGAATACCTTTTATCAGTATAACTATATTTCAAAAACCAAAGATGTTACAGACGTGAAATTTGGTATTTACAATCTTCTTGAAAAATAAAAACAGGTGTTTTACCATTTTCCAAAAATCCCAAGGGGGGATGAAAAAAGGGGGGCTGAATACTTTTCAACAGGATACCTATATCTCAAAAACAGAAGATGTTACATACGTGAAAATTGGTATTTAGATTCATCTTGAGAAACAAAATAACACCTATTTTACCATTTTCCAAAATTCAGTGGGAGGGGGGCAAAAAGGGGGGTTGAATACTTTTATCAGTATACCTATATTTCAAAATCCGAAGATGTTACAGATGTGAAGCTTGGTATTTACAATCTTTGTGAAAAAAAAAACATGTGTTTTGCCATTTTCCACAAATTCAAATAAGGGGGGGTCGAGGGAAAGGGGTCTGAATACTTTTATCAGTATATCTATAGTTCAAAAATCAAGATGTTACAGATGTGAAGTTAGGTAATTACAATCTTTTGAAAATAAACAGGTGTTTTACCATTTTCCAAAAATCCCAAGGGGGGATGAAAAAAGGGGGGCTGAATACTTTTCAACAGGATACCTATATCTCAAAAACAGAAGATGTTACATACGTGAAAATTGGTATTTAGATTCATCTTGAGAAACAAAATGACACCTATTTTACCATTTTCCAAAATTCAGTGGGAGGGGGGCAAAAAGGGGGGTTGAATACTTTTATCAGTATACCTATATTTCAAAATCCGAAGATGTTACAGATGTGAAGCTTGGTATTTACAATCTTTGTGAAAAAAAAAACATGTGTTTTGCCATTTTCCACAAATTCAAATAAGGGGGGGGTCGAGGGAAAGGGGTCTGAATACTTTTATCAGTATATCTATAGTTCAAAAATCAAGATGTTACAGATGTGAAGTTAGGTAATTACAATCTTTTGAAAATAAACAGGTGTTTTACCATTTTCCAAAAATCCACCTAAAATGGTGTACGGCTTGAAGGAGAAAAGTTACCAGGAAAGGCTTAATGATCTTAACATGTACAGCTTGGAAAAAAGACGAGACAGAGGAGATATGATAGAAACATTTAAATACGTAAAGGGAATCCACAAGGTAGAGGAAGGGAGTATATTTAAACGGAAACAAAGTAGCAAAACAAGAGGACATAGTCTTAGATTAGAGGGGCAAAGGTTTAAAAGTAACATCAGGAAGCATTATTTTACTGAGAGGGTGGTGGATACATGGAACAGCCTTCCAGTTGAAGTGGTTGAGGCCAAAACAGTAATTGAATTTAAGCAAGCATGGGATAGGCATAAGGCTATCCTAAACAAAAGATAAATCCAGGTTAAGTATCCATGTAATTGGGCAGACTAGATGGGCCGAAAGGTTCTTATCTGCCTACATTTTTCTATGTTTCTATGTTTCTAGGGGGTAAAAAAAAGGGGTGAATACTTTTTAACAGAATACTTACATCTCAAAAACAGAAGATGTAACAGATGTGAAAATTGGTATTTAGATTTGTCTTGCGAAACAAAAAAACACCTATTTTACCATTTTCCAAAAATCCAGTGGGAGGGGGAAAAAGGGGGGTTGAATACTTTTATCAGTATACCTATATTTCCAAAAACCAAAGATGTTACAGGTGTGAAATCTGGCACTTACAATCTTCTTGAAAAATAAAAAAACACATGTTTTTCCATTTTCCAAGAATCCCACGTGGTGGGTGAAAAAAGGGGGATGAATACTTTTCGACAGGATACCTATATCTCAAAAACAGAAGATGTTACAGACGTGAAAATTTGTTATTTAGATTCGTCTTGAAAATAAAACAACACGCATTTTACCATTTTCCAAGAATCCAGTGGGGGGGCAAAAAGGGGGATGAATACCTTTATCACTATACCTATATTTCAAAAACCAATGATGTTACAGGTGTGAAATTTGATATTTATAATCTTCGTGCAAAAAAAAACAAGTTTTACCATTTTCCGAAATCCAGTTAAGGGGGGTGGGGGAAAGGGATGTGAATACTTTTATCAGTATACCTATATTTCAAAAACCAAAGATGTTACAGGTGTGAAATTTGGCACTTACGATCTTCTTAAAAAACAAAAAACCACGTGTTTTACAATTTTCCAAAAATCCCAAGTGGGGGGAAAGGGGGGGTTCTACCAAAAAAACCTCAAGTTTCTTTTAAAAAACAATTTTAACAAATCCTAAAATCCACGCGAGCGAAGCCGCGGCAAAAGCTAGTATATATATATATATATATATATATATATACTAGCTTTTGCCCGCGGCTTTGCTCGCGTGGATTTTAGGATTTGTTAAAATTGTTTTTAACCCCTTAGTGACCGGGCGGTTTTACACAAATCCGTCCTTTAGTGACCGCTGCTGTTTTTACGTTTCTGCGCTGCTCGTGTTTAGATCAAATTTTCCTCTTACTCGTTTATTCAACCCACACATATTATACACCCTTTTTCCCGCCATTAAATGGACTTTCTAGAAATACCATTATTTCCATCATATCCAATAATTTAATATAAAAAAAATATGAAATATGATGAAAAAAATGGTAAAAACACACTTTTTCGTAATTTAATCCCCTAAAGCTATAACCACCAATAAAGACCCCAGCTAAATAGTTTCCAAATTTTATCCCGAGAATAGAAAAACCCAATTTTTACATGTTTTTACCTTTTAACCCTTTCACTGCTGAGCCAGTTCACCTATGTGCGCTGCGCTCATTATGACCATTTTGTGCTAATTATTTTTAGATGACAGCCTAGGTCCTATTTAATTAAACTCCCCCCAGACAAAAAAAACTTTAAAAAAAAAAACATTTTTTTATTTTATTTAATTTTTTTATTATTTTTTTTTTATTTTATTTTTTTTTACATTTTTTTTTAAAACCAAACCTGGTCATGTTTGGTATCATTTGAAAGGCCATAATCAAATTTGGTATCATTTGAAAGGCCATCTAGCTGCCATGGATCGGGAGATAAAGGGATCCTTAGGATCCCCTTATCTCTACATGACAGCTAGAGGGTTAACTGGCCCACTGACATCCTCACACATATGGTGAGGTTGTCAGTGGGTGGGGGGGACCTGGAGGCTAGGCTGACATCCAAGATGTCAGCCCCCCTCCAGGTTTGAATCACGTTTTGGCGCCAATTGGCGCCGCAACGTGATCCGGCGGCGAAATGGTTAATGCCATACACCGCTGGAAAGGGGAGGCTCTCCCCTCTCCAGCGGTGCAAACGGCATCTCCCTAGCTTCAATGGTTGGGGAGATAGAGGGCTCCGAAGGAGCCCCCCCCCCTCCCCTCCATTGAAACACATGGGGGCACCTTCTGATGACGTCACCACGCAGCGTGGCGACGTCATCAGCCTCGCCTGCCCATGTAAATCACATGGGCAGGCTTCCTCCCTGTCAGATCGCCGTGGGATCCGACGAGGGAGGTGAGTATCGGGCGGGAGGGGGATTTGGCGCCGCTGACGTACCCTGTACGTCATCGGGTCTAAGGGAGACCCGAACACAGGACGTACAGGGTACGTCAGCGGTCGGGAAGGGGTTAAAAGAATGTTGGGAAATACATGTTTTCTTTCCAGAAACATTTATTAAGTTGTATTAATCATTTATGTTTATAGTTACTAACTTGATCTAAGTAAATCGTACTAATCATAAGTGCTGAGTTACTAACCTGTTCTAATGTTACCAGCTAGAAATCTATGTGCTGATGTTGTTGTTTTTATAAATCCTTGATTTCTTGTTGTTGTGAGTAGGGATGAGCCGAACACCCCCGAGTTCAGTTCGCATTCAAACTCGAACCTTTCAAAAGTTCGAATTCGAACTCAATACAAGTCAATGGGACTCAAAATTCGATGTTTAGAGTGCCCTCCAAGAGGGCATATATGCTAGATATTTGCCATAAAAGGTTTATGGGGGTCCGGGTAGTGCCCTGGGGGACAGGAAACAAGGACAAAAAGTAAAAAAAAAAAGTTTTTAAAGGGACAGTGAGTTTTCCATGAAATAAGGGTTAAAAATAAAAACGAAAAATTCATTCAAATATCGTGCCTAGGAGGTCCCCATAACCTGCCCGTGAAGTGGAGGATTTCTAGGATGTATAGAAACCTTTAAAAACAGTGTACGGGTCCGGGTAGTGCCCTGGGGGACAGGAAACAAGGACAAAAAGTTTAAAAAAAATGTTTTTAACCCCTTCACTGCTGACGACATGTGGGACACGTCCTCAGTTACTCCCGCTGTATGCTGAGGAGGACGTGCCCCACACGTCATCAGCTTTGCAGGACCCCCGCCGGAGATACTCACCTCTCTGTCCGGGTTCCCACGGCGTTTTGACTTCAGCATCCTCAGATGCTGAAGTCAAGCTCCTCCTAACGTAAATGATGTAATCGCACCATGCGCGATGACGTCATTTCCAGGCTACCCCCCCACAATGCTGGAAGATCGCCTGGAAGGGGGGATCCGTTCAGATCCCTCTCCCTCCCGATAGGGAGGTCCCACAAAAAAAGCCAGGCACCGCTTAAAAGGGGAGAGTCTCCCCTCTTAAGCGGTGCCTGGCTTTAACCCCTTAGGCACCGGGTCGCACTTTGGCACCTTGCGGCGCCGAAGTGCGGCCTAGCTCCTGTGGGGGCCACCATCTTGGATCGCGGCTCCACCCTCGGGTCCCCCCTCACTACCTGACGTCCTCCCGCATAGCGTGATGACATCAGATAGCTGGGGAACCTCTAGCTGCCCAGAATCCCCTGGTGGAGATGGAGGGTTCATTTGAGGGTTCACAGAGATGCTGTGAGGTTGTGTATAGAGATGCTGTGAGGCTGTGTATAGAGATGCTGTGTATAGAGATGCTGATGGGGTTGTGTATAGAGATGCTGTGAGGTTGTGTATAGAGATGCTGTGAGACTGTGTATAGAGATGCTGATGGGGCTGTGTATAGAGATGCCTTGTGGCACCCCGAAGTGCGGCCTAGCTCCGGTGGGGGCCGCCATCTTGGATGGCGGCTCCACCCCTGGGTCCCCCTTCACTGCCTGACGTCCTCATGCATAGCGTGATGATGTCAGATACCCGGGGAACCCCTAGCTGTCCGGAATCCCCTGGTGGAGATAGGGGGTTCATTTGATACCTCCAGAACCATGGCAGATAGGGTGTCATGGAGGGTGTCAATCGAAAGGCCTGAGCATGGCCTTCGAATGATACCCAACATGACCAGGTATAAAGTAAAAAATAATAATAAAAAATAACATGCTTTTTTTGTGTGTTATTTTTATTAATGCAACAATATTGCTCACATTTCAATTATAATGTGAACAATGATGCTGCACTAATGATTTTTTTCTATGGTGTGCGTTTGCTAAAAATCACGTAATTCTGTAATTAAGGGGTTAAACAGCATATCAGAGGAACATTTAGTAGAGAAATGAACACTTCTCAGAAGCACAGGTGTTGTTTGATACATGTTCAGGAGACACCTCCAGACACCCTCAGTCTACAGACAATGTATCAAATTCATTAGACCAGACTAATTAAAAGCACATGTTATTTTCAAACACTAATTAACACCTGTTGTTTACGGCGTTTGAGAGCACAGGTCATTTAGAGGTGAGAATCTTTGCACGTAGACATTTTTTTTATTTCAATATCTAATAAACCGTTGCTTATAATATTCTGCAGTAAAGAGTCTCTTTATTTCTAGATTTTTTTAGTATTTTTTTAAGCACTTTTTATACTTTTTCAAATAAATTTTTTTTTCAAACTCGAACAGAACTCTCCAAAAAGTTCGAATTTCGCGAACTTTCGAACTGCCGATGTTCAAGTCGAACTCCGAACTGATCGAACCGAACAGCTCATCCCTAGTTGTGAGAATAAGTCAATTTGCATACGTAATAAATATATATATTTTTACCTAGTTTAGTTGCGGATGAATTTCTAAACAAACGTACAAGTGAAAATAAACTTAGGAGAAGAGTTTCTGAGAAATTGTTGGCGAGATAGTTTTATTATTGTTTATATCTCGGATTAATTTCTTATTTGAATAAACATCTCCGACATAATAGAGGCACTAAGCTGAGATTGTCATTTTTGTTTGAAATATAGCTGCCCAGTAATATCTGTATAGATAGAGGTGCATATATATATATATTAACCCTTTGTTGTCGCATTTTGACTTGTGATTTTACGGTTGGTCTACTAAATGGCGTAAAAATGTCAGAGTCAGAACTTGAGGCTCGCGGTAGCGCTAATGTGGACGTAAATATGCATCCTGACCAAATAGTGTTGGAAGATGTGTTTTATCTAAAGGAAAAGTTGCACGTTACAGACAACTTATTTGATTGGCTAAAGGAATCAAAATCAAATGTTTCTGATTATGCTAGTTCAATTTGGTCAGATCATTCAACTTTTATTGATTATTTGCGGCAAATTAGTGCAGCCAAGACCAAGAAAGAAAAGGAATTTCTTGTTTGGCAGCTAATGCCTGAGTGCATATATTTGGTTGGCGAATTAGATAAAATGTTGAATTGTACTAAAGAAATCGCTAACAGGTCAGAAAAGCGAAATCACGAATTGCATGATACCGTAACCCAAATAACTTGTGAGTCAGAACAAATGATAGAGTTAAATGTGTATGCAAATGAGAAAGATCAAATGCAAAGAGAAATGGATCAGTTGTCTCAAGCAAATCAAGAATTGATTGAACAACTGATAAGAATGAAACGCGAACATGAGAGATTCGCTGATGAGTTACGTCAGGTAGAAGCTGATGCCTGAAGGGTTAAATCTTCTTCTCCAGAGAGAAAATACTCCCTGGAAGTTCTCAGCTGCCCTGATGAACCAGCAGTGAAATTTAAGACTGACAGGCGTGTTCCACTGCAAAGTGAAAGTGAAAAAAATTATCAGGCTGGAAAGGGAATAAACCCTTGTACACATAAGTATTTCCAATCACATCACTCTAGCCAGTCACAGCCTATTAAGCATCTCTTAGATCTATTAGAAATCTATTAGCATCTATTAGAAAATCTCATGTAATGTGTGATTCAACCAAAGTAGTGAAATTTCTCAAAGAGTTAGTGGGCATTTTTAGTAAGAAACATTCCCCAGCTATTGTTAGTCATTTGGAAACATTTGAAGAAGCTTTATCTGTTTTAGGCATTAAATCAGAATTTTCTCTGTGTGAGTTTTTACCCTGGATTTTTGACAGCAAACACAGGTATTTATTTCAGTCTTTGAAAGAGTCTGGCATAAATACTTGGAGCAAAGTTGTGTCTGAGGTTAAATGTGAATTTGGACCTCACCGCACAAGCCTAGCTGCGAAAGGGGCTATTTTAACTCTAAAATGCAGACCCAATCAAAGCCTCCCCTGAATTTCTTTCAGTCCTTAAAAATGCGTACAGCTTGGCTGAAAGAAACCCAAATTTTGAAAATCCTGAATTTATCCGCTTATTCTATGACTAGTTGTTAAGCCTGCCCAGAAGGCAGTCTATCTCACACACACTGCACTCACGCATCGACACACACACACCGCACTCGCACAGTGCCTCTCACGTACACACACAAACACACAAAGTAGCTGGCCACCGGAACCAAACTGTCCGGAACCCGCTTTGTCCCCCCTCCGGACCAGAGACATACCTTCTGGCGGCCAAAACGCAGCTGGGCCGAGATGCCAGTGGCCAACTTGTGGCCTTTCCCAATGCCAGGATGGTCATGATTTCGGGCTTGGTTGCCTGCCTGGCAGTGCTGGATGAGGAGGACGAGGCTGGCCCACTTACAAAAGGGCTTTGGAAATAACTGATGGCTGTCTTACAGGCTTGCAGGGGAGCAGGGGATCAGAGTGGAGGTGCTCCCGTGGAGGCCTTACCTGCTGACACTGTGGATGGCTGCCTGATCATCGCAGGCGGGGAGGTGTGCTGCGCTGAAACTGGAGGCTCGCAGCTGGCTGACTCCTTGCCTTCGAGTACTGCCCAGGGCCCCAATGGAGATGAAGCACAGGCTGAAGAGCTCTTTGATGGAGCGGCAATCGACAGGATGGTAGCTATCTCCCCTCCTGTTGTCGCTGGACGGGTAGCGCTGTGCAGACCTGATAGGCCCTCTACCAGCAAGAAGCAGAGTCGGTGCCGTGGTGCACTGCTGGAGCGGTCTATGCTGCTCCTCGATGCTGGACCTTGTTCGGCTGCATCTTCAGGTCTCCTCCTCAACGCTGGGTATGGAATCCGGAAGCCGCTGCTCAGACACTGGCTGATGCCTTTTTGTTGGACACCGGATGGATCGGCTTCTCCGCGGTATTTTTTGATTCCTGGCCTGCATCTTTCTGGGCATTGTGATTGACCCCCCCACCCATACTGAGCTTTCTGCCCTTTGTCTCCCCCCTTTTCGCCACGTGGCTGTGATTTTAGTTTTTTCATTGCTGTGACTTTGTGGAAGCTTACTGGCTAATTTCTTATCAACACCCCCCCACACTTTTTGATTTTTATTTTGCTCCATTTTCTTTTAATTTTTTTCCTCCCTATTGCTTCATCTCTGAGGACTTTTTTTGCTTGCTAAATGTTCTAAGATGAGACTTTGAGGACTTTTCCTCTTGCCACCCCTCTTTTTGTTTAGTTTTCAGGCGTCTGCGGGTTTCCCCAGGGTGTGCCAGCATGACCTGGCACCTGACTTGACCCCCCCAAGTACCCGGGTCTAGTGCCACTTGTTCTCCCTGGTCCCCTGTGGTCCTGCAGGCATACGGAATACACCAGGGAAGGCACGGTTTTGACCTTTCCCACTGTTCCCTGTTTCTTTTTTTGTCCCCCTCCCCCCTTATTATCCTGGATGCCTGTAGCTGCCTTTTCTTGATGACTTTTTGTTTTTGTCCCTTTCCATTGGACATTTCTGAGGACATTGGCTTTTCTTTTCTCTCGCTCTTATTTCACCCCTGAAACTCTTAAGATGACTTATATGTGTAACTATCTTTATTATTTTTCTTAGGATGTGCTTTAATTGAGGAGTCAGGGGAGTCAGAGGTCATACCACAAATACCTCTTATACCTTCAGAATATCCGTTTCAATTCAAAAGACTTCGGTTCACCTTAAAGGTTTGTTTTGCGAGGACCATTAACAAGTCTCAGGGACACATTTTGAAGGTAGCGGGGATTGACCTAAGGGCAAACTGCTTCTCACGTGGGCAGTTTTACGTTGCCTGTTCCAGACTGAACTCACCTAACTCTCTGCTGATCCAAGCACCTTAAAGAAGAATCACTAGTGTAATTTGCAAGAAAGAAGTACTGAAATATGTTTTCTTCTATGTTCCAGATGCCACAAAAACTAAAGTAATTTTTCTTGTATCTCATTTTGCATTCGCAATTATAACACAAAAAAAATTCATGGATGCACCCATCATCCACAGACACCCACATCTCATCTGATCGCCTGCATACTTTTGCTGGTAGGACATTATCACCCATCATCCACAGACACCCACATCTCATCTGATCGCCTGCATACTTTTGCTGGTAGGACATTATCACCCATCATCCACAGACACCCACATCTCATCTGATCGCCTGCATACTTTTGCTGGTAGGACATTATCACCCATCATCCACAGACACCCACATCTCATCTGATCGCCTGCATACTTTTGCTGGTAGGACATTATCACCCATCATCCTTAGACACCCACATCTCATCTGATCGCCTGCATACTTTTGCTGGTAAGACATTATCACCCATTATTCAGACACCCACATCTCATCTGATCATCTGATCGCCTGCATATTGGTATTTTCTATTTTTTATTTATATTTATTTTTGTTTTTCTCCACCATGTGCTTTGCTAATTAGCATGTGAATCTCCTGCCCTATTGACACAGCCCATCCAGCTTCAGGTGTTGACCTTTCAGGTGTTGACGTTTTAACTGCCTGAATGCAATCAGCCCGCCCTATATAACTACTATACCAGGCTCTTTGAGCCAGGCTCTAAGTGTCATTTGCAAGTGGCATTTTTAAGTGGACATCCAGAGTTGATTCCTGGAGTTGCGGGACTGGAGGAAGGAACTGCAAGGCCCACTTTCTACTCCGGTAAACTCAAGTCTATATCATGCTTTCTCTCACGCTTCTACTCTTTACTTCTACTTTTCTCCTTAAATGGAACTCCTGCCCCTCTACCACCGACCCCTACACTATCTGCATCTCTCCCTCCCTCCTCTCGTCCCACATGATGGCCTCGCATGAGCTCCTTTGTTTCCTCAGAACATGGTCTCCCTCTAACTCTCGCGCTGCCAATCACTCCCACTCCCACAAATCCCATTCCCACCTTCTCTTTCTCACCCTCCTGCTGCTACTCTCTTCAGGTGACATATCCCCTAACCCTGGCCCCACAACACATCCAATACTTCCCTCTCATCCTATCTCCATCGCACATAAATCACCTCCCTGCAAGCCCAGCAACCTCATTCCCATAATCCCTCAGCGCCTGTCCTCTTTCTCCTGCGCCCTCTGGAACGCTCGCTCTGTGTGCAACAAACTCACAGCAATCCATGACCTCTTCCTTTCAAACTCCTTCAACCTCCTAGCTTTAACTGAAACCTGGATAACTCCCTCTGACACGGCCTCCGTTGCTGCTCTCTCACATGGCGGTCTACACTTGAGTCATACCCCCAGACCGGGTGAGAGAAATGGTGGCGGGGTCGGAATCCTGCTCTCTCCCACCTGCACCTACCAGCATCTCCCTCCACCCCCATCCCTCTCCTTCTCCTCCTTCGAGACACACTGCATCCGCCTGTTCTCTCCTCTGGCTCTCAGGGTGGCAGTCATCTACCGCCCACCGGGACCAACCTCCCAGTTCTTTGACCACTTTGCTACCTGGCTCTCTCACTTTCTGTCTTCTAATCTTCCATGCCTAGTTCTCGGGGACTTCAACATTCCCATTGACGATCCTTCCGCCCCTGCTGCCTCCAAACTTCTTTCACTCACGTCCTCCCTTGGACTCACACAATCCTCCCTCCTCCCTACCCACCGCGATGGTCACGCTATTGACCTTGTCTTTTCCAACCTCTGCTCCATTTCTGAGTTCAACTGTCGCCCTTCCCCATCTCTGACCACCACCTTCTCTCTTTCAACCTATCTGGACTTCCTAAACACCCTGCTCCCCCACCCCGCACACACACTCGCAGAAATCTACAGGCTGTGGACCCCCATCAATTCTCCAACCTACTTCACCACCTCCCTCATACCTCATCCTTCACCTGCCCTGATGCTGCCACTAATCACTACAACACTACGCTTATCTCTGCTCTAGACACTCTTGCTCCTCTTCGACTCTGTAAGGCCCCACGCCGCCAGCTTCAGCCCTGGCACACCCTCCAGACTCGCTACCTGCAAAGATGCTCCCGCACCGCAGAGCGTGCCTGGAGGAAATCCCGCTCTGAAGCTGATTTTGTTCACTTCAAGTTTATTCTCCGGTCATACACCTCTGCCCTCCACTTGGCCAAACAATCCTTCTTCTCATCTCTTATATCTACACTGTCCTCCAACCCTAAACGGCTCTGGTCCACCTTCAACACCCTCCTCTACCCACCTGCACCTCCCCCCTCAGCTGCCTTCAGCGCTCAAGACCTGGCAGACTACTTCCTCAGTAAAACTTTAACTATCAGAAGCAACATCCCAACACAAGATAGTTATCTGCCACCTCCACTCCCACAGGTCCCATCTGCCACCCTCTGCCACTTCCTCCCAACCACTGAGGAGGAAGTCAATTCCTTATTGTCCTCCTCACATCTCACCACGTGCCCGCTCGACCCCATTCCCTCACATCTAATTCCTCCCCTCTCCTCCTCCCTCACCCCTGCTCTCACACACATCTTCAACCTATCTCTCTCCACTGGCTCCTTTCCATCCGCCTTCAAACACGCGCTAGTTACCCCTTTACTAAAGAAACCATCCCTAGATCCCAACTCTCCATCCAACTACCGTCCTGTATCCCTGCTTCCCTTTACCTCTAAGCTCTTAGAAAAACTAGTCTTCAACCGCCTCTCCATCTTCCTGTCCTCCAATTCCCTACTTGACCCCCTGCAATCTGGCTTCCGTCCCCTACACTCAACTGAAACTGCCCTCACCAAAGTCACCAACGACCTCCTAACTGCTAAAAAACACGGCCACTATTCTATTCTCATCCTGCTTGACCTCTCGGCTGCTTTTGACACTGTTGACCACCCCCTCCTTCTACTGACCCTCAACTCTCTGGGTCTCGGTGACACTGCACTTGCTTGGGTTGACTCCTATTTATCCAACAGGTCCTTCTGTGTGTCCTTTGCTGGTAACTCCTCCTCCTCATTGCCTCTATCTGTTGGTGTACCTCAAGGCTCTGTCCTTGGTCCTCTGCTCTTTTCCATCTACACCTCCTCCCTGGGCAAAATCATCAACAGCTTTGGCTTTAATTATCATCTCTACGCTGATGACACTCAGATCTACCTCTCTACCCCTGATCTCTCTCCCCCTGTCCTTTCCAAAGTCAGTGACTGTTTATCTGGCATCTCCTCCTGGATGGCCTCCCACCACCTAAAGATCAACATGTCAAAGACTGAGCTCCTACTTATTCCTCCCTCTAATGCCGCCCCACCTCCTGACTTCTCTATCACGGTGGAGGGTATCACCATCTCCCCATCAAACCAAGTTCGCTGTCTTGGAGTTACACTTGACTCTGCTCTTTCCTTCATCCCCCACATCAAGTCTCTTTCCTCCTCCTGCCGATACCAACTGCGTAATATTTACAGAATTCGGCCATTTCTTACCGCTGTCGCCACAAAACAACTCCTACACGCCCTGGTAATCTCCCGACTCGACTATTGCAATAATCTCTTATCTGGCCTCCCTCTGTCCCACCTCTCCCCCCTACAATCCATCCTGAACGCCTCCGCCAGGCTAATTCACTTCACCCACCGCTCTGTCTCTGCCGCTCCCCTCTGCGAGTCCCTTCACTGGCTCCCCATCCACTGCAGAATTAAGTTCAAAATCCTTATCCTTACCTACAAAAGCCTCACTAACTCAGCTCCTACTACCTGTCCTCACTAATCACCAAATACACCCCAGCCCGCTCCCTAAGGTCAAACAGTGACCTGCGCCTAGCTTCTCCCTGCATCACCTCTTCCCATGATAGACTGCAGGATTTCTCACGTGCAGCCCCCACTCTCTGGAACGCTCTCCCTCGTACTGTCAGACTTTCCCCTAACTTCTCTTCCTTCAAACGCTCCCTTAAAACGTTCCTATTTAGGGAAGCCTACCACCCAACTCACTGACGCAACCATCAATCACTCTCACCTTACAGTCCTCTCCTCCTGTTTCCAACCCCAACCCTCCCAGATTGTGAGTTCCTACGGGAATAGGGCCCTCATCTCCTCCTGTACTGTTTGTCAAATGTTGTTCAATGTATTGTAACCCTGTCTATACTGTGCTTATTGTACAGCGCTGCGGAATATGCTGGCGCTTTATAAATAAAGAATAATAATAATAATAATAATGAACCAACTTTGTTTAGTAGCCAATACTCCCTGACTAATGTCTGCAATGAACATTACTTATTACATTAAGACATCAACCTGTAAAGTATATTTCATACAATTTGGACAAATTAACTCATGTTTCTTTTAAAGACCATTGTAACAAATCCCAAAATCCACTCGACTGAAGCCGCGGGCAAAAGCTCGTTACATATATAGATAATTAAGACCATTTTACCTGTGTGTATCCATACACCCCCAGTATCTGTGCTATGGGGACGGTGGTTTCTGAATGGTGATCTCCAATGAAGCCAATCAGCTTGTTGTGACCTGCACATGCATAATTAGGAGCCGTCTGTTTTGATCCAGATAAAATCTGTAGGAGATTTTTCAGGGCTTTCTTTGGGGTTGTGCACGAGTCGAACAGATGATATCCCAGGGTGATGTTCGGTAATAGATCTGGCTGATTGTTCACACTCTCAATTCCATAAAGAAAATTTAGTAAGTTCACATAATTCCGTGCAAAAGCGCTGTAAAATGATATATTTTATATTGAATTTATAATTTATTCAGATTTTTAACTAATGTACTGTCAGCAATGCACTTTATGTAAAAAAAAATACAAATAGTGATCCCTCACACTTTATACAAAAGTATTTCAGGATACCCAATATGTAATTTGTAACAGTGTAATCGATTTACAGTATGAGGGGAATATCCAATCACAGACACCATCACACGTGCGTAAAACCAACAAAACACACAGATACTTATATAGGTGTTTCTTCTATACATTTCAAATGTCCATCAATGTTATCAACATTCTTTACGTTAAAGTCTTGAGCTGCAACTGCATCTAGCCACAAGCTTTGGCTGCAGCTCGGCATTAGTGGGTCCTCCCTGTATATTAGCAGCTCCTATAATGTGTATACTTTGTATAGAAGGCATTAACAAAGGATCAGAAAGAGAACAGCACTCTATGCCATGGTAGAAACGGTATTTAAAAAAGAATACCAGCTCTGAGAGCCTGGCTGTGAATTTTCGGTACATAGGGCCTAGATGTATTTGGGAGGTGCAGTCCTGACGTTCTATATTATTTCTCTGCCCTCTCTTATGTTGAAGTCACCCTTTGCCTGTAGGGTGCACGGTGTTTGTATAATATGTGTTAGACAATAACATTATTCTTATATATCTGCGGAGAGGTTGCTGACTGGGTTATCTTAGCCTTTTTGAGAATCCCATCTCAGGAATGCATGCACAAAACAAACAAAAATGGCTAAAGCCCAACACTTCAATGAAAATTTAAACAATAACATATCAAACCCTGGAATTTTTTGGAAAATCATAAGTAAAATACAATCATCCCCCGTCCACTCTCAACCGGCTGCTGTCAAAGTAAACAACCAAACCGTACAACACCCCCTAGATGTAGCAAATGCCTTTAATAATTATTTTGTTGGAGGCGTTGGATTGCTAAACTAGGAAATGATACGCAATCAGAAAGGCCGCACACAGGACAGGCCCACCAACTGTGCAAAGACCCTGTAATGCAGAGAAATTCAGTTTGAAACCAGTGCCTGTCACTGAAATTACAAAACTTCTCTGTAACCAAAAAATGGAATACCAGTCTGAACCTGATCAAATCCCAGCAATGCTGCAGAAAATCAGTTCGCCGGCAATTGCAAAACCTGTCGCAACCCTAATCAATGAATCACTAGCGACTGGATACATACCCAAACTCTGGAAGACTGCGAGAGTGGTACCTATCCATAAAAGTGGAGACAATACTTTGGTATCCAACTAACGCCCAATATCACTGCTCCCTGTAATGTCAAAAATTCTGTAAAAATGTGTCTACACTCAATTACGTGATTATTATCGGTATCGGAACTATTTAACCCCAGATCAATCCGGCTTTCGTCCAAATCACTCAGCTACAACCGCCCTTTTAAAAGTCTGCAATGATATGCAAGCTGTGATGGAACAAGGAAACCTAACTGGAGCATCTTCCTTGATTTCGCTAAGGCCTTTAACACAGTAGACCATGGCATCCTATTGCAAAAACTTAAAAACTCCATTATTGAAACCAGGTTAGCGTGCAATCACCAATCACATGTATCTGATCGGTCGCAATATGTGTCAATTTCTGACAGCTCCTCCCTCCCCCTCCCAGTCACATGTGGGGTACCCCAAGGCTCAATACTCGGCCCCCTTCTATTCACGATATTCATAAATGATCTGCCCAATGTCTACAAAGCCTCAACTGTACACATGTACGCAGACAACACTGTAATCTATACCAGCAAACCAAATCTCCCTCGTGCTGCAAGAACAATTCACAGAGGTAGAAAAGTGGATTGCAGATAACAAATGTTTTCTAAATACTGACAAAACTGTTACAATGCTCTTTGGAACAGCACCTAAACTACATAAATTACAAGCACCCCAACTATGTGTCAGGACAAGATCAAATGACACGTTGACCACCGTCACTTCTCTCAAATATCTTAGTACGTGGTTAGACCCAAATCTATCCTTTGGCCCCACATCGAAAAACTCTCATCTAAACTTTACCCCAAACTAGGTGCCCTGTACAGAAACAAATCCAGCCTGAGCCCCGCGGTAAGAAAGAAGATAGTAAAACAAATGCTTATGCCAGCTATTGAATACGGAGATGTAGTGTATGCAGCTGCCCCTCAAACGCACCTCGGAAACTGTATAACTGTATAAACTCGAGAATTGTATAACTCATTCTGCCGCTTTGTGCTACAATGCAACTACATGACCCACCATTGTGACATGTTAAAAGAAATAAACTGGCCATCACTGGAATCTAGACGCACCCTTCACCTTTCCAACCTGGTGTTTAAGAGCTTTTCTGGGAAGCTACCACCCTACCTGAATAGGCTGCTTGCCCCAGCAGTTCCCTCCTCCTATAACCTCCGATCCAGGACCAGCACCTTACTTGCAATACCACAACACAAAAAGAAAGTGGTTTGATCCTCATTTTCCTACAGAGCACCGCAATTATGGAATAACCTCCCAGACGCCATCAAATCTTCCCCAGTCTAAAGTCACTTAAGGGCGCCCTATTAACATGCCTCAATACAGAATGCACCTGTAAACGTGTAACATAATCACTTTATGTATCGTTGGGGTCAATAATCAATTTATATTAAGTGTTCCCATTCATGTGCAGTAATATAGTGCCCCAGTTAAAAATGTAACATCAAGTGATTTAAAATGACGGATGCATATTTAATGAGCCATGTGCTTGGCAGGAAGTTATGCAACCCTATCCATTTCCTGCCACTAATTGGTATCTGTTTCTGGACCCAGCTTTAGAGGGGACACCAGCCACCTCCCATGTGAGGCAAGCATGGCTACAGGCATTGGTCAGTCAAATGAGGTCATCAGTATAGGACAAAAGGGTTATAAATAGCTGAAAGGAACCATGCTGGGGGTAGTTCCATGACTATACTGGAAGAAGCCAGATATGTTTAGAGGTGCCTGTGTACAGTAAATGAACATGCGGCAAGGAACTCACCTCATTGTCCTGTGACTTATGCTGATCGATATATCCTGTGTAAGCTACTGAATCTCATCATCATTTAGAGCTAAGTATACCTTTACTATTATTTGTCTCTGTAGCGGTGTATGTTTAAGTATTGTCATTTGTATTTTAAATCTTGTTACACCTTATCTATATTCATCAGTAAAGTTTTGTTTATACCAAAACTTTTCCTATTGTTTTATTTTCTTAAGATATTTGCCCATATTTACGTGACCGACCAATATACCTTTGTAAGAGAAACTTGTAAAACAATTGGCGTAGTTGGCAGGGTACTGTTTGGTCACTAAATATCGAATTTATTTGTGAAATATTGTGTATGGGAAAACTGTGCTTCAACTGTTTGTTAGCACAGTTGCTTTCCATTGTGACCATAGATAGGGTTACCAAGCATTGATTTTTGATTTGTGTTTTTGCATTTGTGTTTAGAAAAAGCAAGGGAGCGGGAGGGAAGGAGCCATCCAAATATGGGTCCATTCCATTGTGGGCCAGTTCTGAGTACTGGAACCCTATTGCTATGGAGCTAATTAAATATGCAGCTCCAGTCTATCCTGACGCTAATAGTGAACTTGGTATGCAAGCGTTACATTTAGATTTGGGAGTTTACTCTAAAAAAGAGCAGATGGCTGCTGCCACAACAGGTTGGATAGTGCTGCAGGCCCTCCACCGAGAGGTTAAAAAAAATGAGGCACTTCAAAAAGAGTTGCAACAGGTTAAAGATCTGTTAGTAAAGACTAAGGAATGTATGCATAATAATGCAAATCATACAGCAGCTTTAGAAGATAAATTTACTAGTTTAATGGTAAGCAAAATTAACTGAAAAATATCAAAGTATGGTAAAAAGCCAGTATCTGTAAATAAATTGCAAGCGAAGGTTGCAGGCTCCATATGGAACCCTGTAGACTCATTTCATTCATCTGATGATGAATATGTGTCCTTTTCTGATGACTGTGATGAGCAGGATGAGCGACAGGCCAGCCCTATCATCACACAGCAGCGGAAAAGGAAATTGCACTGTGAGTATGATGGGAAACATGGTTTGAGAGAGAGTGAGCATGATGAGATGAATGAAGTGATGAGAGGTTATACACAAAGTGAATTACTGGAATTGGCAAAAGTGTATAAACAGCATATAGGGGAGAGTGTTGGAGAGTGGTTATTACGTTTATGGGACTCTGGGGCTGACATAGTGTTATTGAACGCAAAGAAGTCTGTGGGTATAGGACAGATGACACTGCAGCCACAGATCAGACAGGTTTTGCAGTGAGTTAGAGAGATTGGAGGCAATTTCTCATTACTGGATATGGTTCGTCATGCCATACTGATAATATTCCCATCCAATAGCGATATTGAGCCAACATCTCCTTGGTCAAAGTGGATGGATGCCATTGCACGCATTAGAGTTATGGGTTGTGTGTCAGGATTGAGCAAGGATAATTGGGAAGGTTCAGACATGGAAGAATTTACATCCAGCATGCGTGCTCGATTTCTCAAATCTGCACCACAGACTTTGAAGGCCTCTTTATTATCCTTGCTCGGTGGATTAGGGAATGGTGTAAAGGTACACCAGCTCTCAACCTTGTTAACAAAAATTGAGGAGTTAGAGTTAGAATCTAAACCCAGGAAAGGAGTGTTTGTTGCTAACAGGTTGGGGGATGGGGAAGAACACAAAGAGCAGGAGAAGCAGGGAAAGACTAGAGCTAGGCTAATTGTAACACATAACCAAATGTGGGCTGATTTGATTAAAGCTGGTGTATCTAGGGAAGAGATAAATGGTATTTCCACATCTAACATGTTTAAAAAATGGTCTGACATTGTTAAGAAGCCTAAAAAAAAGGTACAGGCATGCATGGTATGCAAGGATTATCTTGATAATACCTCGCCCTCTGTTGTAAATACAACAATGACCCTTTCTCCCAGCCCCATACCATCCCTGACTACACCCGCTAAAGATATCAGACCCATTGTCCAAAATGAAGCTCATCATTATGCATGTGTACACAAGCCCCCACTCCTTCCAATACATGGTGATTGTCCCTCCTCACAAGCCATGCCCCTTCCAAAACAAGAAAAAACAGAGGGCGATGGTACAACCAGATCCTTGTATCCCTTGAAAGATCTGATGATACATGAATTAATTAATTGGGATGACAGTGGAAACCAGTGACAGACTGGCGAGTCACCAGTGGTACACATGCTTTCCCTAACCACTGGGGACAGACGCCCTCACATACCATTGACTGTTTGGTGGGGCAAGACTGGAACCGACAAACAGTAAAAATGAGAGATGGTGCAGCGCCACACAATATGAATCCACCACCTTGGCACCCCAGACAGCCAATCACAGGATATAGTGGTTTCCCCTACACCAAATGAATACAAATGCAGAATATAACCTGAGATGGCGCAAACAATGCTTCCTGGGGTCCCAGGGTCTCACGTATACATATAGGAGAAAAATAAACAACAATAGTGCAATAGGTAGATATCAATTCTGAGAAGGAATTAAGGATAATATCCCACTCACAAATCTAGAGCCTTATCACTGGCTCTAAGTGGGTCCAGGCATATGGGTAGATTGTCTTCCAATTTCTCAGGTGACCCCCACCTTTATCCAAACTGGTATATCCAGGATCATATGGTGGAAGATAAAAGACAAAAGGAGACACTCCTTGTGCAAATCTGAGAGAGGTTATGTTATGGCCAATTCGAGACTTTCTACTCACATTTTCTCCTCAAAACAAACGCCCATGGGTTTTTTTTGATGTTGGGAAACCCAAAAGAAAACCGTCCAGGATTCCAGATGAATGGCACAGCAACAACAGGAACAAAGAGTTTCTATAGCACTAGTAGTTATGCACGGAGGAGCTTTTTGTCGTGCAAGAAACTTAGCTCTCATGGATATACTGCCCCAGCTCCTCTCATGGATATACTGCCCCAGCTCCTCTCATGGATATACTGCCCCAGCTCCTCTCATGGATATACTGCCCCAGCTCCAGGAGGAGCTGGGGCAGTATATCCATGAGAGGAGCTGGGGCAGTATATCCATGAGAGGAGCTGGGGCAGTATATCCATGAGAGGAGCTGGGGCAGTATATCCATGAGAGCTAAGTTTCTTGCACGACAAAAAGCTCCTCCGTGCATAACTACTAGTGCTATAGAAACTCTTTGTTCCTGTTGTTGCTGTGCCATTCATCTGGAATCCTGGACGGTTTTCTTTTGGTTTCCCAACATCAAAAAAAACCCATGGGCGTTTGTTTTGAGGAGAAAATGTGAGTAGAAAGTCTCGAATTGGCCATAACATAACCTCTCTCAGATTTGCACAAGGAGTGTCTCCTTTTGTCTTTTATCTTCCACCATATGATCCTGGATATACCAGTTTGGATAAAGGTGGGGGTCACCTGAGAAATTGGAAGACAATCTACCCATATGCCTGGACCCACTTAGAGCCAGTGATAAGGCTCTAGATTTGTGAGTGGGATATTATCCTTAATTCCTTCTCAGAATTGATATCTACCTATTGCACTATTGTTGTTTATTTTTCTCCTATATGTATACGTGAGACCCTGGGACCCCAGGAAGCATTGTTTGCGCCATCTCAGGTTATATTCTGCATTTGGAACCGACAAACGTTTTAGCTTTAGTTGACACTGGGGCAGAGGTAACTGTACTACATGGTAATCCAACTAAAATATCAGGACCTACTGTGCGGATAGAGGGTTTAGGAGGTTGGATTACTAAAGCAGTACAAACTTCTGTTGAGAAGTCAATTAATAAAGGACCACGATTTATTGCCAAGATTTTAATTTCAGAGTTGCCAGCTAATATCTTGGGGATAGATATTTTGCTAGGTAAGAGCATTGAGACACAGTGGGGATGTTCACTTTTGGATTCCCTCATAAGCAGTACTATCTCCGACCAGTGAAAGAGATTGTATGAGGGAATGCAAAGTGGACCCCAGTGGTCATCCCTCCTCCTGGCAGTCCAGTAAGGCTAAAGCAATACCGTTTGCCTGGAGGACACCAAGAGATTGGCGACGCCATTGCCAAACTTTTGCAGTCAGGTGTAGTTCGTCCTTCGTTTAGCCCTTTTAATTCTCCCGTGTTTCCTGTTAAAAACCAAGGACTGATGGTTCATGGAGGATAACAGTAGATTACTGGGGACTTAACAAAGTTGCGCTGCCAATGAGCGCTGCTGTCCCAGGTATCGTTACCATTGTGGAAACTATTGCTAAAAAGGCCGGGGAGTGGCACGCGGTGATAGATCTAGGGAATGCCTTCTTTTCAATTCCTATTGCACCTGAGTCACAAGATCAATTCGCTTTCACCTGGGAAGGATGTCAATATACCTTTTAAGTTGTGCCACAAGGATATTTACACTCCCCTACAATTTGCCAAGGACTGGTTGCCCAAGACCTAAGCCATCTCTCCCTCAAACTTCCAGTGTTTCATTACATAGATGATATGATGATCTCTGGGTCCAAAGAGGAAGTAGAAGAAGCACTGCCTGTTCTGGTGAACTACATGAAGGGGAGGGGTTGGGCCATAAACAAAGAAAAGCTTCAAGGCCCTGCCCAAGAAGTAAAGTTTTTAGGGATGGTATGGACCAGCCCGATAAGGAAGATTCCTCAACCTGTGCTGGATACGATTCAGAATTTCTCAGAACCAAAGAACTTGAAACAGGCGCAAAAGTTCTTAGGGGATATAGGGTATTGGAGAGCCTTTATTCCCCATTTAGGACTGTTATTGCATCCTATATACAATGTTACTAGAAAAAAAATCTAATTTTCTATGGGGAATCGAGCAAGTTACAGCATTCCAGGAAGCAGTATTATAACATCAAGGCCTGGGGTCAGTTCGAATTGGAGCTACTTTTCAACTTAATGTGATGGTCAATGACAATGTGGCATCTTGGGGATTATGGCAACCAAGCGAAGAAAAAGGGAAGCGTGCAATACCGATTGGCTTTTGGACTAAACAACTGACTGGCGCACAGCAGAGATACACGCTCCCAGAAAAGACTCTTTTGGCAGCATATTTAGCACTACAGCATGTGGAGCCAATGACAGAGAAAAACATTGTATCTGTGAAGACTGATTTGTCCATAGCAGGATGGGTGAGAGATGAAGGATTGCCTGTGAAAACAAAGGTGGCACAAAGTCAAACACTACTGAAGTGGAAGTGGTACCTCCAGGAAAGAGGAGGAATACAGGTGGATGATGTAAAAGAACAGACCAAACTCCTTACTGGTTTAGTGACATACGATGCCGTGTCACAGCCCATCATACAAGATGTACCAGCCTTACAGCCATCTCCCATCAAGACTGCCCCTGCATTTGATGAACTAGACAAAGAACAGAAGATGAATGCTTGGTTCACTGATGGGTCAGCCATAATAACCCATAAAGGCAGACACTGGACAGCGGTAGCATATAACCCACAACAGCAGATTGTGATCCGAGAAACAGGAATAGGAGGGTCTAGCCAGTATGCAGAATTGAAAGCAATAGTCATGCTGATAGAAGACACCACAGATCCAGAACTATATATTTACACAGACAGTTGGGCAGTGTACAAGGCTTGTATTACATGGATGCCAAACTGGAAGGACAACAGGTGGCTGATACACGGCAAGCCAGTATGGGGAGGAGAAGGACTATGGGAAATGATATGGAGTACAGCCCATTCAAGATTGATCCACATTGGGCATGTGGATGCCCACGTAAAAGACAGCATTGAAGAGAACCCAAACAAGACTGCAGATGAACTGACCCGAATACGAGAATTAAAACCATAAAAGACCCCGTAGATCCAGTGTTACGCCAAATGGCAGACTGGGCACATGAGACGGTAAGCCATAGAGGGAATGCAATGACATTAGAGTGGGAATGGGCACGAAGACTCCCCATAACTCTCCAGATGATCATTCAAGCACAAGCAGTATGCGAGATCTGCAAAGAAATCAAGAAATGGCCCCTCACCAAGCAAGCTTGTGGACATTTAAACAAAGGTACCTCAGCCGGGCAAATTTGGCAGATGGACTACATCGGTCCATTACCGAAAGGACGAGGAGGACTAATGTACTACTGCACCGCTGGGATATTGAGAGTATTGCCTTGTAAACATGCTAATCAAACTTCGACCCTTCAAATGCTACAGACTCTTGTGACTGCATATGGTTTGCCATCATAAATACAAACAGACAATGGGGCCCATTTTACTGGACAGCTTGTACAGCAGTGGGCGCATGACTCAGGAATTAAATGGATCTTTCATATCCCCTATCATCCTCAAGCCTCGGAGTTTATTGAAAAGTGCAATGGGCTTTTAAAAGAACAAACTCGGAAGCTATCCCCAAGTAGGACATTGAGGGGGTGGGATCGGGTAATTGCTCAGGCGGTTATGATTCTAAATAGCAGACCGATAGGGCAGTTCACACCTCTGGAAAGATTCATGGGACAGGTTCAGACACTGACAGCGACAGTACGTCTAAGGTTCAATGGAACCTTCCCTCAACAAGTGGGTAAAAACAAGTTTAAGCTAACCAACAAGCACCTGGTTGAGGTAGCAGAGGGGGGTAAATGGATAACATATATCCTTCCTATGGGGGAGGTTACCAGAGGAGGCAGAAGTACTTTCACTCTAACTGAGGAGTTAACAAATTATGGTTGATTGACCCGGGAACAGTAAAGATGTCATCAGATCTGTAGGAAATCCCTTTGACCAAGGAGAGTCCAGGGAAAATGGTGCCAGACACAGAACTGGGTGTGGTATCTATTTGGATCCCACAAACAGTATTAGTGATCTGGGAGGAAAGCAACAATTTACAAATGGGTTCTAAGGTATGGTTGTTACCTACAGCAGGTGAGCAGACCAGGCAGAAAGGAGAAATACTGTCTGATGGGCCTGGGGATACGAAAGCAGTGTTATTAAGTGGAGGTACTCACCCCATTTTCTTTCCTTCCAACAGATTGTTGGCTATATAGAAAAGTCAGATCCATGGTCCTCAAACTCCTACCTGAATTTGCTGGCAAGCTACGCAAGGGTGTCAAACCGCACAGACTGCTGGATATGTGGGGCTATTGCATTCAGCGAGGAAAGCAGCTACCCCTACATCGGTGTGCCGTGGACTCTGGTCAATTTAAAACAATACAACAACACAGGATTTGGTTGGTATCTGGAAGTTGGGAAGCCACAATCGATTGACCGACTACATATTGTCAACAGCCCCCCAGGAAGGAGCTGTTTGCATCAACTCTCACGAAGCGGAATTAATGCCAGTGTATTGGGATATTCTAACTGTGAAACTGCCTGGGTAAAGGGCTATTGTAATGATCAACATTGGGCAATGACTGTTCAGGACTCAAGCCCAGTGGCAAAAGTAATCAGAAAAACTCCTCATGGCACAATTAAACGAATGACCTTTCCTTTTCTAACTACATTCTTGGACACTTGTTTTAGTGGAGCTCCAGATACAATGTTACAATGTCCTTCACCGAGGTGTATATTTTTTGTGCGGTAATTGGGCATACAGGTGGTTGCTGCGCCAATGGGACGGGGACTGCTTTATCAGTTCGATCATACTTGCGATAAGGCATAGAATTAACTTTCCAGAAGGAAAAATTAGAAATAAAAGATGGAGCTCATTTATAGGAGAACATGAAGCCAATTCAGGGATTGTATTTGCTGGTTGGGAAGTATATTGGTCACTGAATCGTATAGAAGCTCTCAAGAACTTAATGGATGAAGCACTAGAGGCAACAGTGGATTCTATCTCCAAATTATCTCTAGAGCAGGTCCAAATAAGAGCAGTGGCGTTGCAAAATAGACTGGCATTGGACTGTTTTGGCTGCGAAAGGAGGAGTATGTGCACTAGTAGGAAATGAATGCTGCACATATCTATACTATAATTGAGTAAGCTAAAAACTGTCCGTCGCCAAAACCCTACTGCGCATGCGCGACGGACATTTGAAAGCGGCCGTTAAAACACACAGGTAGCTGCGCGTGCCGGCCGCGTGAAAAAAAAAAAAAAAAAACGGCACGAGCCGCGCGCAGCTACCCGTGTGTTTACACGGCCAGATGCCCCGATCCTCCAGCGGTGACCGTCCTCCGGCGGGCCTCCAGGCTCAGGCGAGCCCCCGGCTCGGTTTGGGCCTACAGGCCCAGCCGAGCCGGGGACTCGCCTAAGCCTAGAGGCCCGCCGAGCAGCCAGCGGCAGCCGGAGAAGGTCACCGCTGGAGGATCGGGGCCGAAGTTCCCAAAAAATACACCCCAAAATCGGCCCTGAGCGCCAGCGGAGACCTCCTCGGCTGCCGCTGGCTGCTCGGCGGGCCTCTAGGCTTAGGCGACCCCCCGGCTCGGTTTGGGCCTACAGGCCCAGCCGAGCCGGGGACTCGCCTAAGCCTAGAGGCCCGCCGAGCAGCCAGCGGCAGCCGGAGAAGGTCACCACTGGAGGATCGGGGCCGAAGTTCCCAAAAAATACACCCCAAAATCGGCCCTGAGCTCCAGCGGAGACCTCCTCCGGCTGCCGCTGGCTGCTCGGCGGGCCTCTAGGCTTAGGCGAGCCCCCGGCTCGGTTTGGGCCTACAGGCCCAGCCGAGCCGGGGACTCGCCTAAGCCTAGAGGCCCGCCGAGCAGCCAGCGGCAGCCGGAGAAGGTCACCGCTGGAGGATCGGGGCCGAAGTTCCCAAAAAATACACCAAAATCGGCCCTGAGCTCCAGCGGAGACCTCCTCCGGCTGCCGCTGGCAGCTCGGCGGGCCTCTAGGCTTAGGCGAGCCCCCGGCTCGGTTTGGGCCTACAGGCCCAGCCGAGCCGGGGACTCGCCTAAGCCTAGAGGCCCGCCGAGCTGCCAGCGGCAGCCGGAGGAGGTCACCGCTGGGGATCAGGGCCGAGGTTCCCAAAACATACTCACCGACATCGGCGGTCCCGCTTGCAGCATCCTCTCTCTCTCCGTTGTTCGCCGGAATGACGTCACGAAAGCCTTTGACCCCGGGGGTCAAAGGCTTCCGTGACGTCATCCCGGCGACCAACGGAGAGAGAGAGAGGACGCTGGAAGCGGGACCGCCGATGTCGGTGAGTATGTTTTGGGAACCTCGGCCCTGATCCCCAGCGGTGACCTCCTCCGGCTGCCGCTGGCAGCTCGGCGGGCCTCTAGGCTTAGGCGAGCCCCCGGCTCGGTTTGGGCCTACAGGCCCAGCCGAGCCGGGGACTCGCCTAAGCCTAGAGGCCCGCCGAGCAGCCAGCGGCAGCCGGAGAAGGTCACCGCTGGAGGATCGGGGCCGAAGTTCCCAAAAAATACACCCCAAAATCGGCCCTGAGCTCCAGCGGAGACCTCCTCCGGCTGCCGCTGGCTGCTCGGCGGGCCTCTAGGCTTAGGCGAGCCCCCGGCTCGGTTTGGGCCTACAGGCCCAGCCGAGCCGGGGACTCGCCTAAGCCTAGAGGCCCGCCGAGCTGCCAGCGGCAGCAGGAGGAGGTCACCGCTGGGGATCAGGGCCGAGGTTCCCAAAACATACTCACCGACATCGGCGGTCCCGCTTGCAGCATCCTCTCTCTCTCCATTGTTCGCCGGAATGACGTCACGAAAGCCTTTGACCCCGGGGGTCAAAGGCTTCCGTGACGTCATCCCGGCGACCAACGGAGAGAGAGAGAGGACGCTGGAAGCGGGACCGCCATCGCTGGAGGGCCGATGTAGGTGAGTATATCCACGAGCTAGGGGCCATATCACGAGCGGGGGGGGGCCATATCCACGAGCGGGGGGGGGCAATATCCACGAGCTGGGGGGCCGTATCCACGAGCTGGGGGGCCAATATCCACGAGTTGGGGCAGTATCCACGTGCTGGGGCAGTATCCACGTGCTGGGGCAGTATCCACGTGCTCGGGCGATATCCACGAGCTGGGGCAGTATCCACGTGCTGGGGCAGTATCCACGAGCTGGGGCGATATCCACGTGCTGGGGCAGTATCCACGAGCTGGGGCGATATCCACGTGCTGGGGCGATATCCACGTGCTGGGGCAGTATCCACGTGCTGGGGCAGTATCCACGAGCTGGGGCGATATCCACGTGCTGGGGCGATATCCATGTGCTGGGGCAGTATCCACGTGCTGGGGCAGTATCACGAGCTGGGGCAGTATCCACGAGCTGGGGCGATATCCACGTGCTGGGGCGGTATCCACGTGCTGGGGCAGTATCCACGTGCTGGGGCAGTATCCACGAGCTGGGGCGATATCCACGTGCTGGGGCGATATCCACGAGCTGGGGCAGTATCCACGTGCTGGGGCAGTATCCACGTGCTGGGGCGATATCCACGTGCTGGGGCGTATCCACGAGCTGGGGCAGTATCCACGTGCTGGGGCAGTATCCACGAGCTGGGGCGATATCCACGTGCTGGGGCAGTATCCACGTGCTGGGGCAGTATCCACGTGCTGGGGCAATATCCACATGCTGGGGCAGTATCCACGTGCTGGGGCAATATCCACGAGCTGGGGCAGTATCCACGAGCTGGGGGCAGTATCCACGAGCTGGGGGCAGTATCCATGAGCTGGGGCAGTATCCACGTGCTGGGGCGATATCCACGTGCTGGGGCGATATCCACGAGCTGGGACAGTATCCACGAGCTGGGGCAGTATCCACGAGCTGGGGCAATATCCACGTGCTAGGCAGTATCCACGAGCTGGGGCAGTATCCACGAGCTGGGGCAGTATCCACGAGCTGGGGCAATATCCACGTGCTGGGGCAATATCCACGTGCTGGGGCGATATCCACGAGCTGGGACAGTATCCACGAGCTGGGGCAGTATCCACGAGCTGGGGCAATATCCACGTGCTAGGGCAGTATCCACGAGCTGGGGCAGTATCCACGAGCTGGGGCAATATCCACGTGCTGGGGCAATATCCACGTGCTGGGGCAATATCCACGTGCTGGGGCAGTATCCACGAGCTGGGGCAGTATCCACGAGCTGGGGCAGTATCCACGTGCTTGGGCAGTATCCACGTGCTGGGGCAATATCCACGAGCTTGGGCAGTATCCACGAGCTGGGGCAGTATCCACGAGCTGGGGCAATATCCACGTGCTGGGGCAGTATCCATCCACGTGCTGGGGCAGTATCCACGTGCTGGGGCAGTATCCATCCACGTGCTGGGGCAATATCCACATGCTGGGCAGTATCCACGTGCTGGGGCAATATCCACGAACTGGGGCAGTATCCACGAGCTGGGGCAGTATCCACGAGCTGGGGCAATATCCACGTGCTGGGGCAGTATCCACGTGCTGGGGCAATATCCAGGAGCTGGGGCAGTATCCACGAGCTGGGGCAGTATCCACGAGCTGGGGCAGTATCCACGAGCTGGGGCAATATCCACATGCTGCGGCAATATCCACATGCTGGGGCAATATCCACGTGCTGGGGCAATATCCACATGCTGGGGCAATATCCACGTGCTGGGGCAATATCCACGTGCTGGGGCAGTATCCACGAGCTGGGGCAGTATCCACGTGCTTGGGCAGTATCCACGTGCTGGGGCAATATCCACGAGCTTGGGCAGTATCCACGAGCTGGGGCAGTATCCACGAGCTGGGGCAATATCCACGTGCTGGGGCAGTATCCATCCATGTGCTGGGGCAGTATCCACGTGCTGGGCAGTATCCACGTGCTGGGGCAGTATCCATCCATGTGCTGGGGCAATATCCACGTGCTGGGCAGTATCCACGTGCTGGGGCAATATCCACGACCTGGGGCAGTATCCACGAGCTGGGGCAGTATCCACGAGCTGGGGCAATATCCACGTGCTGGGGCAGTATCCACGTGCTGGGGCAATATCCAGGAGCTGGGGCAGTATCCACGAGCTGGGGCAGTATCCACAAGCTGGGGCAATATCCACGTGCTGCGGCAATATCCACATGCTGGGGCAATATCCACGTGCTGGGGCAATATCCACATGCTGGGGCAGTATCCACGTTCTGGGGCAATATCCACGAGCTGGGGCAGTATCCACAAGCTGGGGCAATATCCATGTGCTGCGGCAATATCCACATGCTGGGGCAATATCCACGTGCTGGGGCAATATCCACGTGCTGGGCAGTATCCACGTTCTGGGGCAATATCCACGTGCTGGGGCAGTATCCACGAGCTGGGGCAATATCCACGTGCTGGGGCAATATCCACGTGCTGGGGCAGTATCCACGTGCTGGGGCAATATCCACGAGCTGGGGCAGTATCCACGAGCTGGGGCAGTATCCACGAGCTGGGGCAGTATCCATGAGCAGGGGCAGTATATCCACAATAGACTGCCCTCTGGGCAGGCTTTACAACTAGTATTATGAATAATGCTGGAGAGATAACACATGATTTGTCAAAAATAACTGATGTTAGAGAGAAGCTCCAGAACCCACCCGATAGTGGACCTTTTGGGTGTTTAGGTAATTTAGGAACTAAAGTAATGCAATGGGTGGTGGTAGTTGTTATATGTATAATATTGTATTTTGGTGTAAGTCTTGTAAAGTGTGTAGGAAAACAAGCAATGAAGAAAACCAGGCCCATCCGGGAAAAATATGACTTCTAGTTATTGCCTATGATATGGGAACAACAGGTGGATTGTATCGTTGGGGTCAATAATCAATTTATATTAAGTGTTCCCATTCATGTGCAGTAATATAGTGCCCCGGTTAAAAATGTAACATCAAGTGATTTAAAATGACGGATGCATATTTAATGAGCCATGTGCTTGGCAGGAAGATACGCAACCCTAACCATTTCCTGCCACTAATTGGTCTCTGTTTCTGGACCCACCTTTAGAGGGGACACCAGCCACCTCCCATGTGAGGCAAGCTTGGCTACAGGCATTGGTCAGTCAAGTTAGGTCATCGGTATGAGACAAAGGGTTATAAATAGCTGAAAGGAACCATGCTGGGGGTAGTTCCATGACTATACTGGAAGAAGCCAGATATGTTTAGTGGTGCCTGTGTACAGTAAATGAACATGTGGCAAGGAACACACCTCATTGTCCTGTGTCTTATACTGATCGATATACCCTGTGTAAGCTACTGAATCTCATCATCATTTAGAGCTAAGTATACCTTTACTATTGTTTGTCGATGTAGCGGTGTATGTTTAAGTATTGTCATTTGTATTTGAGATATTTGCCCATATTTACGTGACCGACCAATATACCTTTGTAAGAGAAACTTGTAAAACACTTTATTTCCTACATATTTAGTTTTTTGTTAATCTGTATATTTGTTTTGTGTTAATATCTTGCATTTTACTACTTTGTATTTCTGTAACAAATCAATGTTCTTGAACCCAGAACATACTTGAAAATGAAAGAAATCTCAATGTATCCTTCCTGGTAAAATTCTTTATAAATAAATAAATAAATGTGTTATAATCTGTATGTTTGAGTGGTCTTTTGTTGATCTGCCTTGTCGGGCAAATACTGCCCATTTTATCTGATGCCTTTAGACTGTAATCCTGTTTACCATCAAGACTGTCATTGCTCAACATTTCTAGATAAGACAGAACAATTTCCTAGACTAATTATATCCTAAATTTTGTGAAGCAGAAGGAGCAATAACATCAGAATTTAAGAACATGGGAAACTCACAAAGTTTCTCTAGGAGACGGATTATGAAGAAGTGCTGTAAGACGCCAGGGTGTTGCATTCTATCAGCTACCATGCTTCGTCTACGACTGTATACATATTTAACTCAATTAAGGTGTTGTTGATGATGTTCAAACCTTCAAGATCTACTGCATCGTCTTGTTTCTAGGGTATGCTAGCAAGGCTCTTCACGTGTACCTGTCCTTAAGCTTCGTCTGAGGACTGAAGAATGGTATGAAAGCCTGCCGGTAAGAACACGAGTTTTCTGCAAGGAAGTGGTATTAACAGATGTGACCCAGTCAGGGTGCAGAGATCTGTTACACTGGCTTTAAGTGATTTTACTTTTACTTCACTCTGATCCCAACGTGCAGAGAACTCTACAACTCATCACCTCTTCTGGCCCTTTGCAGAATAACACGTGGGACAAAAACACCCATCAGGGTTATTCAAAGAGAATCGAAAAGTCACTGCATGTTCGTTGACTTTTCATTCTCTTCAATTCGGTACGATTCCATTTCGGCGACCCTGCGGTGTATTCAGAAAGCACCACAGGGCCGTCATAGTGCAGGGAAAAGCCGCCGCAAACCTGCCGAACACTCACCACAAAACCCAGGCGAATGCACACTGAAAACCCGCAAAATCATCTGGATTAACACGACGGAGAAACCCGAGCAGGAGCCGATCAGAGCACAGAGCAGCCACAGGAAAAACCCGACACCACAGACGAATGGAGTGAAAAAAAAAACCAGTACGCTTAAATTTGAAAAGTGAAACGCTGTTTGCAAAGAAACTACAGAACCAAAATGTCTGAAATTTACATATAAAATCCAATGAATGATAATAAAAAGGGCTGTTACAGAAAAAGAAACAACGTTTTTAAAAAAAAGCAGAAATTGTTTTTCGCAAAAAATCACGAAAAATGCCTAAAAGATTCTAAAAATAAAGAAACTTTTTACTGCAGAACATTATAATAAACGGTTTATTAGATATTGTATTAAAACGGGAATATTTTTAACATTGAAGCCTATGGGATTCTCCTGAATAAACCTGTCGCATGAAACCACCGAACAGCAGGGCAATTCGGCAACTTTTCACTGCTGGTTTGGTGTTCTCTAGACGAAGCATTGTTTCTCTATGGGGATTTCACTGCCCTCGAACAGGCACCGTATATGCAGGCAATTCCCAAACATTTGGCAAACTGCCTGCTCTCTGAGTAGCCGAATGGGCAAGAAAGGTGACAGTACGCTGAATTTCAGCGTTCAGTTACCATTCGACCCCAATTCAGAGCTCTTTGAATAACCCTGCATGTGTTTTTCTGTGGCGTCAGTGAGATCACTACAGCTTGTGCAGTGTAACCCATGTCTCCAAGGAGTGTCATGGACTTCTGGAGATGATTTAAGTGGTTGTAAATTCAGCAACTGCCAATATGGATTAGCAGTTGTAAGACAAACACCAGGGATCTTGAGGGCATGGTGGGGAACAGTAGCACCAGACCAAAAAGTCAGAAAATAGGAGTCTAGCTATACCAGGTCTTGTAACAGCTGGGTGAAGAACTAAGTCAGAATAAAAGTAGAGGACACAGGAGTACAGAAAACAGGACAAGCGGATAATCAGAGTGAGGAACAAGGAAAGCAGAAATAAGTAATGATAGGCCAGATCAAGATACAGGAAGACAAAATCAAGCCGGAAAACAGCAAGGTCCACGACATAACAATGCCAAGATGGAGACGCAGTCTTATGTAAGGAGACAGGAGTGACATCACTCATCTGTACTGAGTCCACCAAAATCACAAGAAAAAAATGACACACCGAATGATGCTGTATTTTTTTTAAAGCCGAATTCTGAAAAATGGCCCTGTTCTATCCTGGACTTGTGCTTTTTTTATCTTAAATATTGGAAACACAAGTCTTACTGTAAATCCCAGACAACTGCGTTTTTACTGTAACAGTGAAATTTTAAAGTCAGGAGGATGTGTGCATTATAATATCGCAGTGTATAAGATAATGAATGGATTTGTGAGTGTTAAATTTACTGTAGAGGTGTTGCCCTATTTACTGCAAATGTGACTCCTAATTAAAAATACAAACGTCCATACTGTAAATTTAAATCTCACAAGTCAGTACATTTACACTGTAATATCATAACGCACAAGTCCCTACATTAAAGTGTCAGTCATATTTACGACCTGCTAGACAGTGCATTAATATTTCCACTGTTACAGTACAAAGGCACATTTGAAGGATTTACTGTAAGACTCACATTTATGGGATTTAAGATTAAAACTTGAAAGTCTGGGATTTACAGGAAGAGAGTAACACATGGAAAGCACATCGCATAGACATAGTTACACTCTGGTTTTCAGACTTTTTTCCAGCCTTTATTTATTCTAGACACAATTCAGCCCAGGATCAATTTTTTTTTCAATCGAATCAGCTATTATTTTAAATAAAATATAAGCCACAAACAGCTGATATATATAATTTTGTTTTTCTTCCGTAAAAACGTCCGATAGAGTTAAACTACGCCCTTAGGTCTTACCCTACCTCTGTCAGCGTCCCAAAAGTACCAGACTCTGCATATCAATACAGGGGTATTCATGTTCTAGAAATGACAGAGCAAAGAGAGGAGGGGAAATTGTTATTTATGTTGACGAGTCCATAAAGTTCACCCCTTTGCAGAATTCTAGCTCGCCTGCCACCTTTAATTTCCTTTCCAGTATTATTGAGATCCCAAAACAGAGGTAGTGTAGCGATAACAATGTCCTTCTTGAGTATGATGGATTTCAAAAACTTTTCATAATCCTCTTCAGGGTATCCCTCAAATGAAGAGCGAAAAAGACATCATAGTGCGACCCGTATATCACTTAGTGGAAAGGATAGATGAATAGATCTCACTCACATGAAGTGGAACCCTCCTGGTTCTGGGTCAGTCATTTTTAGGGTCGTTCACTGGCCACCCAAGTGCCCCTCTTGGAAAGGATCGGTTCTCCTGGCGAGGATAGATATCCAGATTATCCGGAGGTTACTGAATCCAAAGAGTCCACTCGAAGGAGCCCATAAAAAACTCCAAAGAGTATAGGGTAAATGAAAACATTAAAAATGTTTTTAAATGAGTAAAATATTTAATAACAAATAAAAACAAAAACAATATGCCTGGCATATTTGTTATTAAATATTTTACTCATTTAAAAACATTTTTAATGTTTTCATTTACCCTATACTCTTTGGAGTTTTTTATGGGCTCCTTCGAGTGGACTCCTTGGATTCAGTAACCTCCGGATAATCTGGATATCTATCCTCGCCAGGAGAACCGATCCTTTCCAAGAGGGGCACTTGGGTGGCCAGTGAACGACCCTAAAAACGACTGACCCAGAACCAGGAGGGTTCCACTTCATGTGAGTGAGATCTATTCATCTATCCTTTCCACTAAGTGATATACGGGTCGCACTATGATGTCTTTTTCTCTCTTCATTTGAGGGATACCCTGAAGAGGATTATGAAAAGTTTTTGAAATCCATCATACTCAAGAAGGACATTGTTATCGCTACACTACCTCTGTTTTGTATTCTTATGTTGATGGTTGAGTAACAAGGACCATTTAAGTGTTTCAGCGATTTTCCATATATATATGATCAGCGCTACATTGTGATTGTTTTTATTATTGAGATCCCGTTCAGTAAATTGATCATTGTTACTGAATTCTATCGTCCACCGCAGTCTCCAGTGTATTCCCTTTCTGTCATAACCCAAATCCTTTGTAAATTAGTAGCTAAAAGCCAAAAGTGAACTGCTGGTCCTCTGCAATTTTAATATTGACTGGCTGAATCATAAAAACAATAAAGCCTGCTCACTGTTCAAAGCATTGCAGTTAACACAATTAATCTCCTCCACACTTGCATTAATATGAAAAGCCCAAACCAAACCTTGCTGTACTAGATTCTTTCCTCATGTCCTGATAGAATACAGAAGGCAGGCGCTCTCGCTAATAGTTTCAGTGGTCACTGTCTAGTGTACTGTGTGTGCAAAATAAAGGTCACAAAATCTCCCCCAAAGGTAATAATCACCAGGTCTTTCAAGAAATGTAATTGTGAATCCTTCCTAAGTGATCTTAAACAGCTTCCATGGTACAGACTAAACTTAATCGCAGAACTAGACTGTGCAATTGAATACTTTCAGTCCGAGCTCCTGCATGTCTTGAATTCCCATGACTCGCTGCATAAAGTGTGAGCAAAAAGGGCCATCTCCCTTGAGTTACAGCTGACCTTATGCAAATCTACTGTACCAGTTTAGAGATTCACTGTGGTCTAATTTCAAGAGTACTGGTTCCATGAATGATCACAATGCTTACTGAAAATAGCAGAATGCATGCACAAAACAAACAAAAATGGCTAAAGCCCAATACTTCAATGAAAACCTAAACAATAAGATGTCAAACCCTAGAAATTTTTGGAAAATCATAAGTAGCATACAGTCAACCCCCATCCACTCCCAACCGGCTGCTGTAAAAGTAAACAACCAAACCCTGCAACACCCCTTAGATGTAGCAAATGCCTTTAATAATTAGTTTGTTGGATGTGCCACCACCCTGATTGCTAAGCTAGCAAATGACACACACTCAGAAAGGATGCACGCAATGCAGGCCCCACCAGCAGTACAAAGACCCTGTATCGCAGAGAAATTCAACCAGTGCCTGTCAGTGTCATTACTACACTCCTATGTAACCAACAACTGAAATACCAGCCTGGACCTTATCAAATCCCAGCAATGCTGCTGAAAATCAGTGTGCCGGCAATTGCAAATCCTGTCGCAACCCTAATCAATGAATCACTGGCGACTGGATACATATTCATACTCTGGATGACTGAGAGTATGGTACCCATCCACAAAAGTGGCGACAATAATTTGGCATCCAACTATCGTCCGATATCATTGCTTCCTGCAATGTCAAACTTTTTGGAAAAATGTGTCTACACGCAATTACATGATTATCAATATTCATTTCAAACTATTTGACCCCAGGTCAATCTGGCTTTCGTCCAAATCATTCTACTACAACTGCCATTTTAAAAGTTTGCAATGATATTCGAGCTGGCATGGAACAAGGAGACCTAACTTTAGCCATCTTCCTTGGTTTGCCAAGGCCTTTGACACAGCTGACCATGGCATCCTAGTAAAAAAAAAAAAATTCAGTCATTGGTGATCGCAGTCGTATGCATTCGATCGATCACAATATGTGTCAATTTCTGACAGCGTTTCCCTCCACCTCCCAGTCACGTGCTGAGTACCCCAAGGATCTATACTTGGCCCCCGGCTATTCACGATATTCATAAATGATCTGCCCAACATCTGCAAAGCCTCAACTGTATACATGTACGCAGACGACACCGTAATCTATACCAGCAAACCAAATCTCCCGCAGCTGGAGGCATTGCTACAAGAACAATTCAGAGGTAGAAAAGTGGATTGCAGATAACAGACTTTATCTAAATACTGACAAAACTGTTACGATACTTTTTGGACCAGTACCTAAACTACATAAATTGCAATCTACCCATCTATGTGCCAGGACAAAATCAAATGGAACTTTCATCTAAACTTTACCCCAAACTAGGCACCCTGTACAGAAACAAATCCTGCCTTAGCCATGCAGTAAGAAAGCAGAATGTAAAACAAATGCTTATGCCGGCTAATGAATACGGAGATGTTGTGTATGCAGCCGCCCTGCAAACGCACCTTCATAAACTTACTACACTATGTAACTCATGTGCAGCTTTGTGCTACAAAGTAACTACTTGACCCACAATTGTGACAAGTTAAAAACTAAACTGGCCGTCGCTGGAATCTAGATGTACCCTTCACCTTTCCAACTTGGGGCTCTATTACGCTCTTTGCGTTAAAACGCGGGTGCAAGGAAGGAAAAACTGCGCTCGCAGTTTTCCCCCTTGCGCCCACGTTTTAACGCTGGATTACAATGCAGGTGCAAAAAATGCTGCCTGCATTGTTTCCGAGTGTAAAATTCTGGATGCTCGCGGCAGCGCTGAGCGCAGACACGAGCATCCACTCGCTGGAGTCTATAGGACTCCATTGAGTTCCTCCCTGCCGGTCACGTGACCAGCCGGATCTCGCCTCGCGAGATCTGGCCGGTCGGCGTAGTGACACGCAGGGAGAGACTGGGGGGACTTTTTCCCCCAGTCTTTCCCTGCTCCCACTGGCTGGAGGAGGCGAGGCGAACAGAACCGTGGTCCTCGCCGCTGGACAGAGGGTGAGTATTAGATCCTTTATTTTTTATTTTTAAAGCTGGTGTTAATGGATTATGCAGAAGCGGAATCCGTTTACACCAAGTCCTGGCTCTGGCTAATTTTTCCCTGACCAGAGCCAGGCGTTAATCAGCGCTGGGACTTTGTAATCCAGCACTGATTAACACTTTGTGCTCCCTATGCTTAACATGGGGAGCGCAAAGTAGAGTAACTTTGCACAGAGAAGCGCAAGGTACCAAACGCAAATGGATTTTTTTAACCCTTTTGCGTTTGGATTGCAATATTCGGCAAACACCGCAGCAAACATTAATGCTCACGCATGTGAGCGTTAAGGTTTGCGTGAAAAGTGTAATAGGGCCCTTGGTGTTTAAAAGATTTTCTGGGAAGCTTCCACCCAAACTGAATAGACTGCTTCCCCCAGCAGTTCCCTCATCCTAGAACGTCCGTTGAAGGACTGCCATTCTGGGGTCAAGAAGGAATTTTTTCCCAGTATGTTGCATATTGGCAAGCATTCAGACTGGGTTTTTTGCCTTCTTTTGGATCAACAGCAGTAGGTTATGTGGGAGAGGCTGAACCCGATGGACGCATGTCTTTTTTCAGCCTATATAACTATGTAACTATGTAACTATGTAACTATGTAACTTGCAGTACCACAATATAAAAAGAAAGTGGCTCCATCCTCATTTTCCTACAGAGCACCGCAAATATGGAATAGCCTCCCAGACACCATCAAATCTTCCCCCAGTCTAAAGTCACTTAAGAGATCTCTATTAACATACCTCGATACGGAATGCACCTGTAAACATGTAACACAGTGACTAACTATATGCAGAATGCATCTGTAAACATGTAACACCGTGACTAACTATATACAGAATGTGCAAGTAAACATTTAACATAGTTACCATATACAGAATGCGCCTGTAAACATGTAACACCGTGACTAACTATATGCAGAATGCACCTGTAAACATGTAACACAGTGACTATTAGACATGTGCATTCGTTTTAGTACTAAAACAATTTAGTCCGAATTTTGGGATAATTTCGTTTTCGTATGACTCAAGTGATACGAAACTGCTCAGTACAAAAAACGAAAGAAACTAAAATAAAATGCACTACATTTTAGTTTCAGTCCTTTTTGTGATATTACATTGATGAGTGAAGGAGACCAGTAATGAAGTGCAACATCGCAAAGCTACAGAAAAGGTTTGTATGCATAATCCTTCCCGACCCCTACCCGAAAATCTGACAGTGATAGAGCTCTAGAATACTCACTCGCAGCACAGACAGCCGGCACAGGAGAGGAAACCTTTACTTAACCCTTTCATGTCTATGAGGCAGACAAGATGATAAAAGCAGCTGGAGAAAGAAAACATTCAAATAAATCACACTGAAAGCTAATGACAGAGGAGGGCTGGATAGTAAAAACCCCTTTATAACAAGCAGCGCTGGGAGAAGAGAGGGACTTTATAAAACGTGTGTTATCTCCCCTCCCGCTCTGCATAATAGGGGCTTAGGTCTGATACATTTTATATTATCCGGGAGCACTATCCCCCTTTCCTCATCTATAATGCACGTTTTATTTAAAGTCCCTCTCCTCTTCCGGTGCTGCTTGCTATAAAGGTTTTTTTACATCTGGTAAATTTAGTATCCAGCTCTCCCAGTTACTCTGTCATTATGAGCCTTCAGTGTGATTTATTTAAATGTTTTCCCTGGATTTGAAGTGCTTTATTTTATTATAAAAATAAATTTGCACCAGTCATCTCCTCTCTGAGCTTTCAGACCAATTCACGTTAATATTTTCCCTCTCCCCTGCTTTTAAATCCTGTCTAAGTAAAAGTTCCCTCTCCTGTGCTGGATAAGCATTGCATTCTGAAGTTCTGCACCCTCCACATGCCAATGCAGTAGGATGTTCTATACAGAGAGGGGCATTAATTAATGCAGGTGGATGTTCTATACATTATACAGAGAGGGACATTAATTCAGGAGGATGTTAAACACATTATACAGAGAGGGGTATTAATTAATGCAGGAGGATGTTCTATACATTATACAGAAAGGAGCATTTTTTTTAGCCCTTTAAATCCAGTGGCTGTGAGCGCTGAGATCGGCTGCTTGTTATATTATCTCTCAGTACAATGTATCAGGCTCAGCTGTTACAGTAAGGCTAGGGTCACACTGAGGCAGTGCGAACGCGCGTGCAGCCGCACTTTATCACGGCTGTAGTAGCAGCAAATGATGGCCAATATATAGAGTACGGCCAACCAAACGTGCGGCCACACAACGCAAGTGGCAAACGAACGCATTTTTTTCGAGAACGTGATACTGCTAGTACTGACGTACAGAATATGCTGCGTCCACTAGCGGCGTGTGTGCGTGTGTGTGATTAGGAGACGTCAAACGCTGCTAATGTCCGGCTAACATCACGTCCAGACACAAACATGGTTGTATTGATGATCTGTACAAAATCACGAACGCAAATGCCCATGGTATGACTGCTATCGCATACTCCGTGAAAAAATACGTTCGAACGTATTTTTATACGTTCGAACGTATTTTTTCACGGAGAACGTATTTTTTCACAGACAGCACGAAAATGCGTTCGTCTGACCCTAGCCTAACTGACTGCTGCTCATCACAGCGCTCAGAGTTTCAGTAAAACAAGGAAATAATATTGTTCTAACCTCTTAAAAAATATAAAAATATTATTTACTAGTTTTACTGAAACTCTGAGTGCTGTGATGAGCAGCAGTCAGTTACTGTAACAGCTTTGCTTGACACATTGTGCTGAGAGTGAGTGATACTGTAACAAGCAGCGATCTCAGCCCACTGAGGAGCCACTACAATATTAATTGTATCCACTATCCGCTGGTTTTCCGATGAACGAAATTAGTTTTCATACTAAAGAACTGAAAACGAATTTCTTTAGCAACTAAATAAATTGCGTTTTAGGACTAATCCATTAGTTCCAAACGAAATTTTGTGCTGTGCACATGTCTAGTGACTATATACAAAATGCGCTTGTAAACATGTAACATAGTGACTATATACAGAATGCACCTGTGAACATGTAACATAGTGACTATATTTACTACATATTTATTTTCTGTCAATCTGTATGTTTGTGTTGATTTTTAATATCTTGCATTTTACTATTTTGTATTGCTGTACCTACTGTAACAATTCAATGTTCCGGAACCCAGGATATACTTGAAAATGAGAGAAATCTCAAGTTATCCTTCCTGGTAAAATACTTTATAAATAAACAAATAAGGGGTTATTCAAAGAAAACCGAAGTGCCATAACATTTATTTATTTATTTGCAAAATATTTTAGCAGGAAGGATACTCTGAGATTTATCTCGTTTTTAAGTATGTCCTGGGTTCAAAAACACTGAAATGTTACAGTTGTTGCAGAAATACAAAGTAATACATGCAAGATATTAAAAACAAAATACAAATATACAGATTAACACCGAAAATAAATATGTAGGAAATAGTCATTATGTTACATGTTTACAGCTGCATTCTGTATATAGTCACTGTGTTACATGTTTACAGGTGCATTCTGTATATAGTCACTATGTTACATGTTTACAGGTGCATTCTGTATACAGTCATTATGTTACATGTTTACAGGTGCATTCCATATTGAGGTATATTAATAGGGAGTAGGGATGAGCAGAACACCCCCGAGTTCGGTTCGCATTCGAACTCGTACTTTTCAAAAGTTCGAATTTGAACACGAACTCAATGCAAGTCAATGGGACTCAAAAGTTTGATGTTTAGTGTGCCCTCCAAGAGTACATATATGCTAGATATTTACCATAAAAGGTGTATGGTGGTCCGGGTAGTGCCCTGCGGGACAGGAAACATAACAAAAATTAAAAAAAAAAACATTTTTAACCCTTTCGCTGCTGAGGCTTTTCCCGCCCCTGTGCTGAGGTCATTTTTACCTGTTTTGCGCATCATGTTTAAACGTGTTTTGAAGGCTTATTTTAGTATATGACCCAGACATATTATATATCGTTCTTTCCGTCAGACTCAGTAGATTCATAATATGTCATTATTATATGTATACGTTATGTCATGTCTGTATATTATAACAAAAAATGCAATAAAATATGTATTTTCAATAATTTACAATGTGTAAAGTGTTTTTTTCCACATTTTAACATGCGAGCAATTGCGGTTATATTTTGTATGGGGTGCGCTTGTTAAAAAAATTAGAGATGGGGTCTCGTTACATTTTTTTTTGGGGAAAATGACACTATTTTTAACAAACGCACCGCATACAAAAATCGTTAGTGCAGCATCATTGTTCACATTATAATTGAAATGGGAACTATATTGCTGCATTAACAAACCAAAAAAAATTAAAAAAAAGTGTTTATTTTTTTTTTTTTAATTTTTTTTTTTTATTTTTTTTAATTTTTATTTTTAATTTTTATTTTTTTTACAAAATTTTTCACTTTCATGTTTGGTATCGTTGGAACGGCCATGCTCTGGCCGATCCAACGATACCAAAATTTAACCCCTAGCTGCCACGGATCGGGAGATAGGGAGTTCATTGGAACTCCCTATCTCCACAGTTGGTGGCAGTTAGGGGTTAAGTCTAGGACTGGCGTCATCGTGCTACGCACGATGACGCCAGTCCTCTGGGGGAGTTCCCGGAGGCTTGGCCGACATCCAAGATGTCGGCCAGCTCCGGGAAAGGATCGCGAACCGGCGCTTTTCAGCGCCGATTCGCGATCCAGCTCCCCAGGGGTTAATGCCAGGCATCATTTGGAAGGGCAGGCTGTGCCCTTCCAAATGATGCCTGGGTTAACCCCCTGTGCGCCGCCGATCGGGAGGGAGAGAGGTCCGAAGGACCTCCCCCCCCTCCCTTTCAGGCGCCTCCTCCGCACATGCGGGGGGGCGCCTGAATTAGGTGTCATCGCGCCCCCGCGATGACACCTAATTCTGGCGGCTGCTGGTCCGGATGCCGGGCTGACATCCATGATGTCAGCCGCACCGGAGGGCCAGCGATCGGCCGGAACCCGCCGAACGCTGACCCCGATGGGAGGACGCGCTCAGCGCGTCCTCCGCATACCAGCGGGACTGCTGAGGACGCGCTGAGCGCGTCCTCAGCAGTGAAGTGGTTAAAGGAACAGTGAGTTTCCATAAAATAAGGGTAAAAAATAAAAACGTAAAATTTCTTCAAATATCGTGCCTAGGAGGTCCCCATATCCTGCCCATGAAGTGGCGGATTTGTAGGATGTATAGAAACATTTTAAACCCAAAAAATGACATTTCAAATGACGGTAAATGGTTTTCCTTTAGGCTAGGGTCAAACGAAAGCATTTTTACACGCGAACGTAAAAAAGTGCGTCCGAACGCATTGACGTATTTTTTCACGGAATACGCGAAAACAGTCATACGATGCACATTTTTGTGCGTGATTTTTTACGGATCCAAACCAGGAGACTTTGGGTGTCTGGACGTTATGTTGGCCTTGACACGAGCAGGGTCTGACGTCTCCTAATCACACACACACACCGCTAGCGGACGCAGCGCACTCTGTACGTCAGTACTAGCGGTTCTGCGTTCTCGAAAAAATTAGTTCATTTTCCACTTGCGTTGCGCAGCCGGACTTTCGTGCTACCGTACTTTGTATATTGGCCGTCATTGCCCATCATTTGCTGCTAGTGCAGCAGTGATTAAGTGCACCTAAACGCATGTTCAAAGTGCGCTGGTCTGACCCCAGCCTAAATCTATTCATAAACAACTGCTTGGAGCGGCAGCCTGTATTGAAAGAGGAGACATTTTAGGACACGCAGAATAAGTTTAGTGATTTTTTTGGCTAAATTATGGTGAAATTTATGCAGGCTTTGGATGAAAGTAACAATAGGTGCTTTAAAATTGGGCCTTCAGTGTCGGCAACAGTGCTGTCACACCATAACCCCTCTGTGGTATTGTTGTAGAAGAGTGCTGGGTTGGACCCTGCGGTCCAATATTAAAATTATATGAATCTGGTACAGGCGTCAGTGGCAGTGCAGCCAAATATTTTGTCTTTGGTGGCAGCAAGTGCCTTCACACGGTCAGTGGCGTCACTAGGGTTGGTGTCACCCGGTGCGGTAACTCATGGTGTCACACCCCCGAGTGTTACGTTTATTTTTATTTTATTAACTACTCTTACTCAAAAAGCAGTACTCCCATATAATACTGAATGCTCATTTTACATGGCGCACCTTACTGTGAGGTTTAAAAAATCTGGAAATAAAGAGACTCTTTACTACAGAATATAATAATAAACGGTTTATTAGATAATGTATTAAAACGGGAATATTTTTAACATTGAAGTCTATGCTAATTCCCATTATAACGTTTGAAACTGAACACAATTAGAGGTTTGGTTTCTTATCAATGGCCATTATAAGACTAAGCTCACCCGCCAAAAGTCAAGGCATCTCTAATGAGGGCGAGTCCTATCCAAAATTGAAACCACAGGCTGCAGCATAGCAAACATACCTGCTCATGCTGCTTGTCAGACATGAGGTAGACTGGTGGGCCTTTATTTATGCTCCCCAGAAACAAAATCCACTTTGGGATTGAAAACAAAGACACGGAGCGGGATCTTCCTGCAGGGATGTTTTTATTATGTTTTACACATGTTGTTGGGCTGGATGCTTTTGGTGGTTGCAGCCGCCCCATCGGGGAATAGGCACGACCCCACCCCTTCTGTACTATTGAAGTGTATGGGGCAAAACATTTCCCAAACCCTGTGGCTCAGATTTCTTTTTCCAAAAAATGCTTAAAATATCCTAAAAAATCTAGAAATAGACTCTTTACTACAGAAGATAATAATAAACGGTTTATTAGATACTAGGTGTAAAGCCTGCCCAGAGGGCAGTCTATTGATAAGTGTGGTGCGTTGTGCTTGGTTCGGTGCCTTTTATTGTGCTGTGTTTGGCTCTGTGCTCGGCTCTGTGCCGTTTATTCTGTTGTGCTCGGCTCTGTGCCGTCTATTGTACTGTGCTCGGCTCTGTGGAGTTTATTGTGCTCGGCTCTGTGGCGTTTATTGTGCTCGGCTCTGTGGAGTTTATTGTGCTCGGCTCTGTGGCGTTTATTGTGCTCGGCTCTGTGGCGTTTATTGTGCTTGGCTCTGTGGCGTTTATTCTGTTGTGCTCGGCTCTGTGCCGTCTATTGTACTGTGCTCGGCTCTGTGGAGTTTATTGTGGTTGGCTCTGTGGCGTTTATTCTGTTTTGCTCGGCTCTGTGCTGGGCTCTGCACATCGGCTCTGTGCTCTGCTCCGTGCCGTATATTGTGCTCTGCTTTTTATTGTGCTCTGCGCCGTTTATTGTGTTGTGCTTGGTTCTGTGCTCGGCGCCGTTTATTGTGCTGTGCTTGGCTCTGTGGCGTTTTTTTGTGCTCGGCTCTGTGGCGTTTATTGTGCTCGGCTCTGTGGCGTTTATTGTGCTCAGCTCTGTGGCGTTTATTGTGCTCGGCTCTGTGGCGTTTATTGTGCTCGGCTCTGTGGAGTTAATTGTGCTCGGCTCTGTGGCGTTTATTCTGTTTTGCTCGGCTCTGTGCTGGGCTCTGCACATCAGCTCTGTGCTCTGCTCCGTGCCGTATATTGTGCTCTGCTTTTTATTGTGCTCTGCGCCATTTATTGTGTTGTGCTTGGTTCTTTGCTTGGCGTCGTTTATTGTGCTGTGATTGGCTGTGCCGTTTATTGTGCTGTGCTCTGTGCCGTATATTGTGCTGTGCTCGGCGCTGTGCCGTTTATTGTGCTTGGCTCTGTGGCGTCTATTGTGCTGTGCTTGGCTCTGTGGCGTTTATTGTGCTGTGCTCTGTGGCGTTTATTGTGCTCGGCTCTGTGGCGTTTATTGTGCTCGGCTCTGTGGCGTTTATTGTGCTTGGCTCTGTGGCGTTTATTCTGTTGTGCTCGGCTCTGTGCCGTCTATTGTACTGTGCTCGGCTCTGTGGAGTTTATTGTGCTTGGCTCTGTGGCGTTTATTCTGTTTTGCTCGGCTCTGTGCTGGGCTCTGCACATTGGCTCTGTGCTCTGCTCCGTGCCGTTTATTGTGCTGTGCTTGGCTCTGTGGCGTTTTTTTGTGCTCGGCTCTGTGGCGTTTATTGTGCTCGGCTCTGTGGCGTTTATTGTGCTCGGCTCTGTGGCGTTTATTGTGCTCGGCTCTGTGGCGTTTATTGTGCTCGGCTCTGTGGCATTTATTGTGCTCGGCTCTGTGGCGTTTATTCTGTTGTGCTCGGCTCTGTGACATTTATTGTGCTTGGCTCTGTGCAGTCTATTGTGCCGTGCTCGGCTCTGTGGCGTTTATTGTGCTCGGCTCTGTGGCGTTTATTGTGCTCGGCTCTGTGCCTTTAATGGGTTGTGCTCTGCTCTGTGCCATCTATTGTGCTCTGCTTGGCGCTCTGCTCTGTGCTCTGCACTCGGCGCTGGGCTGTGTTCAGGTACTGGGCTCAGGCGCTGGGCTCTGCGCTCAGGCGCTGGGCTCAGGCGCTGGGCTCTGTGCTCAGGCGCTGGGCTCAGGCGCTGGGCTCTGTGCTCAGGCGCTGGGCTCTACGCTCAGGCGCTGGGCTCAGCGCTCAGGCACTGGGCTCAGCGCTCAGGCACTGGGCTCAGGCGCTGGGCTCTGCGCTCAGGTGCTAGGCGCTGAGCTCAGGCGCTGGGCTCTGCGCTCAGGCGCTGGGCTCAGGCGCTGGGCTCTGCGCTCAGGCGCTGGGCTCTGCGCTCAGGCGCTGGGCTCTGCGCTCAGGCGCTGGGCTCTGTGCTCAGGCGCTGGGCTCTGTGCTCAGGCGCTGGGCTCAGGCACTGGGCTCTGTGCTCAGGTGCTGGGCTCAGGCGCTGGGCTCTGCGCTCAGGCGCTGGGCTCAGGCGCTGGGCTCTGCGCTCAGGCGCTGGGCTCTGCGCTCAGGCGCTGGGCTCTGCGCTCAGGCGCTGGGCTCTGCGCTCAGGCGCTGGGCTCAGGCGCTGGGCTCTGCGCTCAGGCGCTGGGCTCTGCGCTCAGGCGCTGGGCTCAGGCTCTGCGCTCAGGCGCTGGGCTCAGGCGCTGGGCTCTGCGCTCAGGCGCTGGGCTCAGGCGCTGGGCTCAGGCGCTGGGCTCTGGGCTCAGGCACTGGGCTCAGGCGCTGGGCTCAGGCGCAGGGCTCAGCGCTCAGGCGCTGGGCTCAGGCGCTGGGCTCTGCGCTCAGGCGCTGGGCTCTGCGCTCAGGCGCTGGGCTCTGCGCTCAGGCGCTGGGCTCAGGCGCTGGGCTCTGCGCTCAGGCGCTGGGCTCAGGCGCTGGGCTCTGCGCTCAGGCGCTGGGCTCAGGCGCTGGGCTCTGCGCTCAGGCGCTGGGCTCAGGCGCTGGGCTCAGGCGCTCAGGCACTGGGCTAAGGCGCTGGGCTCTGCGCTCAGGCGCTGGGCTCAGGCGCGTGGCAACCTCCGTAACAGGCTGTTGCGGTTGGATGCGCGCGCACCACCTGCCGCAGCACGCCCAAAGCGTCCAACGGAGGTTGGATGCGCGTGCAGCAAACCTCCGTAGGACGCTCTGGGCGTGCTGCGGCGGGTGGCGCGCGCGTACCCGGCTGCGCGCGCATCCAACCGCCACAGCACCCTGTGGGCTGCGCGCATGCGCAGTCCATACATATACACACACACACACTGTAACCCCATGTGGATATATATACACACATATGTTTTTTACAGTGTGTGTGTGTGTGTATGGCCGGCATCCAGTCTCAGGCGAGCCCCCGGCTTGGCTTGGGCCTAGAGGCCCAGCCGAGCCGTGGACTCGCCTGAGCCTGGAGGACGCCCGAGCAGGCAATTCGGCCGGCCTCCATGCTTAGGTGAGTCCCCGGCTCGGCTGGGCCTCTAAGCCCAGGCCAAGCCGGGGGCTCGCCTAAGCTTGGATACCGGCCGAGCAAGCAGGGTGGGTGTGGAGAGCACATACTCACCTACATCGGCCCTTAGCTCCTCCAGCGATGGCGGTCCCGCTTCCAGTGTCCTCTCTCTGTTGGTCACCGGTATGACATCACAAAAGCCTTTGACCCAGGGTCAAAGGCTTTCGTGACGTCATACCGATGACCAACGGAGACACAGAGGACGCTGGAAGCGGGACCGTCATCGCTGGAGGAGCTAAGGGCCGATGTAGGTGAGTATGTGTAGGCAACATCCTCCTACATTGGCCCTGAGCTCCAGCGGTGACCGTCCTCCGGCTGTCGCTGGCTGCTCGGCCGGCCTCTAGGCTTAGGCGAGTCCCCGGCTCGGCTGGGCCTGTAGGCCCGAGCCAAGCCGGGGGCTCGCCTGAGCCTGGAGGCCGGCCTAGCAGCCAGCGACAGCCGGAGGAAGTCACCGCTGGAGCTCAGGGCCAATGTAGGGGAGTATGTTTTGGCAACTTCGGCCCTGAGCTGAAGCGGTGACCGTCCTCCGGCTGTCGCAGGCTGCTCGGCCGGCCTCCAGGCTCAGGCGAGCCCCCGGCTTGGCTTGGCCTGTAGGCCCAGCCAAGCTGGGGGCTCGCCTAAGAGTGGAGGCCGGCCGAGCTGCCTGCGACAGCCACCGCTGGAGCTCCGGGCCAATGTAGTGGGATGTTGCCTACACATACTCACCGACATCAGCCCTTAGCTCCTCCAGCGATGGCGGTCCCGCTTCCTCTCTCTCTTCGTTGGTCGCCGGCATGATGTAACGAAAGCCTTTGACCCCGGCATTTTGACCCGGGGTCAAAGGCTTTCGTGACGTCATACCGGCGACCAATGAAGAGAGAGAGGATGCTGGAAGCGGGACCGTCATCGCTGGAGGAGCTAAGGGCCGATGTCGGTGAGTATGTGTGGACCGGTGGAGGACTCGAGGCCGATGTAGGTGAGTATATGCTCTCCACACCCACCCTGCTTGCTCGGCCGGTTACCAAGCTTAGGTGAGCCCCCGGCTTGGGCCTAGAGGACCTGTCGAGCCGGGGACTTGCCTGAGCATGGAGGCCGGTCGAGTTGCATGCTCGGGCGTCCTCCAGGCTCAAGCGAGTCCCCGGCTCGGCTGGGCCTCTAGGCCAACGCCAAGCCGGGGGCTCGCCTAAGCTTGGATACCGGCCGAGCAAGCAGGGTGGGTGTGGAGAGCACATTCTCACCTACATTAGCCCTGAGCTCCAGCGGTGACTGTCCTCCGGCTGTCGCAGGCTGCTCGGCCGGCCTCCAGGCTCAGGCGAGCCCCCGGCTTGGCTTGGGCCTACAGGCCCAGCCGAGCCGGGGGCTCGCCTAAGCCTGGAGGCCGGCCGAGTTGCCTGCGACAGCCACCGCTGGAGCTCCGGGCCAATGTAGGGGGATGTTGCCTACACATACTCACCGACATCGGCCCTTAGCTCCTCCAGCGATGGCGGTCCTGCTTCCAGCGTCCTCTCTCTCTTCGTTGGTCGCCGGCATGATGTAACGAAAGCCTTTGACCCCGGCATTTTGACCCGGGGTCAAAGGCTTTCATGACGTCATACCGGCGTCCAACGGAGAGAGAGAGGACGCTGAAAGCGGGACCGCCATCGCTGGAGGAGCTAAGGGGCGATGTCGGTGAGTATGTGTAGGCAACATCCTCTTACATTGGCCCGGAGCTCCACCGGTGGCTGTCCTCTGGCTGTCGCAGGCTGCTAGGCCGGCCTCCAGGCTTAGGCGAGTCCCCGGCTCGGCTGGGCCTGTAGGCCCATGCCAAGCCGGGGGCTCGCCTGAGCCTGGAGGCCGGCCTAGCAGCCTGCTCGGCCAGAGGAGGTCACCGCTGGAGCTCAGGGCCGATTTAGGGGAGTATGTTTTGGGAACTTCGGTCCTGAGCTCCAGCGGTGACCTCCTCCGGCTGTCGCTGGCTGCTCGCCGGCCTCTAGGCTTAGGCGAGTCCCCGGCTCGGCTGGGCCTGTAGGCCCAAGCCAAGCCGGGGGCTCGCCTGAGCCTGGAGGCCGGCCTAGCAGCCTGCTCGGCCGGAGGAGGTCACCGCTGGAGCTCAGGGCCGATTTAGGGGAGTATGTTTTGGGAACTTCGGTCCTGAGCTCCAGCGGTGACCGTCATCCGGCTGTCGCTGGCTGCTCGGCCGGCCTCTAGGCTTAGGCGAGTCCCCGGCTCGGCTGGGCCTGTAGGCCCAAACCAAGCCGGGGGCTCGCCTGAGCCTGGAGGCCGGCCTAGCGGCCTGCTCGGCCGGAGGAGGTCACCGCTGGAGCTCAGGGCCGATTTAGGGGAGTATGTTTTGGGAACTTCGGCCCGGAGCTCCAGCGGTGACCGTCCTCCGGCTGTCGCTGGCTGCTCGGCCGGCCTCTAGGCTTAGGCGAGTCCCCGGCTCGGCTGGGCCTGTAGGCCCAAGCCAAGCCGGGGGCTCGCCTGAGCCTGGAGGCCGGCCTAGCAGTCTGCTCGGCCGGAGGAGGTCACCGCTGGAGCTCAGGGCCGATTTAGGGGAGTATGTTTTGGGAACCTTGGCCCGGAGCTCCAGCGGTGACCGTCCTCCGGCTGTCGCTGGCTGCTCGGCCGGCCTCTAGGCTTAGGCGAGTCCCCGGCTCGGCTGGGCCTGTAGGCCAAACCAAGCCGGGGGCTCGCCTGAGCCTGGAGGCTGGCCTAGCGGCCTGCTCGGCCGGAGGAGGTCACCGCTGGAGCTCAGGGCCGATTTAGTGGAGTATGTTTTGGGAACTTCGGCCCGGAGCTCCAGCGGTGACCGTCCTCCGGCTGTCGCTGGCTGCTCGGCCGGCCTCTAGGCTTAGGCGAGTCCCCGGCTCGGCTGGGCCTGTAGGCCCAAGCCAAGCCGGGGGCTCGCCTGAGCCTGGAGGCCGGCCTAGAAGCCTGCTCGGCCGGAGGAGGTCACCGCTGGAGCTCAGGGCGATTTAGGGGAGTATGTTTTGGGAACTTCGGCCCGGAGCTCCAGCGGTGACCGTCCTCCGGCTGTCGCTGGCTGCTCGGCCGGCCTCTAGGCTTAGGCGAGTCCCCGGCTCGTCTGGGCCTGTAGGCCCAAGCCAAGCCGGGGGCTCGCCTGAGCCTGGAGGCCGGCCTAGCAGCCTGCTCGGCCGGAGGAGGTCACCGCTGGAGCTCAGGGCCGATTTAGGGGAGTATGTTTTGGGAACTTCGGCCCTGAGCTCCAGCGGTGACCGTCCTCCGGCTGTCGCTGGCTGCTTGGCCGGCCTCTAGGCTTAGGCGAGTCCCCGGCTCGGCTGGGCCTGTAGGCCCAAACCAAGCCGGGGGCTCGCCTGAGCCTGGATGCCCGCCGAGCAGGCCGCGACAGCCGGAGGACGGTCACCGCTGGAGGATCGGGGCTTGCGGCGTTTAAACACACGGGTAGCTGCTCGCGGCTTGTGCCGATTTTTTTTTTTTTTTTTTTTTTGCAGGCGGCCGGCACGCGCAGCTACCTGTTTGTTTTAACGGCCACTTTCAAATGTCCGTCGCGCATGCGCAGACCGCTTTTGGCGACGGACACTTGAAGGCTTACTCTTTTATAGTATAGATTGGATTAAAACGGGAATATTTTTAACATTGAAGAATATGGGGCAAAACATTTCCCACACCAAATACACGAAAATGTCCAAAATTACGAAAAAAAGTTGATACGAAAATTGAGCAGAAACGAACTGAAAAGGAAATCGTCCGAAATGATCTGAAATGAAAATTGTCGAATTATGAACGAAACGAGCCAAAACGAAAATTTTATATCAACACGCAGACCTATATATACGTATATATCAACACGCAGATATATATATACACCCACCCGCAGACCTCAGACCATATATACACATATGCACATGGGGAGGTGGCATGTGGACAATCTCAACTAAATGCGTCCCCCCCAATTTGGCTGATCCCTCCAGAAGAAATGTTAAACCCGACAGAGCAGAGAATATATATATTATTATCTGCTCTATCGGGTTCAACATTTCTTCTGGAGGGATCAGCCAAATGGGGGGGGGGCAATTTTGTTGCCAAAATGTGTGAGTAATACAAGTCTGGATATAAATATTTATAAGAATATAGATATATATATTATCTATATATATATATATATATATCATACCTGCCCATACCTTCCCCTATAAATTTGCTAAAAATATACACACAAAAAAACAAACCACTGCCTGAGACCCCGCGCAGCCCACATGCCACCCCCCTCTACCTGGCTGAATGTATCTAATAAATATAATTAAATACATTCAGCCAGGTAGAGAAAAAAAAAAAAAAGGTTTTATTTTATGTTCCCGGGTCATTTAAAAATGTCCTCGGATTTTATTTTTTTTAGTAGAAATGTGTCGCCTTACCGTATCCTGGTGGTCAGTGAGGCTTCCTGGATCCTGGTGGGGGCTGGGGGGGTCTGCCGTGGCTGCAGGTGCTGTGGCTCCCTCCCTGCACTGCCTGTCTCTGCCACATGCACCCGGGCGGCTAGCCCGCACAGTTGCAGCTCTGTCATCTGGCGGCCGCATGCTCCTTGCTCCTCAATGCTCCTCAAGGGGATCCTTGGGAGGCCCCTCCAGGCTGCCCTCTACAGTGCCTAATTAGAGGGCCATGTCTGCCTGATGTTTTAGTAACAAGAACGTTTTATCCCATAGACTTCAATGTTAAAAATATTCCCGGTTTAATTCAATATCTAATAAACCGTTGCTTATAATATTCTGCAGTAAAGAGTCTCTTTATTTCTAGATTTTTTAGCATTTTTTTAAGCATTTTTTATACTTTTTTCAAATTATTATTTTTGTGAACTTTTGGCGAACATCCCAAAAAGTTCGAAGTTTGCGAACTTTCGAACTGCCAATGTTCGAATCAAACTCCGAACTGATCGAACCGAACAGCTCATCTATAATGGGGACTCAATTATCTGGAACTGGATGATCTCACCATGTAAGACTCCAGTATACATGAAGACCGATATAGTCAGGGTTATCCAAAGAGATCCGAATTGCTTGAGAAAGGTAACCGAACGCTGAAAATCAGCGTTCGGTTGCCTTTCATGGCCATTCGGCTATCCAGAGAGCAGGCAATTCACCAAATCCTGGCGAATTGCCTGCACATACGGTGCCTGTTCGGTGTCTGTTCGAGGGTAGTGAAATCCCCATGAAAAAGCACTGCTTCGGCTATTCAGAGAACACAAACCAGCAGTGAAAGGTTCCCGAAATGTAGGGACCTGCGAATATTCGAGATTCAATTCGAAATCGAATCGCCGGTCTTATTCGATTCGGATTCGATTTTGAGGCATGAATCGAAAATTATTCGAATCTGTCCGATCGCATGCAGAGCGCGCTTTCCAGACGTGCTGCACATGGCTGCACGTGGCTGGGAAGGAACGGCACGCTCTTAGGCGCCGACCACCTCAAGTTCCCTTCACAGTGGAGGCTGCGATGGACTGGAAGGCAGCTGCGGTTGGAGGGAGCTCCTGCAGTGAACAATTCTCCTAGTCATCACTCTGTCTGGACATGATCGGAGGAGGAGAGAGAGAGCTGCAAGGCAAGCAGGCTGAGTCTGTTGGTGGTGAGTAGTGGTAAAAATAAGTATATCCCTGGCCTCAGTGTGAAAATGGTGTCACACACACGTAATGTGCATCTTTTGAAGGAAGCCAGAAGATGGCCGCTGGGGGGGAGGGGGGATCCATCCAGGGGGTCACTCACTGCTGTCTGCTGCTCTGTGAGATAATTATATGGGGGTCACTCACTGCTGTCTGCTGCTCTGTGGGAGATAATTATGGGGGTCACTCACTGCTGTCTGCTGCTCTGTGGGAGATAATTATGGGGGTCACTCACTGCTGTCTGCTGCTCTGTGGGAGATAATTATGGGGGTCACTCACTGCTGTCTGCTGCTCTGTGTGGGAGATAATTATGGGGGTCACTCACTGCTGTCTGCTGCTCTGTGTGGGAGATAATTATGGGGGTCACTCACTGCTGTCTGCTGCTCTGTGTGGGAGATAATTATGGGGGTCACTCACTGCTGTCTGCTGCTCTGTGTGGGAGATAATTAATTATAGGGGGCTGCTCTGTGTGGGAGATAATTAATTATAGGGAGGCTGCTCTATGGGAGATAATTAATTATAGGGGGGCTGCTCTGTGTGGGGAGATAATTAATTATAGGGGGCTGCTCTATGGGAGATAATTAATTATAGGGGGGCTGCTCTGTGTGGGGAGATAATTAATTATAGGGGGCTGCTCTATGGGAGATAATTAATTATAGGGGGGCTGCTCTGTGTGGGGAGATAATTAATTATAGGGGGGCTGCTCTATGGGAGATAATTAATTATAGGGGGGGCTGCTCTGTGTGGGGAGATAATTAATTCGAAGTGAAACATAGTGAAAGGAAACACTGTCTTGAATCACACAGATATACAAGCTCCAAAAATATAACACCTCTTTTATTTACCATTAATAAAACCACATTTTTTTGTAATCAATTTAATTAATTTTTTTGTATACCAATCTGATAAAAAAAAAAACAAAGTCGTCATTCATTCATCTTCAGCAAGACTGACCTGTGAGAGTGACGTCTCTCTCACACTGTCACACACGGTTCGCAGAGGAGGCTGAGGTGAGGTCGGGACTCGGGAGTCGACTAGACGACGGGCGCAGTCGGTCTGTGCGAAGAGGACAACGGTGACGTGTTCGTAGGATAGAGGAACGATTGGCAGGCTGCCGCCTGAGCCAAGTTGGGATGGTGATTGGTGAGTATAATATTTAATTATCAGTATCCCTGTCACCGCCACGTTTATATTGTGCGTCTTTTGCAGGAAGCCAGGTGATCTAGTCATTGATTTATTCATTGTCACCAGAAGATGAGAATGGCTGCGCGGACTGGATGGTGGGGGTGGGCCAGGGGCTTAAAAGTAATTCTGCAATATGTAACTAGTATGACTATGATGAACTTACTACTAGTATGATTAATTTATATGTTATTATTATACTGCAACAAGAGAAATAAATTATATGGGGGCCTGCTCTGTGTGGGAAATAATAAAATATATGGGGGCCTGCTCTGTGTGGGAAATAATAAAATATATGGGGGCCTGCTCTGTGTGGGAATAATAAAATATATGGGGGCCTGCTCTGTGTGGGAAATAATAAATTATATGGGGGCCTGTTCTGTGTGGGAAATAATAAATTATATGGGGGCCTGCTCTGTGTGGGAAATAATAAATTATGGGGGCCTGCTCTGTGTGGGAAATAATAAATTATATGGGGGCCTGTTCTGTGTGGGAAATAATAAATTATATGGGGGCCTGCTCTGTGTGGGAAATAAAAATATATGGGGGCCTGCTCTGTGTGGGAAATAATAAATTATATGGGGGCCTGCTCTGTGTGGGAAATAATAAATTATATGGGGGCCTGCTCTGTGTGGGAAATAATAAATTATATGGGGGCCTGCTCTGTGTGGGAAATAATAAAATATATGGGGGCCTGCTCTGTGTGGGAAATAATAAATTATTATGGGGGCCTGCTCTGTGTGGGAAATAATAAATTATATGGGGGCTTGTTCTGTGTGGGAAATAATAAATTATATGGGGGCCTGCTCTGTGTGGGAAATAATAAATTATATGGGGGCCTGCTCTGTGTGGGAAATAATAAATTATATGGGGGCCTGCTCTGTGTGGGAAATAATAAATTATATGGGGGCCTGCTCTGTGTGGGAAATAATAAATTATATGGGGGCCTGTTCTGTGTGGGAAATAATAAATTATATGGGGGCCTGCTCTGTGTGGGAAATAATAAATTATATGGGGGCCTTCTGTGTGGGAAATAATAAATTATATGGGGCCTGCTCTGTGTGGGAAATAATAAATTATATGGGGGCCTGTTCTGTGTGGGAAATAATAAATTATGGGGGCCTGCTCTGTGTGGGAAATAATAAATTATATGGGGGCCTGCTCTGTGTGGGAAATAATAAATTATATGGGGGCCTGCTCTGTGTGGGAAATAATAAATTATATGGGGGCCTGTTCTGTGTGGGAAATAATAAATTATATGGGGGCCTGCTCTGTGTGGGAAATAATAAATTGTATGGGGGCCTGCTCTGTGTGGGAAATAATAAAATATAGGGCCTGCTCTGTGTGGGAAATAATAAATTATATGGGGGCCTGCTCTGTGGGAAATAATAAATTATATGGGGGCCTGCTCTGTGTGGGAAATAATAAATTATATGGGGGCCTGCTCTGTGTGGGAAATAATAAAATATATGGGGGCCTGCTCTGTGTGGGAAATAATAAATTATATGGGGGCCTGCTCTGTGTGGGAAATAATAAATTATATGGGGGCTTGTTCTGTGTGGAAATAATAAATTATATGGGGCCTGCTCTGTGTGGGAAATAATAAATTTATGGGGGCCTGTTCTGTGGGAAATAATAAATTATATGGGGGCCTGCTGGCTGCTCTGTGAGACTTGGGAGATAAATTATATCATATGTGAATATGAAGAATGTTGAAAGGAACATGCACAGATATACAAGCTCCAACTTAGAATATACCCCTTTAGTTTCCCATTAATTAAGCCAACTTTTTTTTAAAATACAAATTTTTTATTTCTTTTTGTAAACAAATCAATGATTAAATTCAAAATGTCATCTGTGAAAAATCATGCAAAAAAGCATTCTCATTGCAAGCTACTGGCACAACATCCCATCTTTGGACTCACCTAGAAAGAAAGCATCCGTCCATGTATCAACAGGCCAAGACCGATGATACAAAGAAGAAAACATTGGTGTCGGCAGTGGCACGACGTCATTCACTGCCAATGACAGAAGGCCGTGCTATAAGAAAGCAGACTTGCATTTCAGCGTACAGTTTGACACTTGACGCGTCTACTAAAAAAAAGTCTGACGCAGCAGTTTTGAAGTTTATTGTAGCAGATTACCGGCCATTTGAGAGAGCAGCAGGAAGTGGATTTAAGAATTTGTGTTCAGTGTTAACTAGTGGCCGCCATCGACCGCCCCACCCAACCACACGGTCGCGTAAGCTCGATTACTGGCAAATAACTTGCACCAGAAGTTATTGCAGTTCCTCAGGTCTGAAATTAATGACTGCCGACCATCCATCACGTTTGATCACTGGAAGGCTGACAATAAGTCAAATTATTTGGTGCTTACAATACATTACATTATCGAGTCATCGTGGGTAATGCAATCCCGTTGCTTATCTGTGGTCAACCGAGAGAATTTGGAAGCTGACCATACATCGAGGAAAACAGCTGAAATAATTTCCAACGAGTTTGCTAAGCATGGATTTGGTGAAAAGAAAATCCTATTTGCCACAACAGACACAACAAACACAATGCCTTGTACTGCTAAAATCCTGGACATACAGTGGCTGTGCTGCTCACATTTTGCAGCTCACTATAAATGCAGCATTGGACGTTCAAAGAACAGTAAAAAATCTTATAGGCTGTTTGCATTACATTGCTGTTTTTTTTCACTCCTCAACTGTGGGACAAGCTGTATTGACAAAATATCAAGTTGATAAGGGCTTACCCGAATCCAAACCACCACTTGATGTTACAACGCGTTTCAATAGTACATATCTGCTGATGGATTGGGTTTCTAGAAATTATGAGTCAATTTCTTTGGCCCTCGTCGATTGTGCAATGAACAAAAAGTGCGCACGAAGCCCTCCACAACCACTTTCAACGCAGTTGCAAGATACGCTGAAGAATGTTCTCCCATTACTCAAACCAACAGTAGAGGCTACAACAATTTTGAGTGCTGACACGCATGTAAGCGTTAGTTTGATTATACCATGTATTTCGGTTCTAAAAGAAGAGCTTGCTAGTGCCACTCTTACAACGCCTGGCATTCAATGCTTTGTAATGAGCTTTTACGTCAACTGAATACGCGATTTGATTTGTCCAAAGACTACCTATTAGCAACCACTTTCATTGACCCCAGATTCAAAACTGTGTTATTCCCTGAACATCAAGTGACACAAGCAAGAGTTGACATAGAGAATATTGCAATGTCGACGTCTTCACCACCTTGGCCTACTACGAGCAATAACTCCTCCGGTGCACCTGAATCCAATGCCCAGACGAGTGCTACTGATAGCGCCGTACAGTTTGAGTCAACTGTTGTCGACAAGTCCAGTCATAAAGGAAGCCTGCTCGATTCCGTGTTTAATAAAGTAGACAATGCAAAGAAAGAAGAAGCCACCAGCACCTGGTCAACGGCTCAACAACTTGAAAGTGAAGTCAGTGCATATTTGAAGCAGCCCATAAGTGAACGTGATAGTGATCCGTTGCAGTATTGGAAGGAAAATAAAAGTATCCTACCACTGTTGTCTAGTGTGGCGCGCAACTTACTTGCTATACAAGCAACGAACTGTTCATCAGAAAGGGTTAATTCAGTTGGCGGACAAATAATAACAGATCTTCGCTACAACCTCTCGAGAACTAATGCAGAAACTCTGATTTGGGCTCGGAATAACAAAGATTTACTACTATTTTGACAAATATTGACATGTTAGTAAAGCAGGGACGTGCCGTCAGGGTAGGCAGGTGAGGCAGAGCCTCTCACACGGTCACCTGCCATTAAGCCAGCGTTAAAATAATAAAAGAAACTCCCCTCCTGCTCCGCGCTCCCCCACTGTCGGCTCTGTCCTCTGTCAGCCTGCCTTTTTTCCTCTGTGCGCATTCTTTTACAGCCTACGCAATTTGCGTAACGGTTGTATGCTTCCCCGCTATGCAAATCGCGTAGGCTGCTGCTGCCTGCTGCTCAGGAGGTCTGCAGCCACGCGTCTGTCCAAATAGGAACACAACACACGTGCTCTGCCTACTTCCTGAGCACTGCTCAAATGTTAGTAAAGACGGGACATGCCTTCAGGGTAGGCAGGTGAGGCAGAGCCTCACTCACAGTCACCTGCCATTAAGCCAGCGTTAAAATAATAAAAGAAACTCCCCTCCTGCTCCGCGCTCCCCCACTGTCGGCTCTGTCCTCTGTCAGCCTGCCTTTTTTCCTCTGTGCGCATTCTTTTACAGCCTACGCAATCTGCGTAACGGTTGTATGCTTCCCCGCTATGCAAATCGCGTAGGCTGCTGCTGCCTGCTGCTCAGGAGGTCTGCAGCCACGCGTCTGTCCAAATAGGAACACAACACACGCGCTCTGCCTACTTCCTGAGCACTGCTCAAATGTTAGTAAAGACGGGACATGCCTTCAGGGTAGGCAGGTGAGGCAGAGCCTCACTCACAGTCACCTGCCATTAAGCCAGCGTTAAAATAATAAAAGAAACTCCCCTCCTGCTCCGCGCTCCCCCACTGTCGGCTCTGTCCTCTGTCAGCCTGCCTTTTTTCCTCTGTGCGCATTCTTTTACAGCCTACGCAATTTGCGTAACGGTTGTATGCTTCCCCGCTATGCAAATCGCGTAGGCTGCTGCTGCCTGCTGCTCAGGAGGTCTGCAGCCACGCGTCTGTCCAAATAGGAACACAACACACGCGCTCTGCCTACTTCCTGAGCACTGCTCAAATGTTAGTAAAGACGGGACATGCCTTCAGGGTAGGCAGGTGAGGCAGAGCCTCACTCACAGTCACCTGCCATTAAGCCAGCGTTAAAATAATAAAAGAAACTCCCCTCCTGCTCCGCGCTCCCCCACTGTCGGCTCTGTCCTCTGTCAGCCTGCCTTTTTTCCTCTGTGCGCATTCTTTTACAGCCTACGCAATTTGCGTAACGGTTGTATGCTTCCCTGCTATGCAAATCGCGTAGGCTGCTGCTGCCTGCTGCTCAGGAGGTCTGCAGCCACGCGTCTGTTCGAATAGGAACACACGCGCGCTGTCTACTTCCTGAGCACTGCTCAAATGTTAGTAAAGCAGGGACATGCCTTCAGGGTAGGCAGGTGAGGCAGAGCCTCACTCACGGTCACCTGCCTTTAAGCCAGCGTTAAAATAATAAAATAAACTCAGCTCCTGCTCCACGCTCCCACACTGTCGGCTTTGTCCTCTGTCAGTCTGCCTTTTCCTCTGTGCGCATTCTTTTACAGCCTACACAATTTGTGTAGCGGTTGTATGCTTCCCCGCTATGCAAAGCATGTAGGCTGCTGCTGCCTGCTGCTCAGGAGGTCTGCAGCCACGCGTCTGTTCGAATAGGAACACACGCGCGCTGCCAACTTCCTGAGCACTGCTGGAAAGGTCGTCAGAGCCTCAGAGGCCCTGACAGAGCAATGGAATAGCTTGGACCGATGGGAAAGCACCATTGGTCCAAGCCATTCAAAAATAACACCTGCATTGAAGGCTGGCATCTGATTGACAGGAAGGGGCCCAGGCAGCTCCCCCTGCTTCCTCTAGTGGCAGATACAGACTTACAGAGTATGACAGGGGCACAGAAAAACGTTTTTTCTCTATCATTTTATTTTATTTTACAACTAAACACAAACTGCAGAAAGTTAGTTAATTTATCTGTGTATATCTGGCTCTGACCAGCCTCACCCCATTGACCTCACCGCACGTCCCTCAAGTAAAGTAAAGTTAAAAACTTATAGAGGAAGGTTAATAAAGGCTATACAGCCCTACCTAGCCCTAATGTAACTTTGTAATTTAGTATGGCTATTTAAATCATTTCAATAAAGATTGCAAAGTTGCAATAATTTAAGCTTGCAATTGAAGTTTTTATTTTACGTACTTTGATTTTTATGATGTGAAATACTTTGCTATAAGCTACTAATGAAACAAATCTGTTAGATTGCAGCTGTACCGTCAGCTGAACCTGTATGCACAAACAAAGCATACCTATCCAGGCTGTATCGTACACAAAATGCTCGAAAGCGGCATTTTTCGTAATTTTTCGATTCGATTCGATATTCGATTCGAATTCGAAACTAACAGCCGATTTGATTCGAGATTCGATTCGAGTAAAAATTTATGATTCGCAGGTACCTACCGAAATGTCCTGCCATTCGGTGGTTTCATGCGGCAAATTTATTCAGGAGAATCCCATAGACTTCAATGTTAAAAATATTCCCGTTTTAATTCAATATCTAATAAACCGTTCATTATAAAATTCTGCAGCAAAAAGTCTCTTTATTTATAGATTTTTTAGGATACTTTAAGCATTTTTTTTTTTTTTTAGTTTACTTATTTTTTCTGTAACAGTCCTCTTTATTATCATTCCCTGGACCTCCTGTGTAAATTTCAGACATTTTCGCTCAGTAGTTTCTTTGCAACTACTTCTTAGTTTCTTTCTCAGCGTTTCATTTTCACAGATTCATACAAATGGTTTTGCTAATTTATTCACTGCCTCCTCTGCGTCTCAGCTGCTTCGGCTCTGTGTGATTCGGCTCCTGTTCGGCTGCTTCGCTGCGTGTGATCGGCTCCTGCTCGGGTTTTTCGAAGGTTAATCCAGATGTTTTTGCTTGTTTGCGGCATGCATTCGGTGGGTTTTGCGGTTAGTTTTCGTCAGGTTTGCGGTAGCTTTTCCCTGCAATTCGGGGACCCTGTGGTGCTTGCTGAATATACCGCAGGGTCCCCGAATTGGGATCGGCAAAAGGAACCGAATTGAAGAGAACGAAAAGTCACCGAACGTGCGGTGACTTTTCGAATCTCTCTGGATAACCCTGAGTATCATGAGTGACATGAGGAAAAGCCAAGCGTCTACCATTTATGGACTTCACAATCAAAGGAGTCTCCCTCTCAACCAGTGGTACCAGATGTGTAGCCACAAACCCTGAATCGAAAAAATTACCTACAGTCCGAGAATCTATAAAGGCTTTGGTATCAAGTATAGTGGTGTCCCAAGCCAGAGACACTGGTACCACAACCATGGTTATTTTTTGTTTAGTTAGGAGACACACAGAAGTCATACCTAGGATCTGTCTCTCTTGAGACCCTAGACATAGTAGTTTTCTGACACCCTGAGTTTGGTCACTTGGGGCATTGCCATCTAAAATGACCCTGCCAGCTCAACATAGACATGACCCTTTATGTAACCTGTCTAGTTTTTCTTCCCTAGATATACCAGTCCTAGTTGCATAGGTTTAAGAACTGGGTCATCTACCGTGGGCTGTACAGAAACAGAGGGCAGTAGGACAGGAACCCCAGAAGGTACAGCGGGCAGTAGTCTATGAGGTATCTCTCTGGGAGTCCTTCTCTCCTGTACCTAGTCATCGACAGCAATGCAGTAGTCAATAAGATCATCCAACCCTTCTGGCAAAGTCATTAGAGCAATCTCAAACATCCTGTTTTCACATAGACCCTCAGTAAAGGCCAAGGCAAATGCCCCATAGGTCCACTGTACAACTGATACTACGGTTTTGAATTCTATAGCATATTCAGAAACCCAGCAGTTACCTTGCTTAATGCGAAAGAGGGCAGTCCCAGCACTCTTTGCCTTTCTGGTAGGATTAAACACATGCCTTAATTCACCAATAAACTCTTCATAATCATATATTATGTTTTTTTTTAAATTCCTATAGTGGCGTAGCCCAGAGCAACGCTTTATCAGATAAGCGATTTATAACCTAACTGACTTTAACTTAATCAGATAAGCAGAACCCTGGATTAAGCTCTAACAGAATATCCATCTGAATTAGGAACCTCTTACAAGCACGTGGGGTTCCATCATAATGTAAAGGCGCTTTCATGCTTACATGCAGTCTCTCTGAGGCAGGAGGAGATGTCTTTGCCAGCAGGAGGTGATGATGGCACCTGGACTGGCTGAGAAAGGATCACATGAACGGCCTGGGCAACCTGATCCATCTGGTGATACTGCTCCTTCTGTATAGCCACGATCTTTGACAACTGGGTAGGTCTGTGGGATCCATTGGCTCTAACATAATCTCACAGATCCCTCCTTGGTCTATGATACTCATCCCTGTATACATTATACTATCTACTCCTCATATCCTTGGATGGTCAGGACAGCTAACTATCTTCAGGGAACCAAGCAACATGTAACCAGCAAGGGTTAACAGACGCCAGAATAAAAGAACAGACTTGGTCGATGGAACAGGGATCTTAGTACCGGTCAGAAGTGTGACAATATTGATACCCAGAGCAGTGAAATATACTATAATTAAGTATACTTAATTATTATTAATTATAAAATCAATGCATTTGCCACAATTAAAAGCCCCCCCACACATATCAATACGCTATTTTAGATCCCTAAAGATCACAGAATAGGAACTTTGTTTTCTGCCCCTGCGTTCAAATGCTCCAACATGATAAAGCTATTCTACACACACAGTATGTTGTGTGCTCAACTCCCATCACTCTCAGGAGGAGCTACTCAGTGGTAGCTGTCAGCCCAAACACTTGCACAACGAGAATAAGTGTTTTGGTCTTGTGCTAAAAAAGCCAACAGTGTCTACAACATGGGATTTTTGGCCATTGAAAGCCCAACCACCACAGCAAAGTAGATATCATGTTGTAGAAAAGAAAAAATAATTGTGGAAAAGAGTGGAGATGTGCATCACTGAAAATTTTGTTTTGTTTCTTTTTTTTTCCAGGTGTTTTTTTTTTCATTTCGGGTCGTTTTGAACCATTTTCGCTTCGATTCGGGGATTCGATATCGATTCAAAATTTAGGGTCGATTCGAAATTTCATATGATTTGGCGATTCGGGTCATTTTGGCGTTTGGATCATGTCGGCGATTCGGTAATTCGGGTGAATCGGTTCAGTTTGGTTTTTCATTTTTTTAATGAGTTATTTGTTTTTTTATTGCTTATTTAAGAATGGGAAGTAGATTTACTACCAATAGAATGAAAGTTCATTTACTTATTTATTCTTTTAAGATTTTTTAAGCATTTTTGGGGTGAAAAAAATGCTGCCATGCAGCACCTCTACAGTATAATTTATGCAGTATATGAATCCGCACACTGCCATGCAGCACCTCTACAGTATAATTTATGCAGTATATGAATCCGCACACTGCCGGGCAGCACCTCTACAGTATAATTAATGCAGAATATGAATCCGCTCACTGCCGGGCACCATCTCTACATAATGTAGCATATGATTTTGCACACTGCCGGACAGCACCTCTACTAACACCCCTGTGTTCGGCTCTCATCCGAACAGCCGAGCGGCCGGAATGTTCGAATACGAACTCGAACACAATGTAAACCAATGGGGGCCGAACACGCAAAATGTGTTCGCAGTTCTCCTAAAAGTATCGGCAGCTGCCGGTACATTTAAGAGACCTGTGGCTGCGGTCCCCAGCCCCCGTAACTCACCTGTCCTGCAGCTGTCCCGGCCTCCTGTTCCCCGGTCCATCAGCTCCTCCGGTCCGTCTGGCCGCGGCTCCTCTCTGCCCCACATGCTGAATGATCTGATTGGGAAAAGTCCTGCGCCTGACCTGGACTTTGCCCAATCAGGGCTCTAATTCAATATTGAGCCCTGATTGGGCAAAGTCCAGGTCAGGTGCAGGACTTTGCCCAATCAGATCATTCAGCATGAAGATGTGGGGCAGAGAGAAGCCGCGGCCAGATGGACTGGAGGAGAAGACAGTCCGGGGAACAGGAGGCCGGGACAGCTGCAGGACAGGTGAGATACGGGGCTGGGGGCCGCAGCCACAGGTCTCCTAAATGTATCATCAGCCGCCGGTACATTTAGGAGACCTGTGGACGCATTTTTTATTATGGAATGTCCGCGGTCGAACAAACAACTAACATCCCATAATGTTCGGCGTTCGCTGAACAATCGAACGGCTGATGTTCGATTCAAACTCACGTTCGAATCGAACCGAACGCTCATCCCTACTCTACAGTATAATAATGCAGCATATGATTCCGCACTCTGCCAGGCAGCACCTTTACAGTATAATAATGCAGCATACGATTCCGCACACTGCTGGGCAGCACCTCTACAGTATAATAATGCAGCATATGATTCCACACACTGCCGGGCAGCACCATTACAGTATAATAATGCAGCATATGATTCCACACACTGCCGGGCAGCACCTCTACAGTATAATAATGCAGCATATGATTCCGCACTCTGCCAGGCAGCACCTCTACAGTATAATTAATGCAGCATATGATTCCACACACTGCCGGGCAGCACCTCTACAGTATAATAATGCAGCATATGAATCTGCACAGTGCCGGGCAACACCTCTACATAATGCAGCATTTGATTCCGCACACTGCTGGGCAGCACCTCTACAGTATAATAATGCAGCATATGAATCCGCACAATGCCGGGCAGCACCTCTACAGTATAATTAATGCAGCATATGAATCCGCACACTGCCGGGCTACAGTATAATAATGCAGCATATGAATCCGCACAATGCCGGGCAGCACCTCTACAGTATAATTAATGCAGCATATGAATCCGCATACTGCCGGGCTACAGTATAATTAATGCAGCATATGAATCCTCACACTGCCGGGCAGCACCTCTACAGTATAATTAATGCAGCATATGAATCCGCACACTGCCGGGCTACAGTATAATTAATGCAGCATATGAATCCGCACACTGCCAGGCAGCACCTCTACAGTATAATTAATGCAGCATATGAATCCGCACACTGCCGGGCAGCACTTCTACAGTATAATAATGCAGCCTAAAATGAAAAACTAACTGAACCAAATGACCCAAAATGATCTGAATCACCGAAATGACCTGAATCACCGAATTGAACCAATTTATCGAATCGACCCGAAATTTCGAATCAACTGAAGTATCGAATCGAATTACTCAAAATTTCTAATCGATTCGAAATATCGTGTGGTCGACATTTCGGATTCGGGATGCCCTCGGAAGCCTGAAAATTTTAAATTTCGTCCGAAAATCGATTTTGTACGAAACAAATTGCACATCCCTAGAAAAGAGTCCACAAAAGTGCATCTTGAAACAAAACATATCTGGGGAAAAATACAAGGTGTCTAGTAGAGAGAATAGCTCTGAAATAAAGTGCACTAAGAAGCTCCAATCAATGACAGATTTATAATTAGGCAGGGTAGGCAGGTGCCTTCAGACGCCTACCACAAGTTTTTACAATTTACTATCATTTAGACCCCTGTATCTCTGGAGCCCTACAGGCTAGAGTGACATATAAGGTATCTTTGAAGTGGACACAGTATAGCATTCCCAGTGATATCAAAAAGACCAGGTTATTTTTCAAGTTTGGTGAAAATTGTGAATGTAACATAGTGAGCAGTTATGAATAAAAATAAAAAAGACCAGGTTTCTGTAAAAATAAAATGATAATATACAGTCAGGTCCAGAAATATTGGGACATCGACACAATTCTAACATCTTTGGCTCTATACACCACCACAATGTAGTTGGAATGAAACAAACACAATGTGCTTTAACTGCAGACTGTGATCGGCTCCTGCTCAGGTTTTTCCGTGGTTTTCAGCAGGTTAATCCAGACGTTTTTGCGGTGACTTTTCGATTCTCTTTGAATTACCCTGTATGTGTCTGTTAATATGTGTGAGGATAGATTATAGATAGGGATTACCTCCGTTTCTTCGGTGGTTATGGGAATTGATCATGTCCCACCAATGCGGAGGGAGGGTGATCGAGCCAATGCATCGCTGAAACGGGAAGCCTTCTGGATATCCACCTTAAATACTCTAGCTCCTATGGGGTTAAATGAAAAAAAAATTGTATATACCCTTTTAGCAACCAGGTAAATCTCTGCTTTGGGATATATTTATATATTTTTGTGTTTTTTCTATTTAATAAGCATGCCTTGAATGTCCTCCATATACAGTCAGGTCCAGAAATATTGGGACATCGACACAATTCTAACATCTTTGGCTCTATACACCACCACAATGGAGTTGGAATGAAACAAACACAATGTGCTTTAACTGCAGACTGTCAGCTTTAATTTGAGGGTATGTACATCCAACTCAGGTGAACGGTGTCGGACTTACAGCAGTTTGCAGATGGGCCTCCCACTTGTTAAGGGACCAAAGGTAATGGGACAGAATGATAATCATAAAGCAAACTTTCCCTTCTTAATACTTGGTTGCAAATCCTTTGCAGTCAATCACAGCCTGAAGTCTGGAACGCATAGACATCACCAGACGCTGGGTTTCATCCCTGGTGAAGGCCTCTACTGCAACTGTCTACAGTTCCTGCTTGTTCTTGGGGCATTTTCCCTTTAGTTTTGTCTTCAGCAAGTGAAATGCATGCTCAATGGGATTCAGGTCAGGTGATTGACTTGGCCATTGCATAACATTCCACTTCTGTCCGTTCAAAAACTCTTTGGTTGCTTTTGCAGTATGCTTTGGGTCATTGTCCATCTGCACTGTGAAGCGCCATCCAATGAGTTCTGCAACATTTGGCTGAATGTGAGCAGATAATATTGCCCGAAACACTTCAGAATTCATCCTGCTGCTTTTGTCAGCAGTCACATCATCAATAAATACAAGAGAACCAGTTCCATTGGCAGCCATACATGCCCACGCCATGACACTACCACCACCATGCTTCACTGATGAGGTGGTATGCTTATAATCATGAGCAGTTCCTTTCCTTCTCCATACTCTTCTCTTCCCATCACTCTGGTACAAGTTGATCTTGGTCTCATCTGTCCATAGGATCTTGTTCCAGAACTATGAAGGCTTTGTTAGGTGTTATTTGGCAAACTCTAAGCTGGCCTTCCTGTTTTTGAGGCTCACCAATGGTTTACATCTTGTGGTGAACCCTCTGTATTCACTCTGGTGAAGTCTTCTCTTGATTGTTGACTTTGACACACATACACCTACCTCCTGGAGAGTGTTCTTGATTTGGCCAACTGTTGTGAAAGGCGTTTTCTTCACCAGGGAAAGAATTCTTTGGTCATCCACCACAGTTGTTTTCCGTGGTCTCCCGGGTCTTTTGGTGTTGCAGAGCTCACCGGTGCGTTCCTTCTTTCTGAGAATGTTCCAAACAGTTGTTTTGGCCATGCCTAATGTTCTTGATATCTCTCTGATGGTTTTTATTTTTGTTTCTTCAGCCTACTGATGGCTTACTTCACTGATAGTGACAGCTCTTTGGATTTCATCTTGAGAGTTGACAGCAACAGATTCCAAATGCAAATAGCACACTTAAAATGAACTCCGGGCCTTTTATCTGCACATTGTAATTGGGGTAATGAGGGAATATCACACACCTGGCCACGGAACAGCTGAGAAGCCAATTGTCCCATTACTTTTGGTCCCTTAACAAGTGGGAGGCACATCTGCAAACTGCTGTAAGTCCTACACCGTTCACCTGAGTTGGATGTACATACCCTCAAATTAAAGCTGACAGTCTGCAGTTAAAGCACATTATGTTTGTTTCATTCCAACTCCATTGTGGTGGTGTATAGAGCCAAAGATGTTAAAATTGTGTTGATGTCCCAATATTTCTGGACCTGACTGTATATATTTTTAAATTAATGCAGCACTATTGCTCAGTATACAATAATAAAATGATGCTGCACTAACTCACTTTCTCATTCATTTCTCACTCTGCTAGCAAGTATGGAGGTGATGGCACACCACATTGTTTCACCGACAACCTAAACTGTGACACTGCAGTGAGGAGAGATAGAGGGACTCCGGAACCATGCATCTCTGGTTTTTATACCGTATAAGATCAAGTGAGAGTCTGATCTTTACACCATTACCGAATATGACCATGTAATGTGTAAAATTAAAAAAAGGAAAAACATTAAATGCAATTTTTTTTTCTGTGAAAGTAATTAAAGGGGAAAAATGAATTAAGGGAGAGTGAATTGAATTAGAGGACGAGGACCCTGCTGCCAGTCTGCATCTGGAGACCTGGAGTCAGACAGTGAACCACAGCAACAGAGTGAGAGAGGTAGGTAGCAGGATCACAGGCAAACACTGGGAGTGGCAGGCAGTTTGAAATATGTGGGTATATTGACACAGCAAGACCAGGGGGCACCACCAGGTCACATTGCAAATTTGTGCAGTGCCTGATGCCCCTCCTATGCCACATTGCCAAAGGAGGGGACCACACACTCTGTAGATTGGCCCTGTGGCAACAGGAGGGGCACCAGGCACAGCATAGATTGGCAATGTGTGAGGACACCAAACACTCCCGATTGGCATGGCACGGATTGGGTGGAGGGGGCATCAAAACGCAACTTCGCCTGAGTAAACAAAAATGCTTGCACCGGCCCTGGATACCACACACAGACATATACGTATATATCAACACACAGACCTATATATACGTATATATCAACACGCAGATATATATATACACCCACCCACAGACCTCAGACCATATATACACATATGCACATGGGGTGGCATGTGGACAATCTCAACTAAATGTGCCCCCCCCATTTGGCTGATCCCTCCAGAAGAAATGTTGAACCTGACAGAGCAGAGAATATATATATTAATCTCTGCTCTATCGGGTTCAACATATCTTCTGGAGGGATCAGCCAAATGGGGGGGGGCAATTAGTAGCCAAAATGTGTGTGTAATACAAGTCTGGATATATATATTTATAAGAATATAGATATATATCTTATCTATATATATATATATCATACCTGCCCTTACCTTCCCCTATAAATTTGCTAAAAATATACACTCAAAAAAACAAACCACTGCCTGAGACCCCGTGCAACCCACATGCCACCCCCTCTACCTGGCTGAATGTATCTAATATACATAATTAAATACATTCAGTCAGGTAGAGAAAGAAAAAAAAAGTTTTATTTTATGTTCCCGGGGACATTTAAAAATGTCCTCGGATTTTTTTTTTTAGAAATGTATCGCCTTACCTTAGCCTGGTGGTAAGTGGGGGCTCCCTGGATCCTGGTTGTGGGGGGGTCTGCTGTGGCCACAGGTGCAGTGGCTCCCTCCCTGCACTGCCTGTCTCTACCACATGCACCCGGGTGGCTAGCCCGCACTGTCGCAGCTCTGTCATCCAGCGGTTGCATGCTCTTCAATGCTCCTCAAGGGGATCCTTGGGAGTCCCCTGCAGGCTGCCCTCTACAGTGCCTAATTAGAGGGCCGTGTCTGCCTGATGTTTTAGTAACACAAATGTTTTATCCCAATGTTTTAGTATTTTTTAAGCATTTTTTATACTTTTTTCAATTTTATTTTTTAAACTTTTGGCGAACGTCCCAAAAAGTTCGAAGTTCGCGAACTGTCGAACGGCCAATGTTCGATGCGAACTCCGAATAGATCGAACCGAACAGCTCATCCCTACTCCTCAAGTGAGCCAGACATGTCCAGACATGAACCAATAGTGTAAGTTAAGTTGTAATGTTGTAATAACTAGGGATGGACTGCCGGTTCGAATCGGTTCGATGTTCGATTCGAACATCGGCTGTTTGAAAATTCGTGAAGTTCGAACTTTTCGGGCCGTTCGAGGAATGTTTTAAATAAACATAAAAAATGCTTAAAAGATCCTAAAAAATCTGAACATATAGAGACTCTTTACTGCAGAATATTATAAGCAACGGTTTATTAGATATTGAATTAAAACGGGAATATTTTTAACATTGAAACCTATGGGATTCAACATTTCCCACACCTTGCTGCTCAAACATTTCACACACCTTGTTGGTGAAACATTTCCCACACCTTGTTGGTGAAACTTTTCCCACACCTTGTTGCTCAAACATTTCCCACACCTTGTTCGTCAAACATTTCCCACACCTTGTTGCTCAAACATTTCCCACTCGTTGTTGCTAAAATATTTCCCATGGCTTCAAATTGTGAAAAACAATTAGCAAAAGCGGTAAAAATTAGCTCAGCACACAGCGGTGGAATGGTTATAAACTTTTTTTTTACTTTTTTTCCATTGTTTCCTGTCCCCCAAGGCAGTACCCGGACCTCCATACACCTTTTATGGCCAATGTCTTGCATATATGCCCTCTTGGAGGGCACTTTCATTTTCGAACTTTCAAGCCCCATTGACTTGCATTGTGTTCGAATTGTGTTCGAATTTGAATTCAAACTTTTTCCGATGTTCGAGGTTGAACTCGAACCGAACTCGGGGGTGTTCGGACCATCACTAGCAATAACAAGGTGGACATGAATAAAGTGTATAACAGTACAAACACACAGTGGTCTGATAACAGGTCAATGTTTGACAAACCACGACTAGGGATGGGCTGGCAGTTCGATCTGAACATGAGTTTGATTCGAAGACTGGTTGTTCGGCGAAATTCGAACTTTTAAGGCCTTTCACAGAAAATTGGAAAAAAAAAAATCACATTTTTTAAAAAAATGCTTAAAAGATCCTAAAAAATCTAAATATATAGAGACTCTTTACTGCAAAATATTATAAGCAACGGTTTATTAGATATTAAATTAAAACGGGAATATTTTTAACATTGAAGCCTATGGGATAAAACAATCTTGTTGCTAAAACATCAGGCAGACGAGGCTCTCTAATCAGGCGCTGTAGAGGGCAGCCCGTCAGGGCCTCCCAAGGATCCCTTGAGGAGCAGGCGGCTAGTGCAGGCTAGCCGGCCAGGTGCATGTGGCAGAGAGGCAGCGCAGGGAGGGAGCCACTGCACCTGCAGCCACGACAGACCCCCCCCCACAACCAGGATCCAGGGAGCCTCCACTGACTGACCACCAGGCTAAGGTAAGGCAACACATTTCTAAAGAAAATAAAATCCGAGGACATTTTTAAATGTCCCCAGCAATATAAAATAAAACCTTTTTTTTTTTTTCTTTCTTTCTAATACTCACCTGATTCCTGGATCCACCAAAAAGCGCAGCCTTCCGTCTCCCACGCTGTTAGACGCTGCATACACTGGCGCGCTGTGTGAAGCTTCTGAGAAGATACGCTATTAGTGTAGAGGGAGCGATGCAAAATACGCAGCCGGCTTCCTCGCTACACTAATAGCGTATCTTCTCAGAAGTATACTTGTTACTTACCCTGCTTGTTCTGAGGACCCGATCTGTTGCCGGATTTGCCTGCCATTTGACTATTCTCTCTGTGTACTCCCTGCCTGTTCTGTTTGCCTCCTCTTGCTACTGGTGTGCGCCGATTCTTACCATATACAGCAGCGCAGTACAAGTGCCTAAACATTACTGACACGGTTTTGTTATAACAACTACTCTCGCTCTGCACCCCTGTCTGGTATATTCAGCTGCTTGTTACTGCTGGTGCGCTTCCATCCTGCCATATACTATACCGCAGTACAAACATATATTGATCTCAGTCTGTGGTGTATATTGTTGGTGCTGTCTCCCTGGCCTGTGTGGCTGCTAGAGGTTATGTTTAGTGGTCCCAAGTCCCGACCATCCTAAGGATCGGAGGGCTAGAGGTCTGTTACCAGGTCTGTCCTGGGGAATCATTACAAATATGGGGTGAACACCGCAGCAAATGTTAATGCTCATGAAATTTTAATGCACCTGTTGTTACTTTCATCCGAAGCCTGCATAAGTTTCACCATAATTTAGCCAAAAAATAACTGAACTTGTTCTGTGTGTCTTAAAACGTCTCCTCTTGTCATACAGGCTGCCGCCCCAAGCAGTTGTTTATGAATAGATTTAAGGAAAACATTTACCGTCATTTGAAATGTCATTTTTTTCTTTTTAAATGTTTCTATACATCCGACAAATCTGCCACTTCACGGGCAGGTTATGGGGACATTCTAGGCACGATATTTGAAGGAATTTTTCATTTTTATTCTTAACCTTTATTTCATGGAAAAATTACTGTTCCTTTAAAAACTTCTTTGTTTTAACTTTTTATCCTTGTTTCCTGTCCCCCAGGGCACTACCTGGACCCCCATACACCTTTTATGGCAAATATCTTGCATATATGCCCTCTTGCAGGGCACTCTAAAAATCGAACGTTTGAGTCCCATTGACTTGCATTGAGTTCGGATCGTGTTCGCGTCCGAACTCGAACTTTTGAAATTGTTCGAGTTCGAATGCGAACCGAATGTGGGGGTGTTCGGCTCATCCCTAACCACGACCATTCAAAACGTAACTATGTCAATATTCACATATAACACAAACACCCTGTACCCTTATAGACACACTGTGACTTGGACATAGTAGAGGGTTGGGAAATAAAATTACATGACCCCCCCCCAAGAATCTATAGTCCCACATCTCCCAACCATAACGCCAAGTCCAGGTACCTCCAGTTCAGAGTGATTCTTATCATAATAAATAAATAAATGAGTGAAATAAATGATACTTTGACCGAATTCACAGCAAATGAGCCAACACCCCATTGTTTTCTGCCTCGGACACAACAAAGTCAATCAGCGCAGGACGCAGGGATTTCATTTTCTGTTTAATGTTAAAATATAATAAACATTTGTATGCAGTGTAAGTGTGTGTTTTATATTTTTTAAATGGCAGTGTACGTGGCAGATTAGATCTGAATTTCTATCTATATCAGGGTCTGCCTGTGTATATGTGTCTATGTGCCTGTTTATATATATATATATATATATATATATCCTCCATATCGTCATATTCATATTGGTGTCTGACCATTTGGGAAGCGTATCCCTGTGTCCACAGCTGGTGAGGAAGACCTGCTAAAATGTAATTAAAATGGTTAACTTTCTCCCCTGGGGGGAGGATATAACATGTAGCTGTAAAATGGAATGGCGTTTGTACACTGACATAGTAATCACACCTTGGGAGCCAGCCAGGCACCAAGATTTAGACCCTATCTTCAAAGACAGGAAGCACATCCTTGATCTCTAAGGGGGGTCTGGGGGGAAGAGGGACACCTTTGGGCAATTAAAGATTAATTGACATGCTCTGTAGAAAAGGGAACTCTGGGATATGTAGTGCAGGAGGCTGGGCCATTTGTGGGTGTGTTGGAAGGATCAGGAAGTGTATACATTCTGAAAACTGGCCATGTGCTGTGGCTGATCACTTGGGGTACATTCGAAAGAGGACTGATTGGTCCATGTTTCTATCTCCAGGCTCCAGGAGACCATCGATGCTAGCTTAATGAGTAACTCTTCGTAAGTAATTGCTCTGTGGTTAACCCTTTTCTTTTATTTGCTGTGTAGTGTGTAATTAATTGATTTATTCTAGTTATAATTTTTCCTTTAACAATGCACTGTGATTTTTCTATATCATAAATAAAACGTATTTAAGTTCTGCCTTTGACTGATGAGATCCACGCTAACTAAGAGATTGGGAGTATTGCTATTTGCTTTAAGCTCGGTTATATATAAGAAATTGCGAGTTGCGGTTGTCAGAAGGCAGGGATTGTGGGATCTGTAGTCACTGTCAGAGTCTAGGGTAGGCAGATAGTGCGGCTACTATGCCCTGCGTCTCCTGTTGCGATGCGCGTAGTGTCCATGAGGACTGGTGGCAGCGTTACTAATAGAGTAGGAAAGTGAGCTCAGGGATTGTGGGAGACATAGTCATTACCCGCTTCAATAGAAGACTTGTACTGCATTGCAATCCTGGGATCAGTATATTGCGCTCTACGTGCCTGTTGTGAGAGAAAGTGTGGCCGGGACGGGTAGATAAGCGCGTGTGATTATCTGGGTCTAGGATAGATAGATAGTGAGCGGCTTTACCCGACGTCTTTCGCAGCAGCGCGCGTAGTGGTCGTGACAGTGTAAGTGTGTGTTTTATATTTTTTAGATGGCAGCATAAGTGTGTGTTTCATATTTTTTAGATGGCAGTGTAAGTGTGTGCTTTATATTTTTTTAGATGGCAGTGTAAGTGTGTGTTTTATATATTTTAGATGGCAGTGTAAGTGTGTGTTTTATAGATATTAGATGGCAATGTAAGTGTGTGTTTTATATATTTTAGATGGCAGTGTAAGTGTGTGCTTTATATATTTTAGATGGCGGTGTAAGTGTGTGTTTTATATTTTTTAGATGGCAGTGTAAGTGTGTTTTATATTTTTTAGATGGCAGTGTAAGTGTGTGCTTTATATATTTTAGATGGCAGTGTAAGTGTGTGCTTTATATTTTTTATACGGCAGTGTAAGTGTGTGTTTTATATTTTTATACGGCAGTGTAAGTGTGTGTTTTATATATTTTAGATGGCAGTGTAAGTGTGCGTTTTATATTTTTTAGATGGCAGTGTAAGTGTGTGCTTTATATTTTTATACGGCAGTGTAAGTGTGTGTTTTATATTTTTATACGGCAGTGTAAGTGTGTGTTTTATATATTTTAGATGGCAGTGTAAGTGTGCGTTTTATATTTTTTAGATGGCAGTGTAAGTGTGTGCTTTATATTTTTTATACGGCAGTGTAAGTGTGTGTTTTATATTTTTTAGATTGCAGTGTAAGTGTGTGTTTTATATATTTTAGATGGCAGTGTAAGTGTGTGTTTTATATATTTTTATACGGCAGTGTAAGTGTGTGTTTTATATTTTTAGATGGCAGTGTAAGTGTGTGCTTTATATTTTTTAGATGGCAGTGTAAGTGTGTGTTCTATATATTTTAGATGGCAGTGTAAGTGTGTGTTTTATAGATATTAGATGGCAGTGTAAGTGTGTGCTTTATATATTTTAGATGGCAGTGTAAGTGTGTGTTTTATATTTTTAGATGGTAGTGTAAGTGTGTGTTTTATAGATATTAGATGGCAGTGTAAGTGTGTGTTTTATATTTTTAGATGGCAGTGTAAGTGTGTGTTTTATATTTTTTAGATGGCGGTGTAAGTGTGTGCTTTATATTTTTATACGGCAGTGTAAGTGTGTGTTTTATATATTTTTATACGGCAGTGTAAGTGTGTGTTTTATATTTTTTAGATGGCAGTGTAAGTGTGTTTGGTTTGTCTGTTTCTTGTTTCAGAAAGTCTCTCACCTGTGACACAACAGTAAAGTTTATCTAAATACCGTAGATTGTAAGCACCTCCATGCACAGATAGAATCAGGCCGATGATAACATCTCCATCTTTATAACTCCCTAAGTCTTCATACGTCTCAGTTAGCTGCAGGCTGCACGGCGAGGCTGAATCCATATTAGCAGGTGTGAAGAAGAGGAGGATGAGGCACAGCAGCATTTTATATAGAATAGCTGAAGCTGCGGATCTAAACAGTCTCCTCTCAGATTAGAAGCTGCAGCGTGGCTCAAATGTCAGATCAGAGAGTATCCCGAGCCATGGTGCATCACATGATCCAGTGCCACGGCAGCATCTCCGTCTCTAATATGTGCACCCAGATTATCTGCCCTTTAAATACATAATGTGATGCACTTTACATAGAATAGCTGAAGCTGCGGCTCTAAACCGTCTCCTCTCAGATTAGAAGCTGCAGCACGGCTCCGAGTGTCAGATCAGAGAGTACCACGAGCCATGGTGCATCACATGACCCAGTGACACGGCAGCATCTCCGTGTACAATATGTGCACCCAGATTATCTGCCCTTTATATACATAATGCGATGCACTTTATGGCGTGCTGTGTGTAATTGCATGTATCCAGGGAGAACCATTCTGGACTCCGCTGCTCATCTTTTCCCAGAACGATTATATCTGTTTTTAGTGGTGTCCACATAATGCTGGAATACAGGCTGCATAAAATAATTAGCTTTTATTAAATATAGTAATTCATGACATACTGTATCAACTATTTGGCTGAAGTTTCGTCACTTGTATCTTCTGCCATGTTAGTCTATCAGTATAGTCATATGCCGGTAGATCCATGTCAGCCGTCACCGCTGTATCTGTTAAATATTAGGGCTGTGCATGACTTTTTTTTTTTAGTCTTTTTTTTCGTTTCGGGTCATTTTGGTCTGTTTTTGTTTTGTTTCAGTTAGGTTCGGATCGCATTGGTGATTCGGATCATTTTTGTGATTCGGATCAGTTGATTTTCCATTTTTTTCTAGCTCTTTCATTTTTATTTAGTGGTTATTTACTTGGTTATTTACAACCCTTGAAGGTTCGCTCTTATAACTACTAGCGATCGTATAGATACTATGAACATGCAATAACTAGTCCTGCTGAATAAATTCATAACGATTACTGGAAGATAAAAGTGGTAGAATCAGGATGATTTCGTAAGCGGTACCAGAAGGGTCTTCTATATAGACTCTATTATTTCAAGTCTGAAAGGTAGAGCTTGGAAGTGCCAAGTTTATATATAGGGTTATTCTCTCTGAGAATTTAAGAAATCACTTTGTAAACCCAATTTGTTCCACCTATTATGGCTGTTTTGCTTACATAGATTTGTTAATGCTTATACCCAATTTATCCTTGTGAACTGTTTACAGTCTTAGGGCATTTGTCAAAATATCTGTCCTACCAATTTTTTCTACCACACGAACTGTCATACCCCGCTCTCGGCACCGGCCGCCATGTTGGGACACTGGGGGTACTCACCTGAAGTCCCTCGTGGCGCGTCGCTCCACGCTCTCTGCCCGCAAGCAGGAGAGAGCTCGAGGTCTGCCCCACGCCGCCGCCAGGATCCGAATGCCGGAAGCGCGCACGCGTGATCGCATGCCTTCCTAGGAAACGAACTTGGTATTCTGGTGCCCTCTGCTGGTAGTTTACAGGTACAGCATGACACCTGCACTGGAGATCCTCGTATGCCACCAATTAACCTATCAAGTACTCAGGTATCCCAGCTCCACCTACGAGTCCCAAGTGAACGGTGTTCTTATGATCTTCTGAACCCTATTTAAACCTGCCGCCTTTCTCAGTTCATTAACCAGGTAATACTGTGGTTTCGCCGCTCCAGTTATCGAGTGTTCCCTCTTTGTCCCTGTTCCAAGTGAATCCTGAGCTCCAGCTCCTATACCCAGGCCTGCTCCTGCTTCCACGTTACCAGCTCAAGATCCTGCATCCCGGTTGATTCCGCTACCACGGTACCAGCTTCAAATCCTGCATCCCGGCTTGCTTCCGCTATCATGGTACCAGCTTCAGATCCTGTATCCAGGCTACCTCCATGACCACGGTACCAGCTCCAGACCCTGTATCCAGGCTTACTCCACGTTCATGGTACCAGTTTCAGATCCACAACCCAGGCTTGTCTCAAAGACCACAGCACTCGTTACCTTCTTCTACAACCCTTTGTTCTGGACTTTGTTTGTATCACTTCTAAATCCGAAGACCCTTACTCGCAATCCTCCGTTATGGACTTTGTTCTAACCAAGAATACCTTTTTTGACTAATAGTCTTTTGTTCTGGACTTATATTCCTTTTTATCTCAGTAAATATCCCATTGCTTAAATATATCTCCTGGTCTCCTTCTTCAACGACTTGCCATTGGGTTCCATACACACAACACTATACAGGGGTCACAGCCTCTGCCCTTACAGAATAACCTGGTTCATCATGGAACCCGCAAGCCCGAACAAAATCCTTGCTGTACATACGGAACAGATGGCAGCGCTAACCAAGGTGGTACAGAACCTACAGACTGGCCAAGAAGCCTTACTCCACAAGGAAAGAAGCCATGCTGAGAGTACTGCATTGCCTCCATCACCGTCCGGCTCTATGACATAGCAGGTAGACCTACCCGCTCCAGAGCCACTATGCATGAACGGTTTGCCGGTGACCGTACGAAATATCGTACCTTCATCACCGCATGTGAACTCATGTTCTCTCTTTGTCCACGTATCTATGGATTGGACTATGTGAAGGTACGGTCAGCCATCTCCTTACTGTCTGGGCCTCTACAGGAATTGGTCTTTCAGTTGCTACGTGAAGGAAGCCCCTTACTGACTTCCTGGAGTTCCTTCGTCCGGGCCATGAACCCTGTCTACAATGATCCTCTGAGGTCTTCTGCCGCATTGACTACCATCCGAAACCTAAGACAAGGAAGGCGACCAGTAGAGGACTACATCTCTGAGTTCCGAGCGGTGGCAGCCGACACAGGCCTGAATGATGTGGGCCTTAAAGATCACTTTCGTCATGGTCTCTCTGAACAACTGATCGAATTGGCTCGCATAGGAGTACCTGTTTCCTTGGAGACCTTGATCCTCCAATCTCTGGTCCTGGATCAACGCTTCAGAGAACGGCGTCAGGAGAGATCCACCAATGCTCCTTTACCATCTCCACGATGACACGAGCCTTCCACTGTGTCCTCTTCATGATCGACCTCCTCTTCCTCAAGCCCAGAACCCATGGAGATAGGCGCTATAAGAGGCCCACTGAACGCAACAGACATCGCACCCAGAACCTCTGCCTGTATTGCGGTCAACCAGGTCTTCTGTTACGTGACTGCCCTACACGACCATCACGTCCCTCTGAGAGAGGTAAGAATCATCCAACTGTCGCCTCTCTTCAAAGTGTGGTCGGCTCTGCTTCTACTCACCTAGCCATTCCTGTCACCTTACAGTGTGGAGATAGAAGTGTCAACTTGAATGCCATAATCGACTCCGGAGCCAGTAACAACTTCTTTGACCTATCCCTTGCTACCTCCTTGGTTGTTCCTACCCAACTGAAAAAGAAACCCGTACCTCTGCAAATGGTCAATGGAAGCACCCTATGCACCGGTCCCGTCACTCACGAAACTACTCCCTTCTGCTGCTTATTGGAACCAAGCACAAAGAATATCTTCAATGGGTATCGTACTGGGACTTCCTTGGCTTCGCACCCATAACCCTTATATCAATTGGTCTTCAAACTCCGTCTCCTTCCCCTCCTGTCATTGCCGGGTCGTCTGCATGAACAACTCCAAGTCCGAGAAGATCGCTTTTTCCACCTATCCGTCTTCTGCATTGCTGGCTAAGTACACGGAATTCCAAGACATGTTCGAGAAAAAAGGGGTTGACACACTTCCTCCACACAGAGAGTACGACTGTCCTATTGACCTCCTTCTGGGAGCAGCCATACCCCATGGACGCATTTACAATCTGTCCGTTCCCGAATAACAGTCTTTGAAGGACTACATAGAAGATAGGCTTGCAAAAGGATTCATACGCCACTCCACGTCTCCTGCCAGAGCTGGCATCTTTTTTGTTGGGAAATGAGACGGCGGCCTTCGTCCCTGTGTTGATTACAGAGCACTAAATGCAATCACAGTACGAAATAGCTACCTGCTCCCACTGATTCCCTAACTGCTCGATAGAGTGAATGATGCGTGTATCTTTACCAAGATCGATCTCCGAGGAGCTTATAACTTGGTCCGCATGAAAGAAGGAGATGAGTGGAAGACAGCCTTCCGATCCCGATTCGGCCACTTTAAGTATCTCGTCATGCCGTTTGGGTTATGCATCGCGCCAGCCACCTTCCAGCATTTCCTCAATGACATCTTCCGTGATGTCCTGGATACCTTCCTGGTGATCTACCTCGATGATCTCTTGGTGTACTCCCGAACCATCCAAGAACAACATGTTCGTCTCGTACTGTCCCGTCTTCGTCAGCACAAGTTGTATGGAAAAATCGAAAAAAGCACCTTTGAGAAATCCTCAATAGAATTCCTGGGATACATCCTATCACCAGGACATGTTGAAATGGATAAAGCCAAGGTTAAGGCGATTCTAAAAAACCTGAAGAAAAAACAAAAAAAAGGGGGATTGAGGCCAATAGGTACTTTAATAAGGATTAAACCTTTAAACTAGTATGCACTAAGAAAAACTGAACAGAAGGTTCAGAAAAGAAGTACCGTAATTGCACCGTATTAGGCTCTGGAGGAACCTTACAGAAATTCTATATAATTAATTTTATTGGACGCACAAAAATAATAATCAAAAAAGGCACACATCTTAAAAACATAAACAATGTGAAATATTGCTGTGATATTGTTACAATTCTTATAGACAGGAATAACACTGGGATTTGCAACAATCCCTGCTACAAGGGTATCACTGTGACTGGTGGTATACTAAGGGTGGTGGCAACACTCTAGCGATAGGACTGACTAAACAAACTAGCTAAATGTTGCCAGAGTCTACAAACTTAGAAATTCGAACAAGAATATAATAAACAGTTCAACTGTAGATATTGCTGTATTGTATTAAGGTCAGTCAGTTGGCAATGAATAAAGAAACTATCCCAAACTGATAAAGATCCTAAATATGGATAGTTAACTCTTCATAAGTATATTCACCGTTGCCATATAACTATATGGTTAATTCACAAAATATGGTAGGAGATCCATCAGGCGCTCAACACAGAATTGCGGAACCCATTTGTAAATCAATATAGGAACTCTAGTTCAATGCTTTATGTAAGCAGATGGTGAAAAGAGTAATAGACCAAATATTAATTATTATTCATGGATCAATTATGATATATGTATGTATATTTTAATACAATAGCGATTCATTACAATGGTCCCATATAGAGGCCTTCTGGTAGTCAACTAAACCCCTCCAAAATAGAGATAGATGTATCATATATAGATTCCACTACATGAATTCGTAAATTCGTAAATGCGATATCAAACAGATGTCATGGTATGTTAATAAATGCCATATATAATAGAAAGAAAAATGGCTTTGCGGATTCACAGAGAAATCATTCAGCCGTTACTCAGTCTAATTCGCAGACTAAGTCATGTGATGCTCTATTCGAATACCGGATTTATTCATCATATAGTTAGATGATTTTCATCAGTTAATTTAAACAATTGCTTTAGCTTGTGATCAGAGGGCAAGTTGCCCGTTTCAGTAGTGCCAGTCCCCAATAAATTGATTTTCAACAGGGATATAATATTCCGCTAGTAGATATCATACGCTATGTATGTGAATCATTTGCTTTGATTGTATAGGTATACCTTTTAGTAATGGGCTAACACCGCTTATATAAGTGGGACCTTATTAGGAATGTATTACTCCACTTATAGCTCAGATATAAAAGATTGCAGCAATTGTATAAACAAAACTTCTCAGCTCATCATCAAAAGGCACCACAGCTTGCATAAATGGATCCTTGTATCATTGGCATGAGTATACATAATGCACATGGAGCATGCATGAGTTAAATCATAAATTAAGGCAGAACTTTCCAGTTAGCAGCACGCAAGAACACCAAAGACAAGAATCTCAATTAATAGTTGTCAAAAATTGCAAAATTGCAGCCACCAAGACGAGATCCAAACAGAACCACAGATCTCAATTCCTTGATTGTCAAATTAAAGTTGAATTAAGTCAGATCGCCTCTATATGGGACCATTGTAATGAATCGCTATTGTATTAAAATATACATACATATATCATAATTGATCCATGAATAATAATTAATATTTGGTCTATTACTCTCTTCACCATCTGCTTACATAAAGCTAAAAGGAAAATCTATGATGCACGAGGATTGATTCTATATAAGTGTCAACCTTGCATATCTCTGTAAACAGCACAGCCACTATAGATAAAAAACCTCCAATTTATTGGCATCAAAAAAATTCACCATCCGAGAAGAGGAGGCGACATAACCAAAATTCTGGGATGCGAGGAAATGTGTCTGATATATGAATTCGATACCCTGACTCCTGCTGGCCTCAACGCAGAGTTCGAAATTTGCCATTTTCTGTGACTAGAAGAAATGATTAAGACACCAAGAGACTAGCGAGAAGACACAAAATGCATGCTCTACCTTCACCCTTCCTTAAAAGATACGACATCGAGATTCCCCTATACGAACATCTGCATATCTCAAGGCCTTAAGGTGCATCACAACCCGATCCAATTAGAAACCCTCACGGGCCGCTGTCGTAATGCAACAGGCCGTGGGGGAACAAGTGAGAATTGCCATAGGGAAACAGATTGCTGATGCCAAGGAAATTGCGGCCACCGAAAACAGACTAACCACTTTCTGGTATAATTCCTCTAACACTATACCTATACCTTTAACTATTGTGTTATAAACCCATGCCCAGGCTCCCGCTTGCAGTGAATCTGGAGAAATGGGATCCCACATGACTACGATGTATATATGTGTGTTACCAATAACTATTGGGGACAGGAGTGTGGCAGCTGGGCATCAGTGGGTTGGAATACTGGGGTTTCCTGGGGACACAAGCCACAAATCGCCCTAGACAGAAAAGATAATAATGGTAAATCACTTCTTGCTCATATGACACTTAAAATGGCCCGAACACATGCCCCAAACATGAATTACAGGAGTCAGATGATAATGGGGAGGTTAGGCCTAGAACAGGGGCAACGGCTCTGAAACTAATCTTAACCCTAGTAAATCCTGGACCCGGGGATGCAGGGACCTACATTCTGGGTATGTGGAAAAAAGGGGGGTCAGAGAATTCTCGGCGCCTGGGAAAATTCTGCCTGCGAGACATGTACCTTGCCCCGGATTGGGTCCCTCCTCATCAACCTCCCAACCCCCTTAATCACCACATTATGATCTCTTCCAATGGTATAGTGGCCATCGCTAATCCCACGTTCGAGGATACTATGGCCATTGAAACAGGATACTCAGAGATGAATGTTTGGTTAGAATGGATGAAATATAGCATTCAGTCCCACAACAGGACCAATTGCTGTGTGTGTGGTAGTGCTAGGCCTCATCTAGGTACAGTACCTCTTAATATTCCCAAGGATATCGAGGAATGTTTTCTCAGTTTGTTTACCAACAACACTCTAAATCACGATGCTTGTGAAGAATGGAAGTCCAAATACCCCCTCCAGACACAAAACCCCAGACTCTCAGAGGGTATCACTATCTACCCCGGGAACTACAACTGTTACTCCTCTTGGGGGACCGGTGGCCGGGTGGTTGGGAACTTCACAGAAGGTTATTGTGCGCTGTACAGCGCTGTGGATAAGGAGAAAGTCAAAACCAGGTGATATCCCTGGGAGATGTCTATTGGATCTGCGGCGACTTGCGAGTCCCTTCGCTTGGTAGGTGCATGGGATGTGAGTGTGCTCTGGCTAATAGCCCACACCCCCGGACTCACTAGACAAAGGAGAGAGGCGAAACCCGTACCTGGCAGTTTCGACCCACATGTCTATATCGATGTCATAAGAGTCCCAAGGGGGGTGCCTGATGAATTCAAAGCTAAAGACCAGGTAAAGGCGAGATTCAAATCTTTAATCCCCATGATAACCATCCAGAAAAATGTTAATTGGATTAATTACATCTATTACAATCAGCAGAGGTTTGTAAACTATACCCGAGATGCCCTCCAGGGTTTGGCCGACCAGCTAGGCCCAACCTTCCAGAATCGCATTGCCCTCGATATGCTACTGGCAGAGAGGGGTGGGGTATGTAAGATGCTATAAGGTACAGGTGGCTCCTGTTGCACCTTTATCCCGGTTAACACAGGCCCTACTGGTAAGGTAACTAAAGCCATTAAACATTTGGAAGACCTGTCAGAGGAACTGAAGAAGAACTCTGGTATTACTGATCCATGGGATCAGTATTTTAGTTGGATGAGTGGCTGGCAGAAGCTCCTCACACAAATAGGGATAGTTATCCTGGTACAACAAAGGTTGTAGAAAAAACTGTGGAGTCCACTACCGCTGTTATGCTTAGTCACTTATGTGGGGAAACTGGGGAGGACATTGACACCTCTTATGTAACCTACACTTTATGGAGATACCCGAAAATGAGACTTATGAAAAGCTACACCCTATAGTGATGCAGCAACCACAGAGTTACGAGTCTATTCACCCCCTCCCTCGGGACACTCGTATCTAAATTGACTTGAGATAAGGTTTGTGACCAATTGCAAGATGAGTTGTAGTCCCGAATCTTGACCCACCAGTCTCGACCACACCAAAGTCCGAATTACATAGGGGTTTGGCTCAATATGAGCTTCTCGTCTCAAACTTCAGTGAAAATGGGAGATGGCTGGCGAGGCTGGCGAGACTATTAGGGGAACGGATAAAGGCGCAGCTCGTCTCCAAGGGGACACTTGAGAAATGTGCATTTTTAGGGGGGACTGTTATGGACAAGAATATGTATCTGTTTTAATAATATTCAAAGGCCTAGAAAAATGCTCATTTAAGTAGGTAATATGTCTTTAAGAGCTGAATTAATAAAACTGTCTTTTCAGAGAGAATCAAAATGTATCTTGCGCAACTCTGCTGTCTCAACAGAATAGCTAACCACAAGTCATGAGGAATCTTATTTCGGTATCAGAAGCAGGGTGTGGGCCATTTTGTATCCTGGAACAGGACATCCAAACACCCATGATGGAGAAAAACGACTGACGATCGTCAATGACGCATGATACCGTGACCTTTGGAAATAGCTGATATTTGATTCTCGTTTAGTTAATAAAATAATATGTATGTGCACAATTTTATGCTGAAGTTGATTAAAATGTTAGTTGACTCCCATATAGCTGATGACGCGCTAAACTGGCATATAAATATGTATCAATCCTATGATTCAATAAAGGAGAGGCTGCATAGACCAATTCGTTGTCTGTGTGATTTCTTTAAGTGCGCACTTGACTTACCTGATTCTCCACCGATTAGAACAGAGACTGGCATCTGAAGGACTGATATTGTCCATTTCACAAGTCTGTTAAAGATTGTGGACATTCTGCTATCTCAAGTCTGCTAAAGATTGTGGACATTCTGCTATTCCAAGTCTGCTAAAGATTGTGGACATTCTGCTATTCCAAGTCTGCTAAAGATTGAGGACATTCTGCTATTCCAAGTCTGCTAAGGAATTGTGGACATTCTGCTATGCTAAACTATTCCGTGGATATTCTTCTGTTCTGCTAAAGAATTAAACCTCATATGTTTAAAACTCATTAAACTTTGCTGAATATTTAAATTCCTGCATATTTGGTTCCTTTCCACAACTCTGATGCTGACACCTGCATGGCTTGAGGACTCCATATTAGATTCCGAGCACTCTTCTTAATCATTGCAGTGATTGGAGCAACCACAGAGGAAAAGTTTTTGCTAAACCTCTGGTAATAATTTGTGAACTGTCAGGTATTTTCATAAGAAAAACAAAATGGATGCCTGTAGCCATCTTGTTTAATCGTATATCTATATTTTTATATGATTCTCAACTCTCACCTACGTCTAGGATGAACTTACATAGATTTTTTTTTAGTAACAAGCTCATTTGAAGGTAAATGTGTTTAAAATATAATCGCTGGACATAAAGATGATATAAAGTGTCTTTATATGACATATGGATATAGACTAATTGCTAGACCTGTCAGAAAAATGTATAGGTCTGTTATATATATTCTGTTAAATGTATTTCTATACCCGAAAAGAAAATATCTATGTTAAAATATATATGCAACAATATATATATAGCTATGCAAGTATATCTATGTTATACAAGTACATATGTTTAATCAATATATATTTTATATAGTATCACGATAAAATAATAGTAACTCCAAGATATTTTTGTAGAGTATAACTATAGAACGGTAATTACTGAAGAATAGAAATATTCTGCTGATTTAACTGTAAAGGAATGTACCTATGTTAACTGATAAGAGATTAGAAGTACTTTAGTACAACCTTGGCTAGTAGAGAAAGAGGGATCTTTAATATTAAATCAAATTTGAAAGGAGAGACCCAAAGTCTAGAATTGAATATGAGGTCCTTTGTTTAACGAGATAGGAGTAGGATTGATCTATGATCTCTGTCATATGATTCAAAAATAGTAGAATTAAAAAATTACAAATTTTTATTTGAAAATCAAAACTGCCATCTTGTGGTGTAGTAAAGGTTGACAGTTTTCATAGACATATACTAAGATGAGATATGCAAAATAGAGACGTACGTAATTAGCGACGTGGAATTCCTCTATAACTGTGAATACAGAATGAGAGAGATCATCATTGCAGGTCTTTACACACAATGCATTGATCATTACACATCATTTCAATTCAGAACACACTTCACTTCTCCCTCTTGTGACTTCAAATTTTATTTCTCACTCTCATGCATTCATCTCTCACTTATCCCAAGAGCATTCTCAAGGAGATGCTAAAAGACACTCTCACAAAGAAACAAAGAAACTAAGATATAATATTACATAGTTACATAGTTACATAGTTATATAGGCTGAAAAAAGACATGCGTCCATCGGGTTCAGCCTCTCCCACATAACCTACTGCTGTTGATCCAAAAGAAGGCAAAAAACCCAGTCTGAATGCTTGCCAATATGCACATACTGGAAAAAATTCCTTCTTCCTTATATTCTCTCACATATTCTGCAATTTATACATTATATCCACTGATAACTAAGGAGATTGAACGCTTGAATCCAGACTGGACAGGTAATGTATGGAAAGCAAATTTAATTGGAAATAATTTAAGATATACTGTATATATATATATATGTGTATATATCTTGCAATGAATATAGACTGAGATCTGTCTCAGATTATTGTTAGATCGGAGACTGACATGTTTCTAACCTGCAGTATAGAAATATGGGAAGCATCTAATATATATATATAAGAATATAAATTGTCCTAAAGTATTTGTTGCAATGGTATATATATTATAATTAGAAGAACTATTGTGATCGAAGTATTAAGCAGGGATTTTATAATCTACAATATAAAAAGCAGAAGATTAGAAGCTTAATTCTTGATTAGGGGAGGAATCACTAAATACGTTTTTATTACATATCATTCTAGAAATAGAATAAGTGATAGCTCATCTTTTGTTGATCCAGGTAGCACAGATATATATATATATATAATCTATATCTCTCTCTACAGGATTACTAGCTTGTTTTAAATATTGGTTTGCTGTGAATACATGTTAATTGTTTTCTTTAAGCAGGATGTTTATTAAGTGAACTAACCATATATGCAGTTACTAACAGGATAATATATGTTAAAAGCTAGAAATCTGTGTGCTGATGAATGATGTTGTGTTTTATTAATCTTTGATGGTGTTGTGAGTAGGGATGGGCTGCCGGTTCGAATCGGTTCAATGTTCGCATCGAACATCGGCTGTTCGAAAGTTCGCGAACTTCAAACTTTTCAGTCCGTTTGCAAAAAGTTTGAAACATTTTTTTACATTTTTTTTAAACAAATGCTTAAAAAATCCTAAACAAAATCTAAAAATAAAGAGATTCTTTACTGCAGAATATTATAAGCAACGGTTTATTAGATATTGAATTAAAACGGGAGTATTTTTAACATTGAAGCCTATGGGATAAAATAATTTTGTTGCTAAAACATCAGGTAGAAGAGGCCCTCTAATCAGGCACTGTAGAGGGAAGCCCGCCGGGGCCTCCCAAGGATCCCTTGAGGAGCATGCGGCTGCTGTATGACAGACCTGGGATTATGCGTGCTGGCCGGCCGGGTGCATGTGGCAGAGAGGTGGCGCAGGTAGGGAGCCACTGCACCTGTGGCCACGGCAGACCCCCTTCATAACCAGGATCCAGGGAGTCCCCACTGACTGACCACCAGGCTAAGGTAAGGAGACACATTTCTAAAAAATATAAAATCCGAGGACATTATTAAATGTCACCGGGAACATAAAATAAAACTTTTATTTTTCTTCTTACTAATACTCACCTGATTCCTGGATCCACCAACAAGTGCATCCTACGGTCTCCCACGCTGTTAGAAGCTGCATACACCGGCGCGCTGTGTGCAGCTTCTAAGAAGATACGCTATTAGTGTAGAGGGAGCGATGCAAAATGCGCAGCCGGCTTCCCCGCTACACTAATAGCGTATCTTCTCAGAAGCTGCACACAGCGCGCCAGTTAAAGCTAGCGTCAGACTGTAGAGGTGCTGCCCGACAATGTGAGGATTCATATGCTGCATTAATTATTCTTCTTACAAATTTGGTTACTTAACCGGTTTGCATTTGGATTGTAACATTGTGACATCCAGGGCCCCGGGTGGCAATTGGGGGGCCCTGGACGCATGGTGCCGCCAGCTGGCTGAATGCCAGGAGCTCCGGCGGCACCCGGCGCAGCTGTGAGTGATCAGGGGACAGGGCACAGCGTGATGACGCACAGCCCCCGGGACCTTTAAATCAGGAGTGCACGCTGTCCACCTTGCCTTGCCGTGGAGTTTCATTCCCACATTGCTAGCTTTGTCAGTTTGTTACTTGTTCTGAGGACCCGATCTGTTGCCGGCTTTGCCTGCCATTTGACTATTCTCTCTGTGTACTCCCTGCCTGTTCTGTTTGCCTCCTGTTGCTACTGGTGTGCGCAGATTCTCACCATATACAGTAGCGCAGTACAAGTGCCTAAATGTTGCTGACCCGGTTTTGTTATAACAACTACTCTCGCTCTGCTCCCCCGTCTGGTATATTCCTCTGCTTGTTACTGCTGGTGCACTTCCATCCTGCCATACACTATAGCGCAGTACAAACGTATATTGATCTCAATCTGTGGTGTATATTGTTGGTGCTGTCTCCCTGACCAGTGTGGCTGCTAGAGGTTAGGTTTAGTGGTCCCGAGTCCCGACCATCCTAAGGATCGGAGGGTTAGAGCAGTGACGTGCGGTGAGGTCAGTGGCTGGTGAGGCACTGGCTAGATTGTGCAACATGATAACTTTATGTAAAATACAGTTTTTTTTAATGTCTGTTTGTTAAATTTTTCTCACATTGGAGAAAGGGTGCTTAAGACAATGGCATAGAGGGCTGTTTGTGTGTGTGCATATATATAGCATTGTAAAGGTATAAAGAATATAATGGAGTTATGATGAAATTAAATAGAGTCTGGGTGAAAGGTAAAAAAAAGTAACACTGTGATATAAATAACAATTATAATAATATCACTTATAGAGAAACAGATTTTATTGGTGAATTTGATTATCAAAAAATTTCAAGGTTTTGAGAAAAGTGGCACAAAATGTTCAAGCAATTTCTGTGAAGACAGAGAAATGATAGAGACACATGCAGGGAAAATGTATAACCTAAACAGAATCTATAGAGAAAGGGGTGAAAGAGGGAAAAGGGATAGAGTAAGATACAAAAGAATGAAGAATGGGGATTCAATAGACCGTGGAGCAGGAGAAGTGACAGGGGATGACAGAAGAATACAGAGAATATGAAGAAAGGACACAGACAAAATATATAGAGTATTAAAAGAAGGGTGTGATAGTGATGTGTGGATGGGCTGATAAGGGAGAGATAAGCAGGTTCTGTTCTATGGGGACACGGAGGAGAGAGGGACTGATGAGGAAAGGAGGGGGGTAGACAGACAAGGGAGGGATGGAGGGGCAGAGGGAGGGATACAGGGATGAGAGTAGGGAGGGGGAGCTAGAAGTCAGGGGGATGCAGTGAGAGAATCAGGCAGAGCTGAGTGAGCTCAAGACCGGGGAGCAGTGGTGTATTTAGGTTTTGTGCTGCCCTAGGCCTGACTAAACTCGTGCACCCCCTAATTTAAATTTGACGTACCCCTTCCTGTCAAGGGCACACCTCTTCCTGGTTAATCCCTACCCTTCCTATTTAAGCTCCACCTTTTCCTCTTAGAGCTCCGCCTTTTCCTCTTAGAGCTCCGCCTTTTCTTCTTAGAGCTCCGCCTTTTCCTATTTTATATTAAAAGTGGATACCAAGTGCCTACTTGTATATTTTGCTGCGGGGCAGGGGAGGAGCTATGGAGGGAGGAGAGGGGGATTTTTATTCTATTTGATTTTATTCCGTATGCAAACGCCATGCTCCGCTGCTCGTTGTTTGAGAACACAGCTCAAAGCTGACACACAGTGACAGTGGCACCTCCTAGTACCCCCTAATGACACCCCAATAATCACTGGTATCTGGGGCGGCCCGCCCTCCACCACTCCCCTAAGTACACCACTGCTCTGTGATATGCTCACACACAAGTTTGGCGAACTTCCAGCAAGTACGGTGCTGTTTGAAGGCATTGAAAATCCCCATAGAGAAGTAATGGTTAATCTATTCAGAGAACACCAAACAGCAGAGAAATGGCAGTGAAATGCCTTGATGTTCGGTAGTTTCAATCTGCAGGTTTATTCAGGCGAACCCCATATGTTTCAATGTTAAAAATATTCCAGTTTTTATGCAATATCTAATAAACCATTTATTATTTTAATCTGCAGTAAAAAGTCTTTATTTATTGATTTATTTTCTTTAGTACCTTTTAGTCATTTTTCAGATTTTTTTCGGCAAAATCTCCCCCCTTTTTTTAATAGCAGTTTTTCTTTTTTCTGTAACAGAACTTTTTATTATCAATCATAGGATCTTATATGTAAATTCCAGACATTTTCGTTCAGTAGTTCTTTTGAAAACCGCAGGCCACGGGTTTGCGGTGGCAGTATTCAGCGGCTGACTCCATTCACTTTGGGGACCCTGCTGTGAATGGTGTGAAAAGGGTGGGGAAATTTTATTCCCAGAAGTGCAGGGAACTACAGAACACCAAACTGTTAGCGTCATATCGGTGCTCTGTGAGTAACCCATTTAGTGGTGAGATTTTTTGCTGCCCCCTGGAAAGTGAAAGCCTAGGCCTTGCCTACCCAGGACATACTTGAAAATTAGTGAAATCTCAATGTATCCTTCCTGGTAAAATACTTTGCAAAAGTATTTTTTTTTTTAGGGGTGGGGCCACCTGGTGCAGGCCGCCGCCCCCTGGAGAGTGCCGACCTAGGCCAAAATACACCACTGCTGGGGAGAGATGTTTCACAGACCCCCTGTACACCAGACCAGCCCCTTGTGAGCAGCCAGAATCAACCTCCTCCTGCCCTGAGCCCAGGCTTTCCTCTCCAGCTTCACTGCTACACCAGCACAGGCCACAGCTGTAAACAGGCAGGAAGCTTTCCCATCCGAGGGCACTGACCAGCTCTGCCACTGCACTGTAACAAGGATCCCTAAAACCAAGACCTCACTGCTGCTCACACCCTCAGCTCCTGCCTGAAGCCCAGAAACCCTCACATTAAAGTTACAGCTTAGTGAGAGCCCATAGCTGGAGGGACACCATCTGCCTGCATAAAACACTGTACCAAAAGAAAAGAAAGTAAAGCATACCTGCCTGCCAGTGCCTGCCTGTCCCAGAGAGGGTTGAGCTGCTGTGTGGTCCCTCGTGAGCACTGCTCCTCCTCCAGCTGCTTCCCGCTTGACTGGCACCGGCGCGCTGTGTCACGTTAGGGTGTAGGAGGAGCTGGAGCCAGTGCATGCTCAGCACAGGCTGAGCCCCCCCAGACTGATGAGGACAGTCACATGACTGTCCTGCATCAATCAAACCATGGGGAGCTCAACCTCCAATGGTGGGCGTTTTAAGAAAAAAAAATAGCTTGAGCCAATGGAGCTTTCCCATTGGCTCAAGCTTTCATTTGCTATCATTGCCTCTGGAGGCACTGATGAGCATGCCTGCCTGTCACCAGCCTGGGCTTCACAATCAGCGTAGCATTCATGCTGCGCAAATTGCGTAGATTAGGCTGGCTCAGTGCTGCCCCCTGCTGTCTGTGTATTGAATCACACACACAGCAGCCGAAAAACTGTTAAAGTGAAAGTGCAGGAGAAAAAAAGGAGGACAAAATGAAGCAAAGCACAGCGAGGGAGAGAGGAGCAGGTGAGTATGGACTTTTTTCAGTAAATGACATTTTATCTCAGTTTAAATACACACACACATCACATGTCATTACAACACCATGAGCACATTAATTTACTGGAATGGCAGGGGACGCTCCGCCTCTCCTGCCACCCCTGACTGCACGTCCCTGGGTTAGAGGTCTGTTACCAGGGATCCTACCAGGTCTGTCCTGGGGAATCGTTACAAATATGCGGTGAACGCCGCAGCAAATGTTAATGCTCACGCAAGTGAGAGTTAACGTTTGCGTTAAGAGCGTAATTTTTCCCACTCGTTGTTGCTCCAACATTTCCCATGGCTTCAAATCGCGTTTAAACATGAGCAAAAGTGGTAAAAATTAGCTCAGTGTACAGAGGTGAAATGGCTCAAAAAAATGTTTTTTGGTTAAAAACGCTTTTTTTTAAAATTTGTTTTTTACTGTTTCCTGTCCCCCAGGGCAGTACCCGGACCCCCATACACCTTTATGACCAATATCTTGCATATTTGCCCTCTTGGAGGGCACCTTAATTTACGAACGTTCGAGCCCCATTGACTTGCATTGCATTTGAATTGTGTTTGCGTTCGAAATCAAACTTTTTCAAATGTTCGAATGCGAACCGAACACGGGGGTGTTCGGCCCATCCCTAGTTGTGAGATTAAATCATTTTGTATAAGTAATAAACATATATATTTTTATCTAAGCTGGTTGGTTCGATTTTTCAAAACAAAGCATATACAATTGAAAACAAATTTAGGAGTAAAGTTGGAGAAATACAAACGATATAAGTTTATTGTTGTTTATATCTCGTATAAGTTTCTTACCTGATGAATATCTCCCACAGAACCCCAGAAACCTCTGAATGGCTTTTAACCCCTGAGGCAGTGGCCATTCCCTGATGGCGGAGAGTTTCTGAGGGTCCACTTTAAACCCATTGGAACTTATTATGTAACCAAGAAAATGAACAGACGTGATATCAAAGAGACATTTCTCAAGCTTGCAGTATAACCCATTTTCTAACAATCTTTTAAGAATGGTACGTACATGCATATGATAGGTTTCTACATCAGGAGTAGGGATGAGCTGTTCGGTTTGATCGGTTCGGAGTTCGATTCGAACATCGCAAGTTCGCGAACTACGAACATTTCCGCGTGTTCGCCGCATGTTCGCCCACAATGGACCATAATGCACTTTTCCACTGGCCTGAAGCTTGTAATTGGCTACAGCCTGCACCTAACCACAGTTTAGGTGCAAAACAAATGCAAGACTATGCCAATCATGGCTCAGAGTCCTGATTGGGCAAAATTTGCCCAATCATGGGCTCACAGAGCTAAGTCCCGCAGCACACTATATAAGGCGTCCCTTGCAGCCCCAGCACGTGTTTTTTGAGCGGAGAATGTTAGTGTGTGTTCCTACTGCCAGCAGCTATTGGGAGGGGGGGTGGTCTCATTTCTACAAAATATCTGGGAATTGTGGTAATCTGTGTGTTCTCACTGCCACCAAGTATTTTGGGGGTCAGTCATTTATACAAAATATGTGGGAATTGTTCTAATCTTTGTGTTCTCGCTGCCACCAACTATTTTGGGGGTCAGTCATTTATACCAAATATTTGGGAATTGTTCTAATCTGTGTTCTCGCTGCCACCCATCAGGGGGTCTCACTGATTTGTAGGTGGTTTCTGGGAATTGTAATTTGGTCTTGTCACTGCCACCCATCAGGGGGTTTCACTGATTTATAGGTGGTTTCTGGGAATTGTAATCTGTGTCTTGTCACTGGCTGCCAGCTATCAGGGTGTCTCACTGAGTTATACCAGAGTTCTGGAAATCTTTAATCTTTATACCAGAGATGAATCAGAGTTCTGCAGCATATCTCCAATTTTTATAACAGAGTTCTGTATATCTTTAACCCTTTCAATGCGGAGGACGCGCTCAGCGCGTCCTCCGCATTACCGCTGCTGTGCGGAGGACGCGCTGAGCGCGTCCTCCCATTGGGGTCAGCGTTCGGCTGGGTTACGGCCGATCGCTGGCCCACCCGGTGCGGGCTGACATCCTCGATGTCAGCTGCGCATCCGGACCGCAGCCGCCAGAATTAGGTGTCATCGCGGCAGCGCGATGACACCTAATTCAGGCGCCCCCCCGCATGTGCGGAGGAGGCGCCTGAAAGGGAGGGGGGAGGTCCTTCGGACCTCTCTCCCTCCCGATCGGCGGCTCTGCGGGGTTAACCCAGGCATCATTTGGAAGGGCACAGCCTGCCCTTCCAAATGGTGCCTGGCATTAACCCCTGGGGAGCTGGATCGCGAATCGGCGCTTAAAAGCGCCGGTTCGCGATCCTTTCCCGGAGCTGGCCGACATCTTGGATGTCGGCCAAGCCTCCGGGAACTCCCCTGAGGACTGGCGTCATCGTGCGTAGCACGATGACGCCAGTCCTAGAGTTAACCCCTAACTGCCAACGGTGGAGATGGGGAGTTCCAATGAACTCCCTATCTCCCGATCCGTGGCAGTTAGGGGTTAATGTTAATGTTAACATCATTGTTCACATTATAATTGCAATGGGAACAATATTGCTACACTAACAAACCAAAAAAAAGGAAAAAAAAATGTTTTTTTTTTTTTATAATTTTGTTTTAAAATATATTTTTATTTTTAATTTTTATTTTTATTTTTTTTTAAAAACTTTTTTCACATTCAAGTTTGGTATTGTTGGAACGGCCATGCTCTGGCCAATCCGGCCAGAGCATGGCCGTTCCAACAATACCAAACTTGAATGTGAAAAAAGTTTTTAAAAAAAATAAAAATAAAAATTAAAAATAAAAATATATTTTAAAACAAAATTATAAAAAAAAAAAAAACATTTTTTTTTCCTTTTTTTTGGTTTGTTAGTGTAGCAATATTGTTCCCATTGCAATTATAATGTGAACAATGATGTTGCACTAACGATTTTTTGTATGCGGTGCGTTTGTTAAAAATCGCGTAATTTTCCCCCAAAAAAAATGTAACGAGACCCCATCTCTAATTTTTTTAACAAGCGCACCCCATACAAAATATAACCGCAATTGCTCGCATGTTAAAATGTGAAAAAAAACACTTTACACATTGTAAATTATTGAAAATACATATTTTATTGCATTTTTTGTTATAATATACAGACATGACATAACGTATACATATAATAATGACATATTATGAATCTACTGAGTCTGACGGAAAGAACGATATATAATATGTCTGGGTCATATACTAAAATAAGCCTTAAAAACACGTTTAAACATGATGAGCAAAACCGGTAAAAATGACCTCAGCACAGAGGCGGGAAAAGCCTCCGCAGCGAAAGGGTTAATCTGTAATTGCAATTGCAAAACCTGTCGCGACACTCATCAATGAATCACTGGCAACTGGATACATACCTAAACTATGGAAGACTGCGAGAGTGGTACCTATCCATAAAAGTGGTGACAGTACTTTGGTATCCAACTACCGTCCAATCTCATTGCTCCCCGTTATGTCAAAATGTTTGGAAAAATGTGTGTACACATAATTACGTGATTATTATCAATTTTCAAACTATTTAACCCCAGATCAATCCAGCTTTCGTCCAAATCACTCAACTGCAACCGCTCTTTTAAAAGTTTGCAATTATACCCAAGCTGGCATGGAACAAGGAGACCTAACTGGAGCCATCTTCCTTGATTTTTCCAAGGCCTTTGACACCGTAGACCATGGCGTCTTATTACAAAAACTTAAAAACTCTGGTATTGGTGATCACACGCTAACCTGGTTTGAATCATATGTAACCAACGGATCGCAACATGTGTCCATCTCTGGCAGCTCCTCCCTCCCCCTCCCAGTCACGTGTGGAGTACCCCAAGGCTCAATACTCAGACGCCTGCTATTCACATTATTCATAAATGATCTGCCCAACGTCTGCAAAGCCTCAACTGTACACATGTATGCAGATGACACTGTAATCTATACCAGCAAACCAGATCTCCCACAGCTGGAGGCCGTGCTGCAAGAACAATTCACAAAGGTAGAAAAGTGGATCACAGGTAACAAACCTTTTCTAAATACTGACAAAACTGTAACAATGCTCTTTGGAACAGCACCTAAACTACATAAACTGCAAAATCCCCATCTACATGTCAGGACAAAATAAAATGGCACGCTGACCACAGTCACTTCTCTCAAATATCTAGGTATGTGGTTAGACCCAACTCTATCCTTTGGCCCCCAGATACAAAAACTCTCATCCAAACTTCACCCCAAACTAGGTGCCCTGTACAGAAACAAATCCTGCTTGAACCCCGTGGTAAGAAAGCAGATTGTACAACAAATGCTTATGCCGGCAGTTGAATACGGAGATGTAGGGTATGCAGCGGCCCCACAAACACACTTTCAAAAACTTACTACATTGTATAACTCATTCTGACGCTTTGTGCTACAATGTAACTACATGACCCACCATTGTGACATGTTAAGAGAGCTAAACTGGCCGTCGCTGGAATCTAGACGCACCCTTCACCTTTCCAACATGGTGTTTAAGAGCTTCTCTGGGAAGCTGCCACCCTACCTGAATAGGCTGCATCCCCTAGCAGTTCCCTCATCCTATAACCTCCGATCCAGGACTTGCACCTTATTTGCAATACCACAATACAAAAAGAAAGTGGCTTGATCCTCATTTTCCTACAGAGCACCGCATTTATGGAATAACCAGCCAGGCACCATCAAATCTTCCCCCAGTCTTAAGTCACTCAAGAGCTCCTTACTAGCATACTTTGGTACAGAATGCACCTGTAAACATGTAACATAGTAACTATATTACTTAAATATTTATTTTCAGTGTTAATCTTTATATTTGTGTTTTGTTTTTAATATCTTGCATTTATTACTTTGTACTTCTGTAACCACTGTCAAATTTCAATGCTCTTGAACCCAGGACATACTTGAAAACGAGAGAAATCTCAATGTATCCTTCCTGGTAAAATCCTTTATAAATAAATAAATAAATAAATATATCACTCACCATGTCAGAAAGACCAAAAAGGACAGGCAGACGCTCCCAGGCACAGATAAGAGGGCAAGCAGCCTCTGAGTCAGGAGGCTGTGCCTCTGGTCGTGTGGACGTGGTGCATCCTCTGCAGGGGCACACTTGTCCTTTCTAACTGGTGCTGGCCGTCTTAAGCAGCAGCAGCAACATACAGAGGATTTGGTGGATTGGCTAACCAGGCCTTCCTCATCCTCTGAGTCCTCTGTCAGCCAGGCTTCTAGTGCTTTACAGTCCACCTCAGCTGCCAAAGCATCTAATGCAGCCTCCATGTCCACAGCTACTCCTACCGTAGCCTCACTATCACAGACGGAGGAGTCAGCTGAATTGTTTGACTACAATGACAGTGACATGCTGCTTGATGCACAGCAACTACAGTTCTCTGATTCAATCTCTGAGGTTGAGGAAGGGAGTATAATCAACCTAGAGGAAGGGGGTGCCAGTGACACACAAATAACTGGCACTCATGTTGCCCCACCAGCTGCAGCATACTGTCAAGTTGGCTCCAGTGACGAGGAGATAGGGGGTGATGACAATGATGATGAGGTCACTGACTCCACCTGGGTGCCTGATCGAACACAGGAGTCAAGTGAGGAGGAGGAGGAGGAGGCACAACAAAAAGGAGGCACAACATCCTCTATGACCAACCGTAGCACTAGCCAGTCCAAGGCATCAGATGTCAGAGCTGCTCAGGTGCAGAGCGCTGTTGTCTCAAAGCACACATGCAGGAACTCTGCTGTCTGAGAGTTCTTTAAGAAATGTGCAGCAGACCCCACCGTTGCTATTTGTTATCTATGTCAGATGAGGCTCAAGTGTGGGAATGACACCGGAAGCTTGAGTACCACGTGCTTGAGGCGACATATGACCACCTGCCACGCATCCTGTTGGTGCAAAACTTTGCATGGGTCCTCCTCACCTGTCTTTACCCCCACTATATGTCCTGCCATGTTATTGACTCCAACCTCCACTGACAGGGATGATGCTACAGTAATGGATGTACCAGGTCCTTCCTCACAATGTGACAGCATCCCATCAACTGAAGATTTACGCAGTCAGATTACGTTGCCCCAGCTGCTGCAGCGTAAGAAAAAATATAGTCCCAACCATCCACAAGCACAGCGTCTAAATGCCAGCTTAGCAAAATTACTCGCATTGCAGCTGCTGCCTTTCCAGCCGGTGGACTCTGCTTCCTTCCGTGAATTTGCTGAATGTGCTGTACCACAGTGGCATGTTCCAAAACGCCATTACTTTTCACGGAAGGCCATTCCAGCACTATACCAGCACGTGGAAGATAATGTTATGGAGTCATTGGAAAAGGCAGTCAGCAGCAAGGTGCATGTGACTTTAGACACATGGTCCAGCAAGCATGGACAGGGCCGTTACATTTCCTTTACGGCACACTGGGTAACTCTGATTGCAGCTGGGAGGGATCCAAGATGGGGCTCTGTGCTGGAGCTTGTTCATCCACCACGCCTCCAGAAAGCTGCTTGCATGAGGTCTGTCTGCTCCACCACCACCTCTCCCTCTTCCTCCTCCTCTTTCTCTGTCTCTGGTGAAGTGGCAGTTAAACCACCGCGTGACAGGGGCTACTGAATGGCTCAAGCAAAAGATGCCTTACTGAGTTTGAGCTGGTTTGTTTAGGGGACAGGAGACACACCGGCCCAGAAATTCTGTCAGCTCTGCAGGGGCAGGTGCAGAGATGGTTAACACCATGCCAGCTTCAGCTGGGAATGGTCATCTGTGATAATGGCAGCAACCTTCTCTCCGCCCTACGCCAGGGTAAGTTGACGCAAGTACCATGCCTAGCACACGTCCTAAATCTGGTGGTACAGCATTTCCTAACCAGGTACCCATGTCTGGCAGAGCTTCTCAGCCAGGCCAGAAAAGTCTGCAGCCACTTCAGACGGTCATTCCCAGCAAGTGTTCACCTGGCAGAAATTCAAAGAGAATTCCACCTTCCCACAAACCGTCTTACCTGTGACATGCCCACCAGGTGGCACTCGACATTAGCAATGCTGCAGCGTCTGCACAAGCAGCAGAGGGCCATCAACGAGTACCTGTGTGAGTATGGCACAAGGACAGGTTCAGGTCAACTTGATTTTTCCCCCCGCAGTGGCTGATGATCAAGGATGCATGCACTGTACTGTCACCATTTGAGGAGGCAAGGAGGATGGTGAGCAGGAATAGTGTATGCATCAGTGACACAATTCCTTTAGTGTTCCTGCTGGAGCACACTCTGTGGGGAATTATAGATGTGGCTCTAAAGACAGAGCAGCGGGAGGAAGAGGAGGTCTTACCTAGCTCTGAAGGCCCCAGTCTTTCCGCAGACAGCATTCCAGCGGGTCCTCAGATCAGACAGGAGGAGGATGAGGAGGAGGAGGAATATTTAAGTAGTGGGGGCATTGAAGGTGGGGATTCCTCAAGGGGGGGTTTGTGTGCCCAGAAACACAAGGACTAGTACGTGGCTGGGGGAAGGAAGTGCACGATGGGGTGATCCTCATTGACCAGGAAGACTCGGAGGCTAATGCCACCTCCAACCTACGCTTCATGGGCTCCCTTATCCTGCAAAGCCTGGTAAGGGACCCCAGGATTCGTGCTATCAAGGAGAGGGATCATTACCGGTTGGCAAGTCTTCTTGATCCACGATACAAGGGTAAAGTTGCAGATCATCCTGCCCGCACAGAGGGAAGACAGGATGAAACAACTTGAGGATGCTCTAAAGCTACACTTGTGTAACACCTTTCCAGGCACTGATAGATTACCAAGTGCTGACAGATGTGCTTCTGAGGCTGAGGGTGATCAGAGGAAGAGCGGTGAAGGCCGGGGCCGCTTGACTGATGCCTTTTTATTTTTTTTTAGTCCACGACGCCCAGGGATGTCAAATGTAGGCACCCATTGCCAGCGTCTTCACCGTATGGTGCAGGACTACCTAGAGGCAAGGGCAGACCTTGATTCCTTTACAGCAGATGATCCACTGGCTTACTGGGTGTTGATATTGGATCACTGGCCAGAATTTAGCCAATATGCTATGCAGCTACTAGGTTGCCCTTCATCCAGTGTGCTCTCTGAAAGGACGTTCAGTGCCGCTGGAGGTTTTGTCACAGACAAAAGAGTGCGTCTGTCCACCGACTCTGTAGACCGTCTGACATTTATAAAAATGCATCAGTCATGGATCAGCAGCTATCAATCCCCTGATGCTGACGTAATGGAATAGATAGGGGATCTCTTCTGCATTCACAAAACCTCCACCACTGCACTCTTCCACAATACCACAAAAGGGTTACGGTGTGAAGGCACTTGCTGCCACCAAAGGCACAATATTTGGCTGCACTGACACTGACGCCTATATTACCAGATTTATAGCATTTTAATTTTTTGGACCGCAGGGTCCAACCCTGAACTCTTCCACAATACCTCAGGGTTGTTCAGAGAAAGGTGAAAACCAGGATTATGGCAGGAAAAGAGAACAATCTGGACCAAATAGCCGATTTGGAAAGTGAGATAAGGCTAGAGTCAGACTAACGCATTTTTCACAGCGACCGTGAAAAAGTGCGTCCGAACGTATTGCCTTATTTTTTCACGGAATGCGCGAAAACGGTCATACGATGCGCATTTTTGTGCGTGATTTTTTACGGATCCAAACCAGGAAACTTTGGGTGTCTGGACGATAGGTTGGCCGGACATGAGCAGGGTCTGACGTCTCCAAATCACGCACACACGCCGCTAGTGGACGCACCGCACTCTGTACGTCCGTACTAGCGGTTCTGAGTTCTCGAAAAAATGCGTTCATTTTCCACTTGCGTTGCGCAGCCGGACTTTCGTGCGACCGTACTTCGTATATTGGCTGTCATTGCCCGTCATTTGATGCTAGTGCAGCCGTGATTAAGTGTGCCTAAACGCATGTTAAAAATTCGCTAGTCTCACCCTAGCCTAAATGGGAGAATTTTTCTGGTTTGGCTATTTTGACCTAGAATTTTCCATTCTCCAGTCATTCTCCTGCTTTTCACCGCCAAAAAATCAGTAAACTTTTTCTGCGTGTCCGAAAATGTCTCCTCTTTTCATACAGACTGCTGCCGCAAGCAGTTGTTTATGGCTAGATTAAAGGAAAAGCATTTACCCTCTTTTGAAATGTCATTTTTTGGTTTTTACATATTTCTATACATCCTAGAAATCCTCCACTTCACGGGCAGGTTATGGGGACCTCCTAGGCACGATATTTGAAGGAATTTTTCATTTTTATTTTTAACCCTTATTTCATGGAAAACTCACTGTCCCTTTAAAAACGTTTTTTTTTTACTTTTTGTCCTTGTTTCCTGTCCCCCAGGGCACTACCCAGACCCCCATACACTTTTTATGGAAAATATCTAGCATATATGCCCTCTTGGACGGCACTCTAAAAAACGAATTTTCAGCCCCATTGACTTGTATGGGGTCCGAGTTCGGGTTCGGGTTCGGACCAGAACATTTGGAAAGTTCGGGTTCGGCTTCGAACTGAACTGGGGGAGTGTTCAGCTCATCCCTACTCCAGAAGGCGTATTTTGTTTTGTTGAAGCCATTCTTTTGTTGAATTACTTGCAGTGGCGTAGCGTGGGCTGTCAGCGCCCGGGGCCAGCCAAGAATTGTGCGCCCCCCCCAACCTGTGGACACGTTATCGATATTGCCCCAGCTCTCACATGAATATTGCCCCAGCCAGCTCTCACATGGATATTGCCCCAGCTCTCACATGGATATTGCCCCAGCTCACACATGGATATTGCCCCAGCTCTCCCATGGATATGCCGCAGCTCACACATGGATATTGCCCCAGCTCTCACATGGATATTGCCCCAGCTCACACATGGATATTGCCCCAGCTCTCCCATGGAAATGCCGCAGCTCACACATGGATATTGCCCCAGCTCACACATGGATATTGCCCCAGCTCACACATGGATATTGCCCCAGCCAGCTCACACATGGATATTGCCCCAGCCAGCTCACACATGGATATTGCCCCAGCTCACACATGAATATTGCCCCAGCTCACACATGGATATTGCCCCAGCTCATGGGATGTGCCCCAGCTCATGGGATTTGCCCCAGCTCACACATGGATATGCCCCAGCTCACACATGGATTTGCCCCAGCTCATGGATTTGCTCCAGCTCATGGATTTGCCCCAGCTCTCACATGGATTTGCCCAGCTCACACATGGATTTTCCCCAGCTTACACATGGATTTTCCCCAGCTCACACATGGATAATGCCCCCAGCTCATGGATATGCCCCAGCTCATGGATTTGCCCCCAGATCATGGATTTGCCCCAGCTCTCACATGGATTTGCCCCAGCCCATGGATTTGCCCCAGCTCATGGATATACCCCCAGCTCATGGATTTGCCCCAGCTCACACATGAATATGCCCCACTCATCACACATGGATTTTCCCCAGCTCACACATGGATACCCCAGCTCATGGATTTGCCCCAGCTCATGGATTTGCCCCAGCTCATGGATACTGCCCCAGCTCATGGATTTGCCCCAGCTCATGGATTTGCCCCAGCTCATGGATATACCCCAGCTCATGGATTTGCCCCAGCTCATGGATATACCCCAGCTCATGGATTTGCCCCAGCTCATGGATTTGCCCCAGCTCATGGATACTGCCCCAGCTCATGGATTTGCCCCAGCTCATGGATTTGCCCCAGCTCATGGATTTGCCCCAGCTCTCACATGGATTTGCCCCAGCTCATGGATTTGCCCCAGCTCATGGATTTGCCCCAGCTCTCACATGGATTTGCCCCAGCTCACACATGGATTTGCCCCAGCTCACACATGGATAATGCCCCCAGCTCATGGATATGCCCCAGCTCATGGATTTGCCCCAGCTCATGATTTGCCCCAGCTCTCACATGGATTTGCCCCCAGCTCATGGATATACCCCCAGCTCATGGATATACCCCCAGCTCATGGATTTGCCCCAGCTCACACATGAATATTGCCCCAGCTCACACATGAATATTGCCCCAGCTCACACATGGATATTGCCCCAGCTCATGGATTTGCCCCAGCTCATGGATTTGCCCCAGCTCATGGATACTGCCCCAGCTCATGGATTTGCCCCAGCTCATGGATATTGCCCCAGCTCATGTATTTGCCCCAGCTCATGGATTTGCCCCGTCTCATGGATTTGCCCCAGCTCATGGATACTGCCCCAGTTCATGGATTTGCCCCAGCTCATGGATATACCCCCAGCTCATGGATTTGCCCCAGCTCATGGATTTGCCCCAGCTCATGGATACTGCCCCAGCTCATGGATTTGCCCCAGCTCATGGATTTGCCCCAGCTCATGCATATACCCCCAGCTCATGGATTTGCCCCAGCTCATGGATACTGCCCCAGCTCATGGATTTGCCCCAGCTCATGGATTTGCCCCAGCTCATGGATTTGCCCCAGCTCTCACATGGATTTGCCCCAGCTCTCACATGGATTTGCCCCAGCTCTCACCTGGATATTGCCCCAGCGGCAGTCAGCTCTCACATGGATACTTGCCCCAGCTCTGGATCCAGCAGGGGTTGAGGGGGCCCAGATGCCGGGCAGCAGTAGTGCCTGCCCGGTCCTGAACAGCGTGTGAGTCCGTCCGTGTTGAAGGGGAGGTGGCTGCGTGCGTGCGCAGGTCACGCAGTCCGGCCAGGCAGGTGGTACAGAGACTCAGTACCACCTGATTAGCTGGACCACGTGACCGGCTGCGCCTGCACGCAGCCGCATCCCCTTCAATACGGACGGACTCACTGTTCAGGACCGGGCAGACACTCCTTCTGCCCGGCATCTGGGTCCCCTCAAACCCGCGGGCCCTTGGGCAGCGCCTGAGGGCCGGCGGGTCAGTCCGGGCCTCAGGTTTTAGGGGCACAAATTTATTTTGAAATTATGCGCCCCTAACAAAACTGCGCCCGGGGCCACGGCCCCCCCAGCCCCCCCATGCTATGCCACTGATTACTTGTATGCTTTGGGTCATTGTCCTGTTGCATCACCCATCCTCTGCGGAGCTTCAGTTGGCGGACATATGGTCTTACATTTTCCTGCAAAATGTCTTGATAAACTCTGGAATTCATTTTTTCATCAATGACAACAATCCGACCATGATGCTCCCTCCGCTATGTTTTACAGTGGGGATGAGGTTTTGATGTTGGTTTGTGTGGCAGATTAGACCTGTATTTCTATCTATATAAGGGTCTGCCTGTATATATGTGTCTATCTGCCAGTTGATACATATCTCCTCTCCTCCGTATAGAGTATATTCATATTTGTGTCTCTCCATTTGGTAAGTGTATCCCTGTGTCCACAGCTGAAATGTAATAAAAATGTTTAGCTTTCTCCTTTGGGGGGAGGATATAACACGTAGCTGCAAAAAGGGAATTTCTTTGTACACTAACATAGAAAATCACACCTTGGCAGCCAGGTCGGCCCCAAGAGATGGGGACACAATCTTCAAGGACAGGAAGCACATCCTTGATCTCTAAGGGGGGTCTGGAGGGAAGAGGGATGCCTTTAGGCAATTAAAGATTAATTGACAAGCGTACTGAGCACGAGCGAGAATTGCACTCTGGGAAATGGAGTCCAGGACACTGGGCCATTGGTGGGTGGGGGCTGGAATGATCAGGAAGTGTATAAATTCGAACACTGGACATGTGCTTGTGGCTGATCACTTGGGGTACCTTCTAAAGAGGACTGATCTGTCCATGTTCCTACCTCCAGGCCCCAGGAGGCACCGATGCTAGCTACTGATTATTCCGTCGTAAGTAAGGCTCTGTGATTAACACCTTTTTCTTTATATTTTGCTGTGTAGTGTGTGAGTAATTGATTTATTCTAGTTATGATTTTTTATGTAACCAAGCACTGTGATTCTTTTTATATCATAAATAAACAAAAAGTGTTTAAGTTTTGACTCTGGCTGATGAAATCCACGCTAACCAAGAGATTGGGAGTATTGCTATTTGCTTTAAACTCGGTTATATATTAGAAATTGCGTGTTGCGGTCGTCAGGAAACAGCAGGGAATTGTGGGATCCGTAGTCACTGTCCGAGTATAGGATAGTGCGGCTGCTAAGCCCTGCGTCTCCTGTTGCGACGCGCGTAGTGTCCGTGAGGACTGGTGGCAGCGTTACTAATAGAATAAGAAAGTGAGTTCCAGGATTGTGAGAGACGTAGTTATTACGCGCTTCAGGAGAAGACTTGTACTGCGTTGCAATCCTGGGATCAGTATATTGCGCTCTACGTGCCTGTTGTGAGAGAAAGTGTGGCCGGGACGGGTAGAGAAGTGTGCGTAATTATCTGGGTCTAGGATAGATAGATAGTGAGCGGCTTAACCCGGCATCTTTGCGCAGCAGCGCGTGTAGTGGGTCGTGACAGTGTGCTGTGCCTTTTTTTCTCCACACATAGTGTTGTGTGTTTTTTCCAAACAACTAAATTTTGGTTTCATCTGTCCACATAATATTTTGCCAGTAGTGCTGTGGAACATCCAGGTGATCTTTTGCAAACTTCAAACGTGCTGCAATATTCTTTTTGCACAGCAATGGCTTCCGCCGTGGTGTCCTCCCATGTACTCCATTCTTGTTTAATGTTTTCCTTATTGTAGATGTGTCAACAAAAATGTTAGCATGTGCCAGAGATTTCTGTAAGTCTTTAGCTGACACTCTAGGATTCTTCTTTACCTCATTAAGCATTCTGCGCTGTGCTGTTGCAGTCATCTTTACAGGACGACCACGCCTAGGGAGAGTAGCAACAGTGCTGAACTTTCTCCATTTGTAGACAGTCTGTCTTACCGTGGACACATGCCCATCAAGGATTTTGGAGATACTTTTGTAACCCTTTCCAGCTTCATGCAAGTCAACAATTCTTGATCGTAGGTCTTCTGAGAGCTCTTTTCTGCGAGGCATGGTTCACATCAGGCAGTGCTTCTTGAAACTAGTAAACCCAAAACTGGTGTGTGTTTTTAAAGGGCAGGACAGCTTTCAGCAACACATCCAATAATATCACACTGATTGGATTCAAGGTTGGCTCACTCCTGGCTCCAATTAGCTCTTGGTGAAGTCATTAAGCTAGGGCACGGGTGTCAAACACAAGGCCCGCGGGCCAAATCCAGCGCGCCAGACCTCGTCATGTGGCCCGCGCAGCCGCTGGCCTGCACAGCATTCGCGCCCCTAAAACTGGGCCGGGGTTGAGGCACGGTCCTGAACAGTCCGTCCTGTTAAAGGGGAGGCGGCTGCGTGCAGGCGCAGCCGCTCACGTGGTCCGGCTAATCAGGTGGTACTGAGTCTCTGTACCACCTGACTGGCCGGACCGCGTGACCTGCGCACGCACGCAGCCGCATCCCCTTCAACAGGATGGACTGTTCAGGACCTGGCAGGCACTCCCGCTGCCCGGCATCTGGGTCCCCTCAACCACTGCCAGAGCTGGGGCAAGTATCCATGTGAGAGCTGGCTGCCTCTGGGGCATATCCAGGTGAGAGCTGGGGCAAATCCATGTGTAAGCTGGGGCAAATCCATGAGTTGGGGCAAATCCATGAGTTGGGGCAAATCCATGAGCTGGGGCAAATCCATGAGTTGGGGCAAATCCATGAGTTGGGGCAAATCCATGAGCTGGGGCAAATCCATGAGTTGGGGCAAATCCATGAGTTGGGGCAAATCCATGAGCTGGGGCAAATCCATGAGTTGGGGCAAATCCATGAGCTGGGGCAAATCCATGAGCTGGGCAAATCCATGAGCTGGGGCAAATCCATGAGGTGGGGCAAATCCATGTGTGAGTTGGGGCAAATCCATGTGTGAGCTGGGGCAAATCCATGAGCTGGGACAAATCCATGAGCTGGGGCAAATCCATGAGCTGGGGGCAAATCCATGTGTGAGCTGGGGCAAATCCATGTGTGAGCTGGGGCAAATCCATGAGCTGGGGCAAATCCATGAGGTGGGGCAAATCCATGTGTGAGCTGGGGCAAATCCATGAGCTGGGGAAAATCCATGAGGTGGGGCAAATCCATGTGTGAGCTGGGGCAAATCCATGTGTGAGCTGGGGCAAATCCATGAGCTGGGGCAAATCCATGAGCTGGGGGCAAATCCATGAGCTGGGGCAAATCCATGTGTGAACAAAAAACAGTAATAATTGAATGCAGTGACAATAATTTATGATAATAAAGAGTGGACACATATTCCTACAGATACAACTGGCCCTTTGAGGGTGACCAAACTGCTGATGAGGCCCCGATGACATTTGAGTTTGACACCCCTGGGCTAGGGGTTCACATACTTTTCCTACCCTGCACTGTGAATGTTTACATGTTATGTTCAATAAACACATGAAAACATATAATGTTTGTGTTGTATTATTTTAAGCAGACGTTGTTTTTCAAATTGTTGTGACTTAGATGAAGATCAGAGCACATTTTATGACCAATTCATGCAAAACTCCACGTAATCCCAAAGGGTTCACATACTTTTTATTGCCACTGTACCTTTCAATTCCTTGCTCCTTTAGATGTGGATGTGCTCAAAACTGATGTCTCTCAGACACAACATTTTTCTTGGGATTGCAATGATCCCTGAACAACTTGAGCACTGAATCTAATGTCCTTTCAGCGGGCAGGGCCGATTCCAGTGTGATATAAACTTCTTGCCCTTCCTCCCCCAGAACATGCAGGGCTATGGCAATCTGGATTTTCTGCTCCTTTTTATATAATTAAACTGCATCAGCATAAACCAAAAATCTTTACTGCCATCTCCTCCAGTTTTCATTGACATTTCATGTGAACTGAAGAGCTTCTGGTGGTCTGAAAATTGCCATGCTGCAGCTGGATGAACTGCAATGTCACAATGGCTTTCCTCAGGCAAGAGACTCTTTCACTTCTGACACTACATGGTGTTTCCAGTGTACAAATATAACAGGAACAATCACCAGTTTATAGCAGGTTCATGTCGCAGCTCTTTATTCAGCTCGAGTGCAATCTACAACTAACTGTAAGCAACTGAAACCGGATCTAGACTGGCTGCTGACCATAGAGTTCTCAGTAAGCAAAGCCAGTGTGTCCTCTTAAAGTAACAGTACACCACACTGCTAAAGAGTGACGTGTTTCCTTGCAGCGTGGTATTGTTTGACATGTACCTTAGAAACATAGAAAATGTTGGCAGATAAGAACCTTTCGGCCCATCTAGTCTGCCCAATTACATGGATACTTTACCTGGATTTATCTTTTGTTTAGGATAGCCTTATGCCTATCCCATGCTTGCTTAAATTCAATTACTGTTTTGGCCTCTACCACTTCTACTGGAAGACTGTTCCATGTATCCACCACCCTCTCAGTAAAATAATGCTTCCTGATGTTACTTTTAAACCTTTGCCCCTCTAATCTAAGACTATGTCCTCTTGTTTTGCTACTTTGTTTCCTTTTAAATATACTCCCTTCCTCTACCTTGTGGATTCCCTTTACGTATTTAAATGTTTCTATCATATCTCCTCTGTCTCGTCTTTTTTCCAAGCTGTACATGTTAAGATCATTAAACCTTTCCTGGTAACTTTTCTCCTTCAAGCCGTACACCATTTTAGTAGCCCTTCTCTGAACTCTCTCTAAGATGTCTATATCCTTCTGGAGATACGGTCTCCAATACTGCACACAGTACTCCAAGTGAGGTCTCACCAGTGCTCTGTACAGTGGCATGAGCACTTCCTTTTCCTACTGCTAATACCTCTCCCTACACAACCAAGCATTCTGCCAGCATTTCCTGCTGCTCTATTACATTGACTACTTACCCTTAGATCCTCTGCAATAATAACCCCTAAATCCCAACCCTCAGATGTATCAAATATTCCATATTCAGCCCTTGGGTTTTTACGTCCCAGGTGCATTATGTTGCACTTATCCACATTAAAACTCAATTGCCACAACTCCGACCATTTTTTTAGTTTACCTAAATCATTTGTCATTTGGCTGATCCCTCCAGGAACGTCAACCCTGTTGCAAATCTTTGTGTCATCAACAAAAAGACATACTTTACCATTAATACCTTCTGCAATATCACTAATAAAAATATTAAAGAGAATGGGTCCAAGTACTGACCCCTGAGGTACCCCACTGGTAACAAGACCTTGCGCCGAATAAACTCCATTTACCACAACCCTCTGTTGCCTGTCACTCAGCCACTGCCTAATCCATTCAACAATATTGGAATCAATACCTTAGCAGCACTCTGTGTTGAAACATGTCACACATCACACTGCAAGGGAACATGTCACCTGTTTAGTAAATAGACTCAAAAAAATAAGGCGTCTATGGTCAGGTTCTCAATAAAAAGCAGTTTGTATGATTGAAACTACTTATATTGTATTTTTCTTCTAAGACTTACGGACATAATTAGTTCAGACAGTTATGTGAAGTGTTTTCTAAAGATAAATCATTTCTATTCAGGTTTAAGTGCAGGATTGACACATAAGTAGGGATGGGCTGCCGGTTCGAATCGGTTCGAAGTTCGATTCGAACATCGGCTGTTCGAAAATTTCGCAAACTTCAAACTTTCCGGGACGTTCGCGGAAAGTTCGAAAAAATTAATAATTTTAAAAAATGTTTAAAAGATCCTAAAAAAATATAAAAATAAAGAGACTCTTTACTGCAGAATATAATAATAAACGGTTTATTAGATATTGGATTAAAACAGGAATATTTCCCACTCGTTGTTGGGCAAACATTTCCCACTCATTGTTGGTCAAACATTTTCCACTCGCTGGTGATAAAACATTTCCCACTCGTTGGTGATAAAACATTTCCCACTCGTTGGTGATAAAACATTTCCCATGGCTTCAAATCGCATTTAACATGAGCAAAAGCGGTAAAAATGAGCTCAGCGCACAGCGGTGAAGTGGCTCAGCACTCAGCGGTGAAAGGGTTAAAAACTTTTTTTAGATATTTTTTTTTCTCATTGTCTCCTGTCCCCCAGGGCAGTACCCGGACCCCATACACATTTTATGACCAATATCTTGCATATATGCCCTCTCAGAGGGGACCTTCATTTTCAAACGTATGAGCCCCATTGCCTTGCATGGTGTTTGCATCGTGTTAGAGTTCGCGGTCAAACTTTTTCAGATGTTCGAGTTCAAAAGCGAACTGAACATGGGGGTGTTCGGCCCATCACTACACATAAACTGGTTCAGAGATCCAGTTTGGGCACTCAGGCTCAAAAAGGTTCATCATCCCTGATGTAGGCAATGTGACATGGAGTTGGGCAGAATATAATGGAGGTAGACTGAAATATATGCAGATCATTTGGCATAACTTGGGTATAATAAAGTGGGGGGGCCTGGACTCTGGAGGCAAACTGAAAAATATGTGGCATGTGGGCAATTTGGCTTGATGCAGGCATATTAAAATAGAAGCAATATGTAATTGTGGGCAGTGTGGCATCTGGTAAATGTGTCATCATATGGGCATAATAAAAGAGAGGCACATTAAAAGATATGTGGTATGTGAGCAATGTGGCATAATAAAATAAAGGGAAACTGAAAAGATAGGTGGCATGTACAGGTACCGCGATGAGCTGCGGTGGGGAAGCTGACTACAGAAACGGAAACTTTGCTGTGTTGAGCTGGTTTTGTTCGATGCATATAGATGTTGTAGATACATTATGTAATGCGTACACACACACACACACACACACTGTAACATGTAGCTGCCCTAACACACAGAGCCCTATCCCAACATAAGCAGCCGGTCCTAAAAAAAGCCGGTAAAATGCGTTATACAGATATTATAGGGAATCCGGACGAACATGAAAATGCAGGATTGCTGTGAAGAAGGATAATCTCCTGTTAATCCAAACTATAAGCGAAGTAAAGCAGGAGATGCAGCATAAATCAGAAAATATAACATTGAGGCTAGGGTCAGACGAAAGCATTTTTCCCCGCGAACGTGAAAATGTGCGTCCGAACGCATTGACGTATTTTTTCACGGAATGCGCAAAAACGGTCAGACGACGCGCATTTTCGGGAGTGATTTTGTACGGATCGTCAATAAAACTCTTTTTGGGTCTGGACGTTATGTTGGCCGGACATTAGCAGCGTCTGACATCTCCTAATCACGCACACACGCCGCTATGCCGCAGCTGCGCACTCAGTACGTCAGTACTAGCGGTTCAGCGCTCTCAGAAAAATGCGTTCAAATTCCACTTGCGTTGCACGGCCGGACTTTTGTGCGGCCGTACATCGTATATTGGCCGTCATTGCCCGTCATCTGCTGCTAGTGCGGCCGTAATTATGTGCGCCAGAACGCACGTTAAAAGTGCGCTGGTCTGACCCCAGCCGTAGAGTTGTTCAGAGAGCACCGAGATTTCAGTGAATTTCAGTTTGCTGACCCTGCTGTGAACTCAGTATTTAACACAGGATCCCCGAAGTACGCCGAATGGGATCTGCTGAATAACGCCAATCAGCACGCTGCCAACTGCTGAACAAACCGCTGAAGACGTTCCACCAAACTGACAGCCGAAAAAAAGTGGATCAGCCAAACGCCGAACTGGTAAAGAAATAAAAATAAAAAGGCAACTCCGCTATTTTAAAAAAGGTTTTCAAAACAAAAAAAAATGAAACTTTGTGGAAATAACGTAAACGCTCCTATAAAAATAATAGAGCAATCCGTTACAGAATTAAAAAGAACGACATTAAAAAAATGGGAATTAAAAATGTCACCATAAAATCTCGAAAAAACCTCGGAAAAAAAAATCGGAAAAAATAATAAATAAATGAAAACAATAAGCGTCTGAATAGTTTTTTTTTATAAAAATGCTAAGATTTTTTACATTGAATCCTATGGGATTCACCTGTTTAAACCTGTCGAACTGAATCTCTGAAAATCTGGACATTTCTCTGACATTTCGGTGCAGTTCGGCGTTTTCATAATAAATTACCATTACTTCTCTATGGGACAATTTCACTGCTGCAGAAGGTCACCGAATATTTGGTGAATTGACAGCTTTCTGAATAGCCGAACTGCCACGAAATTGCACCATAAAGTTATATTCACCCTTTAGTGGCAACGTCGACTTACTGAATAACCCTTATAACATTTTATTAACAGACAAATATAAAATGTAAAGCAAATATACATATAATCACATCATGAGATTCATCATGGACGCTCTGCAACAGCGCAGCCATACAGCGATCAGCGGAGGATGCAAAAACAATATTAATGTCATCTGAAACTGCTTCTGATTGGATGATTTAAAACATGAAACTCTGCCATATAGCCGGTAAATAATGCATGAAACAACACACTAACGGCCAACAGTGTAATCACCCACCACAGCTTAGTAACACAAAGGCACAAGTGACTGGGGGGACCAGGATTAACAAGCCGAGGACAAACCCAGAGGGGATGTCGTAACAATGAGGTCATGGATCACAGAGGTCAGAATAATCAAAGGAAACAACCCCAGCCTGTGCGCAGTAACTAACAGATAGGAATAAACACGCTCTCAGGTGTAACAGAACCACGACGGACACGAGACATTGTGACAGAGAGACGGAAACAGCATCACAAGGCGTCGTGCTGCTCAGTGTCAGATCGGAGTGCCAAAATGTACAGGACTGATGGGGATGTAACAACACAGTGCGCAACAACAAGCAACAGAATCACTGTGCATCAACAAGCAGCAATAACACTGCACAACAACAAGCAACAATAACACTGTGCATCAACAAGTGACAATAACACTGCGCAACAACAAGCGACAATAACACTGTGCAACAACAAGCGACAATAACACTGCGCAACAAAAAGCAACAATAACACTGTGCATCAACAAGTGACAATAACACTGCGCAACAAAAAGCAACAATAACACTGCGCAACAACAAGCGACAATAACACTGCGCATCAACAAGCGACAATAACACTGTGCAACAACAAGCCACAATAACACTGTGCAACAACAAGCGACAATAACACTGTGCAACAACAAGCGACAATAACACTGTGCAACAACAAGCGACAATAACACTGTGCGTCAAAAGTATAAGAAACTGATGTGGGAGACGAGCAGCGACAAAATCACTAACAGGGGAAAGAGGCGGTCACAACACAGAAGAGCGCCAGAAAGACACCGCCCGGCAGCAAACGTCACATATACACAATCACAGATTAACAATATCATCACATTTTTTATGGGATGCAGAAATACAAAGTTCCACATATTTTTTCATGAATTAATTAGTAACGTGTTAATAAATACAGCCGTTAGAGGAAACCAATAAACACAAAACATGTCTGTCCCCCCCACATAATCATTAGTGTAGTGTGTGATGCCGTCACTTACCTGACACAAAGCAGCTCCAGCACATTGTTCTTCTTTTCATCGCTGCCTCCGACCAGCCCGAGATTGACAGTGAAAACTCCTGGGATCATGTGATCTCCGTCCTGCACGTATTGATAATCAATGAATGGATTGATCAGGCGCAGATCACAGGCTGAATCTCTGATTGTGGCTTTGCAGGGCGTCACACACAGGAATAATATACATATAAAGCCTTTAAATGGAAGCCATGCACAGACGAGCATTATTATCCCCGGGATCACAGCATTTCCCATAAGAAAGTTTTCTGCTGCAGAGGGTGTGAGGGTCTCAGCGACTGAGGAAAGCCCCCGGGACAGACGATGCACGAGAAAACACATAAACGCCCCGTCTGCACTTCTTTAATGCTGTGTAACACAATACACTACAGGCAGCGTGCTCAGGGATCACATTTCTGTCCCGACCCTTAAAATATAACAAAAGCTTCAAAGAACTATTTGTGTGCAGGAAATTAAAGATTTCATCTCATAAACAGCCAGTTTCTACTTTTCAATCTCGCTGGAAAATAACAACTTATTTATGGAGGGATTTATTTTCTGTCCTAACTTTTTCACAGTTCCTGCACTTTGTATGAAAAATTTATGTACAGCGGCAACAAAATGTATGTGAACCCTTTAGAATGAATTGGTTTTCTGCATGAATTGGTCGTAAAATGTCATCACGTCTTAACCCCTTCGCTGCTGAGCCATTTCATGCCTGTGTGCCCAGCTCATTTTTACCGCTTTCGCTCATCATGTTTAAACGCGTTTAGAAGCCACGTTTTATTATATGACCCAGATATAATATATATCGTTCTTTCCGGCAGACTCAGCAGATTCATAATATATCATTTTATATGTATACGTCATGTCCTGTCTGTATGTTTTAACAAAAAATGCAATAAAATTAGAATTTTTAATCATCTGCAGAGTGTAAAGTGTTTTTTTTCACATTTTATGACATGAGCGTTTGCGCTTATATTTCCTATGGGGTAGACTTGTACAAAAATTAGAAATGCACCGGTTTAAAGGGGAGACTTTCCTCTTTTAAGTGGTGCCTGGCTTGTGGCGCTGCTCCTTCCCGATCGGGAGGGAGAGGGATCCGACGGATCCCCCTCCCTTTCAGACGATCTCCTGGCATTGCCGAGGGGTCACCTGGAAATTATGTCATCGCGCATGGGAGGCGCTTAACTTCAGCGTCTGAGGAGGCTGAAGCCATAACGCCGCGGGACCACGGACAGAGAGGTGAGTATCTCTGTGGGGGCACAGGAAAGGTGCTGCCCCAGGATAAACTGACTTCTTATCAAGCTCTGTACTGACTCTAAGGTGCTCCTAATCAGTCAGCCTGACTGCTTCTACTTAATGGAGCCGCACACTCCCTAGATGCTTCAGCATCAGTTTACACTCCAGAGTGGAGCTTGTGCAGCCAGGAGCCTGTCCTGTTTGAACCAGCATTCTGCTTAACGTGTACCAGACCCCCTGCCCGCTTACTGGATTGCCGCCTTCTATATTCCTGGACCTGTGGACCCCACTTGACTTCTCTTCTGGTTCATCCCTTTGAAACCTCGCAAGATTCCCTCACCTCTTCATCTGGAACCCCGCTTCATCTGTGATCCCCACTTCAGCTAAGGACTCCTTCATACAGTATATTACAGACTCTCCCCTTCTGCTTATTCCTTATCCAGCTGCCTGACTCCCTGCATACCAGACTTATTCTAAATACCAGTCAACCCTGTTCCTGTGGTATCCCTCTGTAAGTTAACCCTTCTCTCGTGTCCACTCTCAGATTCCCCTTTTGTATGCATTGTCAGCCCTGCTCCAGACCTGTTAATTTGATTAGTACTATTCCCTCTCTGCCTCTGAACCTGTATATTATATGATTAATCCCTTCCTGTCTATTCTCCACTCTCCTTTTTGTTAGACCTTTTCCTATCTTACTCATCCTCACTCATCTACCACGCCTCCAGAAAGCTGCTTGTATGAGGTCTCCTCCTCCTCCTCCTCCTCCTCCTCCTCCGACCAGACCAGACCAGACCAGACCAGACCAGACCATGTCTTTATGGACCTTGCATTGAGCACTGGTGCACAGTCATGTTGGAAGAGGAAGGGGCCAGCTCCAAACTGTTCCCACAAAGTTGGGAGCATGGAATTGTCCAAAATGTCTTGGTATGCTGAAGCATTCAGAGTTCCTTTCACTGGATCTAAGGGGCCAAGCCCAGCTCCTGAAAAACAACCCCACACCATAATCCCCCCCCCTCCACCAAACTTTACACTTGGCACAATGCAGTCAGACAAGTACCGTTCTCCTGGCAACCGCCAAACCCAGACTCGTCCATCAGATTGCCAGATGGAGAAGCGTGATTCGTCACTCCAGAAAACGCATCTCCACTGCTCTAGAGTCCAGTGGTGGCGTGCTTTACACCACTGCATCCGACGCTTTGCATTGCACTTGCTGATGTATGGCTTGAATGCATCTGCTCGGCCATGGAAACCCATTCCATGAAGCTCTCTGCGCACTGTTCTTGAGCTAATCTAAAGGCCACATGAAGTTTGGAGGTCTGTAGCGATTGACTCTGCAGAAAGTTGGTGACCTCTTGGCACTATATGGTGACTTTTGAAATAAACTCAAAAAACCACATTCATAAGGGGCATGCTAAAACATATAATTTTAAAAAGGCCAACTTTATTAAAATAAAGGAAGCTCTCAATGTCATTGACTGGCAGAAACTCTTTCACGGGAAAAACACGGAGGATAAGTGGAATATCTTTAAACTAACACTAGAAAAGTACACGTCTCAATATATTCCACTGGTTAATAAATATAAAAGAAACAGACTGAAACCAATGTGGCTTAGTAGGAAGGTAACTAAGGAAATGAAAAATAAAAAGAAGGCATTTAAAGCTTTTAAATCTGATAAATCTGAGGCATCCTATAAAGCATATAGGGCAGCCAATAAAGCATGTAAAAATGCGATTAGATGGGCTAAACTAGAAAATGAAAAAGAAATAGCCAAAGAGAGCAAGATCAACCCTAAAAGATTCTTTAGGTACATAAATTCTAAAAAACCCAAGAGTGAAAATGTAGGTTCACTAAAATCTGAGTCAGGGTTATTGTTAACTGAAGATCAGGATAAAGCAGAAATTTTAAATGATTATTTTTCTTCAATATTTATCAAAGAGAAACCTATAACAGGAGACATGCAATTCATGCAATACATATAAAAAATATTGATTGTGACTTTAAAAATTTATTGCAATAGGAGGGGCATTGTTTAGCCAGTTTCCCCCTGCCAAAGAATTAATAATCATTCAATTGAAAAAAGAAAAACATGTCTCGTGTCTGTTATTTCTGGCCTACTTTGAATGTACAAACACAGCATTACATGACAATGTGCAAAACAAACAGGATTTCTTGTAGGTTACCGCACTATATTCACATTATTTGATACAGCTAGTATTGTTACATGCACATTTCATTAGACATAAAAACATTTCCAATAATAGACATGTGCATTCGTTTTAGTACTGAAACGATTTAGTCCAAATTTTGGGATAATTTAGTTTTAGATTGACTCAAGAGATACGAAACTGCTCAGTACAAAAAACGAAAGAAACTAAAATAAAATGCACTACATTTTACTTTCAGTCCTTTTTTTGATATTACATTGATGAGTGAAGGAGACCAGTATTGAAGCGCAACATCGCAAAGCTACAGAAAAGGTTTGTATGCGTTATCCTTCCTGACCCCTACCCAAAAATCTGACAGTGATAGAGCTCCAGAATACTCACTCGCAGCACAGACAGCCAGCACAGGAGAGGAAACCTTTACTTAACCCTTGCATGTCTATGAGGCAGACAAGATGATAAAAGCAGCTGGAGAAGGAAAACATTCAAATAAATCACACTGAAAGCTAATGAGAGAGGAGGGCTGGATAGTAAAAACCCCTTTATAACAAGCAGCGCTGGGAGAAGAGAGGGACTTTATAAAACGTGTGTTATCTCCCCTCCCGCTCTGCATAATAGTGGCTTAGGTCTGATACATTTTATATTATCCAGGAGCACTATCCCCCTTTCCTCATCTATAATACACGTTTTATATAAAGTCCCTCTCCTCTCCCAGTGCAGCTTGTTATAAAGTTTTTTTTACGTCTGATACATTTAGTATCCAGCTCTCACAGTTACTCTGTCATTATGAGCCTTCAATGTGATGTATTTGAATGTTTTCCCTGGATTTAAAGTGCTTTATTTTATTATAAAAATAAATTTGCACCAGTCATCTCTTCTCTGAGCTTTCAGACCGATTTACGTTAATATTTTCCCACTCCCCTGCTTTTATATTCCTGTGTCTCCCCCACAGAGATACAAAGTTTAAGTAAAGGTTCCCTCTCCTGTGCTGGATAAGCATTGCATTCCGAAGTTCTGCACCCTCCACATGCCAGTGCAGTAGGTCCTTCTTAGGGATGAGCTTTTCGGTTCGATCAGTTCGGGAGTTCAACTCGAACATTGGCAGTTCGAAAGTTCGCGAACTTCGAACTTTTTGGCTTGTTCGGTTCGAGTTCGAAAAAAAAAAAAAGATTTTGAAAAAAGTATCAAAAAATGCTTACAATATACTAAAAAATTTAGAAATAAAGAGACTCTTTACTGCAGAATATTATAAGCAACGGTTTATTAGATATTGAATTAAAAAACTACCCAGGGCAAGAAGGCACGCATGTGGGCGATGATTAGCAATGGACGGACTGTGTACGTCGTCAAGAAGCGGTATGTATAACAGCATAAACATGTTACATACACATAACACAAATTACATACATCTACCAACATATGTCAACACATGCTGCAGCGTAATGTATTATCTGTTTGCCAGACAAATGTGACTGTCATAAAATTATTCTGGCTTTATTTAAAATATTTGCACACGTGTACATTTTTCTGAAACTTTCACACCTCAAAATTACATGTGCTTATAGTGCATGAGGCTTGCATAGGATTCTTTGTGCCGCCTGTGTGTTTCAACTTTAAAATGCTGCAATGGGTGATGTGGATTTTCTATCTTACAAGGAAGGATGTTACGTCATTTGTCATCAAAAGGCTTAATAAAATCTTTATCACACTCCTTAGATTTAAACGATTCCAGTATTTGTATGTCATGTACCTCTCCCGAAGGGCCTATGTGAGCATACAATTATTATTGTGTTAGATCTATAGTTTTGGTGCAAGCGTGGTGGAAGGGTTTGCTGCTTCTGCATCAGTAACACAACACAACATGAAAATGTCATAATGTCATAATACATTTCCTCATCTAAAAGGATAGTAGCCAGTCCCTGTGCATTTTAACCCCTTAAGGGTGGCTAGGTGTCTCGTGTGGGTCTCTGATGGCGATATTTCTATACATCCTACAAATCCGCCACTTCACGGGGACCTCCTAGCCATGATATTTGAAGGAATTAATTAATACCTCTCTCTGTATAATGTATACAACATCCACCTGCATTAATTAATACCCCTCTCTGTATAATGTATAGAACATCCTCCTGAATTAAATAATGCCCCTCTCTGTATAGAACATCCTACTCAGTAGGATTAGGGATTAGCCGAACACCCCCTGTGTTCGGTTTGCATTCGAACTCGAACAATTTCAAAAGTTCGAGTTCGAACACGAACCAAACTCAATGCAAGTCAATGGGACTCGAAAGTTCGGTTTTTAGAGTTCCCTCCAAGAGGGCATGTATGCAAGATATTTGCTATAAAAGGTGTATGGGGGTCCGAGTATTGCCCTGGGGGACAGGAAACCAGGACAAAAAGTTTTAAAAAAAAGTTTTTAACCCTTTCGCTGCTGAGGCTTTTCCCGCCCCTGTGCTGAGGTCATTTTTACCGGTTTTGCTCATCATGTTTAAACGTGTTTTGAAGGCTTATTTTAGTATATGACCCAGACATATTATATATCGTTCTTTCCGTCAGACTCGGTAGATTCATAATATGTCATTATTATATGTATACGTTATGTCATGTCTGTATATTATACACAAAAAATGCAATAAAATATGTATTTTCAATAATTTACAATGTGTAAAGTGTTTTTTTTCACATTTTAACATGCGAGCAATTGCGGTTATATTTTGTATGGGGTGCGCTTGTTAAAAAAATTAGAGATGGGGTCTCGTTACATTTTTTTTGGGGAAAATTACACTATTTTTAACAAACGCACCGCATACAAAAATCGTTAGTGCAGCATCATTGTTCACATTATAATTGAAATGGGAACAATATTGCTGCATTAACAAACCAAAAAAAATAAACAAAAGTGTTTATTTAATTTTTTTTCATTTTTTTTTTTTTTTACAACATTTTTCACTTTCATGTTTGGTATCGTTGGAACGGCCATGCTCTGGCCGATCCAACCATACCAAACATTAACCCCTAACTGCCACGGATCGGGAGATAGGGAGTTCATTGGAACTCCCTATCTCCACAGTTGGTGGCAGTTAGGGGTTAAGTCCAGGACTGGCGTCATCGTGCGTAGATGTCGGCCAGCTCCGGGAAAGGATCGCGAACCGGCGCTTTTCAGTGCCGATTCGCGATCCAGCTCCCCAGGGGTTAATGCCAGGCATCATTTGGAAGGGCAGGCTGTGCCCTTCCAAATGATGCCTGGGTTAACCCCCGCAGAGCCGCCGATCGGGAGGGAGAGAGAGTCCGAAGGACCTCCCCCCTCCCTTTCAGGCGCCTCCTCCGCACATGCGGGGGGGCGCCTGAATTAGGTGTCATCGCGCTGCCGCGATGACACCTAATTCCGGCGGTTGCGGTCCCGGATGCCGGGCTGACATTGAGGATGTCAGCCCGCACCGGGGGGGCAGCGATCGGCCGGAACCCGGCCAAACGCTGACCCCAATGGGAGGTCGCGCTCAGCGCGTCCTCCGCATACCAGCGGGAATGCTGAGGACGCGCTGAGCGCGTCCTCAGCATCGAAGTGGTTAAAGGAACAGTGAGTTTTCCATGAAATAAAGGTTTAGAATAAAAACAAAAAATTCCTTCAAATATCGTGCCTAGGAGGTCCCCATAATCTGCCCGTGAAGTGGCGGATTTGTAGGATGTATATAAACATTTAAAAACAAAAAAATGACATTTCAAATTATGGTAAATGGTTTTCCTTTAATCTATTCATAAACAACTGCTTGGGGCAGCAGCCTGTATGAAAAGCGACGTTTTAGGACATGCAGAACAAGTTTAGTGATTTTTTTTGGCTAAATTATGGTGAAACTTATGCAGGCTTTGGATGAAAGTAACAATAGGTGCTTTAAAATTGGGCATTTAGTGTCGGTAACAGTGCCGTCACACCGTAACCCCTCTGTGGTATTGTGGAAGAGTGCAGTGGTGTAGGTTTTGGTAATGCAGAAGAGATCCCCGATCTATTCAGTTACATCAGCAGCTAAGAAAAAATAATTAGACTTGGAATTACAAGGGATCTTCTTGTCAGACTATTATAGATCTAAACGAATCCCTCGAGGATTCCGTATCAGGAACACTATTACAATAGGGAGAAACAAACCCGAATTATGTAAAAAATTTGTTGCTGTGGCCAATAAATGTTCCTTGGATGGGATGATACTGGTTATTGAAGATGTTGGCATTGACTTACAGGCAATTCGCTCTAAAATATCTAAATTTGAAGGTGATCACGCAGACAGAATTAACATGGCATGTTTTGCACCCTTGCTAGTGCAGTTACAAGTGGAGATAGAGAAATATCGTTCCGAATTAATTCGGTTAAAAAAACAAAAGGTTGAACGAGTTAATTATGACTACACCTCACATAAAGTCTACCGCTGGCTTAGCGGGGATAATCCCCGCACTTTTTCCCTTCGACCCAAACCACGTGTGCAGAAATCCAAAGTTTCTACAATCGATTTTACCTCGGGGGAGTCATGTTCCGATGGAGAAGTTAATGTGTGTGATATTAATAACGCTATTGCAACATCATCCAAGCCTTTTTTAGGACCACAGCCCTCCGTTTCGGAGGACAGACCAAACAACAACTTCCAGGATCATGACCAGTGGGTATATCCAGGAAAACGCCGTGGAAAACGAACGCGTCGAGGCCAAAAAGGGAAAAAAGCAAATATACGCAATCGTCCACCACTACCCAAAAAGTAAGTCCCGTGTTTAACCTATCACAAAAGAAATTGTCCACAGCACATTTAAGTTTACTAAGCAAAGGATTAACCTTTGTACCCACCAACAATTCTACCCATTTCCAACAACAAGTAGAACAATATGAGATAGAACGGATTTTGGCAATAAAAGAATTTGTACAACAACCCTATAAAGATGACTCACGGGGTCTAAGGTTAAAAAGTACCAAAGACTTCAAGTCCAATAATCCTTTTGTTATATCCTTTAATCAAATGGTTCGGAAGTCAACACAGGACACCAAGAGACATCATTCACCAAATTTATCTCTTGAAGAAAAGGAAGCCTTGCACGATGTTAGACAGGATCCCCATGTGGTAATACGTCCTGCGGACAAAGGGGGAGGAATAGTAGTAATGGACTGCCAGATGTACCGAACTGACATTTTAACACAGTTGTCTGATAACACTACTTACAGGAAACTACCTGGTGACCCTGTTAAATCCTTTGCCAACAGGATTTCATCAATTCTAGAATTCGGTGTTCAAGCTGGGTTCTTCAATGAAAATACAGCTAAGTACTTGGTGGTCACATACCCGCAAGTGCCGATTTTATACACCATACCAAAAATCCATAAGGATCCAAGGCGGCCCCCCGGTCGTCCGATAGTTTCAGCCCAGGGAGGACGGGGGTGTTCGGCTCGCATTCGAACTCGAACAATTTCAAAAGTTCGAGTTCGAACGCGAACACGAACCGAACTCCATGCAAGTCAATGGGAGTCAAAAGTTCGGTTTTTAGAGTGCCCTCCAAGAGGGCATATATGCAAGATATTTGCCATAAAAAAAGTGTATGGGGGTCCTGTTAGTGCCCTGGGGGACAGGAAACAAGGACAAAAAGTTTAAAAAAATACATTTTTAAAGGAACAGTGAGTTTTCCATAAAATAAGGGTTAAAAATAAAAACAAAAAATTCCTTCAAATATTGTGCCTAGGAGGTCCCCATAACCTGCCCGTGAAGTGGCGGATTTGTAGGATGTATACAAACATTGCCATCAGAGACCCACACACGACACCTAGCCACCTTTAAGGGGTTAAAATGCACAGGGACTGGCTACTATCCTGTTAGATGAGGGAATGTATTATATGAATAAAGCAAGGTATATATGAAAATGGATAGTCAGAGACTCTAGGGACTCAGCTTGTACGCTTTATGATAGACATTTCTAACACACTAATAATTGTATGCTCACATAGGCCCTT